>JAVSCE010008989.1:0-353094 GCA_032199065.1 Smutsia gigantea
GTAGTATAAGAACAAAGAAAAAAACTGAAGGAACAAAACAGCAGCAGACTCACAGAACCCAAGAACGGACTAATAGTTACCAAAGGGAAAGGGACTGGGGAGGATGGGTGGGAAGGGAGGGATAAGGGGAAAAAAGGGGCATTACGATTAGCAGATGTAATGGGGGGGCACGGGGAGGGTTGTACAACTCAGAGAAGACAAGTAGTGATTCTGTAGCATCTCACTACGCTGATGGACAGTGACTGTAATGGGGTTGGTGGGGGGGACCTGATGAAGGGGATAGTTTAATTACCATAATATTGGACATGTAATTGTAGATTAATGATACCAAAATAAATTATTTAAGAAAAATCTCAAGAGTTTATTTGAGCAAAAAATGATTCTGATTGGGCAGCATCAAACCAGAACTGATTAGGAGCACTCTACAGACAGGAGCAGGGAAAAGACTTTTACAGAGAAGAAATGGAAGCAAATCAAGGAAATTATTTGATTGTCTGTAGATTAATACAGTTGCATTATTTGGCAAAGCCTAGTAGGCTGTTTGTGATTGGATGTTACTAGGTTTTGATGTCTTAACCTCGAGCCATTAAAGGCTTAGATTTTGCTTACATAGTCTATTTAGGCATTAAAGTCACCTCAATCTGATGGCCTCTCTTTAATTTAATACTCTCAACCAAGAACACTTGTTTTTTTTTTCAAATGAAGAACATTCGCAAAATCTGATTCCATTTTACTCTTGAAGAGTGAGACTGATCCTTGCGTTTAGGTTTAGAAATGGAATTGTTTCCAAGTTTTGACTTTTGTGAATAAAGCTTCTGTGAGCATTTGTGTTACAAATCTTTGTGTGGAAGAAATCTTTTTATTTTAATTTCTCTTGGGTAGTTACCTAGGAATGAGATTGTGTAGTCATAGGGGTAGATGTATGTTTAACTTTTTTTTAGAAACTGCCAGTTTTCCAAAATGGTTTTACCATTTTATGTTCCTACCAGCAATGTACTGCTTTCTTATTTCTATTTATTGTAGATAGTTATTTAATTCTTTCATTGTTACCTAACTTTTCATTCGTTTATGTTGTATGTTTTTTCCAACTGGATTTCAATGAGCTCATCAGAAGCAGAAGCCATGTGTTTTACTTCTTTGGTCTTCTGTGTTTAGTAGAGTGCTGAGTATATACTAGGCATTCAGTGAATATTTTTTGAATGATTACTGAACTGTGAGGTTCTTGGCAATATGCTTTAAAAGACAAAACATCTTTAAAATTACCCTGGAAGATTGCAACATAATACATTTTCTTGAAAGCAGCATTCAGTGTAAGTTTGGTCTGTCTTGGACTCATTACAAAAGCCTGGAATGTGCTCATTTTAAGGTACTAAGGCAATATTTCTAGCTACCTACACTGCATCTATTCTACTTAACTTATTTTTTAAAAAATCAATTTTGCCTGAGTGCCCAACTGAAAACACTCAGCTTCCAGGTTTCCTTGAAGCTATGGATAGCAGTGTAATGGGATTCAGGCCAATGTATAAATTCTAGGCAGAGAGAATTTCAGGAAGTTTGTTAAATGGAGAAGACTCAGTTTGGATGCTTTTCACCTTTTGTCTGTTTCCCTTTTCCTCCAGCCCCTTCTTGCCTGGAATTGCTGATGAAAGGGCAGAAGGCTGAGAAGGTTCAGCAGCTATCTTGCAAGCATGAGAAAGAAAGCCACATGCCAAGGATATCAAAGAGGAATGACAGAAGTCTAGGTTCCTGATTATATCATGAAGTGGCCACCTAGCCCCAGCCTAGCTGTAGCACTCCACTTCCTGATCCCAAGCTACATGAGAAATACAAATATTAAGGCATCTCCGTACTTGTTACAAGCCATATAACACAATCTTCACTTTTAGAGGCAATTTACCAACCACATTGCCTAAGTGAGATTTCTCAAACAAACACTATCTTTATTTTTCTCATGAATGAGCAACTAGCACTGCTAAGGAACAAGTATGCCTGAGTAGGGCAATGGGAAGTAGGTGGGTGCCAGGGACATAATTATTTTCAGTGACACTTTATTCCAATACCAGGAAAAGAGATGAGTCACTTAACGTTATAGCATCGCTGTTTTGTGTCCAGGAAAATTGAGGTTCAAAGGGACAAAATAATTAGCTTAAGGCTTACATTTCCAGCGTTTTTGTCTCTCCCATACTCCACTACCATTTTCCTGGAATGTCCTCTTCCCCTGAGGTTGCCTGGCGAACTCCTGTTTATCTTTCCGTTTAAACCTGAGTATTATTGAAATTTGGGGCTAACCAACTCTCGTTTGTGAAAGGCTGTCAGGATTTTAGTAACATCCTAGCCCTTACCCACTAGATGCCGGTGTTATCACCCCTGACCCATTGTCACAACCAAAATTGTCTCCAAACATTACTAAATGTCTCCGAGGAGCCAGGATGGTTGAGAACCACTGCTCTAAACTTGTGTCAAACTTGACCCCACTGTGCCCTTGCTTTGTTTCCATGCAGTCCTCCAGAGATTTCTGGCAAAACATTTGTGGCATTTGGCAGTACGATTTCACCTGGCCGTGTCTCCACATGAAACCGTAAGCTCCTTGAAGGCAGGGACTGCTCTGACTCATCTTTGTATTCCCCTGTTTATTAACTAAATAGATTTTAAAATGGTTCAGCAGAAGAATGAGAATAGACTTTGGGAATGATGGATCCCCCATGCCATGATTTTGACACTCACTGTAAAGACTCATGTGTCCCTTGCCTTGGCTTGGCGTCATATTTTATAGACTCCCATGCTGCAGTCAAGAGGCAAATTCTAGCAAAAACATGCTAGATTGCTCATTGCTCTAAATACCACTAAAATGAAAAAGGAAAGCAAAAATTCTAAGGCAACCATTTATATTCTCACAAAGAAAAATAAAATTCTAAAATAAGGGACTAGTGCAAAGACCAAAGTTCTATATGATATTTTTATTTCCTTAATGGAATCAAAGTTGCATCTTAATCTTACAGCAAGCCAAGTACAGACCCCTGACCCAGATTCAGTTTCCCTTAATGTTGTCATTTTACATGACCATGATACATTTATCACAACTAAGAAACCAATCTGGACGCACAGGGCTTTGTTACCCTCTAGAAATGGACAAAGTCATTTGGTTTGCTAGGGCTAGTGATCAAAGTGCTTTCCTTTTTATGACTATGTTCCTGAAGGAGGATGTTTATGAACCGTTGCAAGTTAGTGTTGAGTTGCCAAGCACGCGGGCAGGAAATCCTCCTTGTCCTGTTGATGGATGTTGCCCTCGATCCTGCGGCTGCCCAGCCCTTTCTGGAGAAGAGTTGCAACACTTCCTGATGTTCATTTGTGTGTATTTGGGTTCTAAGAAATTCAGTACTCCTTTGGCTTCTGCAAAATGCTGCAGTTCATTTGCCCAGTAATTAAACAGGGCCTAAAAGAGCACAAGAGGAAAAGATGCTTTTGAAAAGTGCGAAGATATCACACATATCTCTTTTTCACTTGGCATTGACCGAGAGCAGTAAATGGCTCTGCATTTGTTTTTGTCTCCTTAAAGAAAGCACAGACTCTCCATTGTCAGCACCTTTACTGACACCAAGGTTCAAAGGTGGCAGAGAAACAAGTTTTACCTTACTTGAAAGAAGTTTATGTGCTGTATGCCCCCTTCATTAGCACTAGGAGAATAAATATCAATTCACCAGTTATGAAATTTTTTAAATACATTTTTATTTTGGCATGATTTTAGATTTACAGAAGAGTTACAAAGTCAGTTCAGAGAATTCCCATGCACCGCCCCCACTCCTGGTTCTAGTTGCCCCTGATGTCATCAGCCTACATACCAGACGTGCATTTGTCAAAACTAAGAAATCAGCACGGATACGTTGCTGTTAACTAAATTCTAGACCTTTATTTGGATTTCACCAGTTTTTCCCTTATGTCTGTTTTCTGTTCCAGGATTCTGCCTTGTTTTTGATTACTTACCTTTTGGATGGTACATTTGTTTTTGCAGAATGTTTCATGCCTAATTTCAGTAAATGATATTTATTTGAAGAGCTCAGCTTACTCAAGTTAAACCTTCTCAGACACATACGTATGCTTAGGGTTTGACTCCCAAATTATAGCAACTGAATCTCTCCCCCTTAGGGGAGGTGGTGACCTCACCTTTAGGTGATGCCTTGAGTTTTTGCATGACCTGGCTCTTATAGGGGACTGAGTTTCCTGAGAACAGCCTAGGGAAACCTCAAAAAAAAAAACCTCTCTTTTATTTATAGCTGACTTTGTACATCTGCTACTCATGTGGGGAAAGATAGCAAGCTGTACCTTTTCTGTTCTATCATAAACTTTTTTTGTGTGTGTGTATATCAGGAAAACAACCAGGATTTACGGTTCCAAGAGCCATTTGGGTAAAATATAGACCAAACTCTGGTTTGGTGAATAAAGGGGATATGAGAAGAGAAAAGGTTTGGGAGTAGAGGAGGAAGTAAAATTATGTTTGCTTCAGAGAACACGGGGACAAAGGCCATCCCTCTTCCATGTCTATACCCTGTAAGAATGGTCATTACAACTTGGGGGCTTGGGGCCTTGGCTTGTGAAACAGATGGACAGACATAGGTTAGATTTCAGCTCTAACACCTACTAGTTAGGTAGCCTTGGACAAGTTACTTAACCTCTTTGAGCCTTAGTTTCATTGTCAGTAAAATAAGAATCAAGTATTGAACAGGGTCACGTATTTAAAACAGTGCATGACAGAGAGAAAGCCCGTAATTTGTGCTAAGTATTGTTACCAACCGCAGTCCAACCCTAATGCCAACTGGCATTCCCATACTCTTCTTAGTCTACCATCAAATTTATCCTTTCTTCTATCTTTTGATGTTTGGTAGCCAAGAAGTTCAACAGGTCTCAGAAGGCTAAGCAGAATAATGGAGGGTTCAAGTCTTTAAAACATGTCTAAGGATAAAATTTGATCACTAATAGAAAGCAGGGATGAAATCCACAAAGCAGGATAATGTCATAGCAATGGACACAAGGTAAGTTTTCCCCAGTTTTTACTCCCTTTCCCAATCTGGGGACAAAATGCCCACTTGACCCAGGGTGGGCCACACCCAGCCACAGGCTGCCAATGATTTGCCCTGTTCGTGTGACCTGGCATAACATTCCCAGCAGAAGGCTGCAAACATTTGCTGAGCACACAGGGACAGGACCTACGGTAAAATCCTGGAGGTGGAGTTCGGATTACGCCATAACTGGGGGTTGGTGATTTGTGGGAGCTGCTCTGTACCGAACAGGTGAGAGGCTGTGTCGTCTGGGAAAGAAGCTGGGATCTGCAATTTGAAAATGGGACCCTGTGACTTTGTACAAAACACAAAAAACATTTGAAAATGAGTTGTATTTTCCAGTGTATAGTTTTAGAATTACAGACTTTATTACAGTTCTTCGGACCCATAGCGTGTTTCCAGAAATACTTGTCCATACCTGCAGTGATCTGCAGCCTCTAGGGGAGCCGAGAGGTGATGGACTGACTGCTGAACTTGAGCTGTACAATGGTTGTGAGCACTTGACTTTGCTGGATGACCTGGAATAAACCATGAACCCCTTCAAGAGCTTCCTTTTTTTGTTGTTTGTTTTTACTAGAAGAGGTAGGAATGTGGATGGAAGCAACCTAGCAAAGTGCCTGGAACACAGGAAGGAGTTTGTTTCATTTAGTTCCAGGCTCCAGAGCAAATGTGGCCCATCTTAGCCTGAGCCACTCCTACTTCCCTTTAAGATGCTCTGCCTTGATATCTAAAGAAGAGTGGTAACAGCGCGCCTGTTTGTAAGCTCTCCTTGCCCACACATGGTCTCCTTGGCACATGGGAATGGTGTGCCGGTGACTAGAGCACACACCAGCTCAGTCTCATACACCCTCCTGGGGGCAGCTCTGTACAGAGCAGGGGCAGCTGCCTAAGGGATGAACTCAGATTCTCTGATGTCCCACAGATAACATACTGGAGGGCAGGGGGTCTTTTAGATATACCTTTCCAGTGACCAGGTGACTTCAAAGGGTCTATGGGTCTGATTTTTTCTTACCTTCTTGGAACAGATAAAGGAGTAAAGAAGATTATTGTCCCAGGTACAGCTTTGGATAGGAATTAACCTTTCTCAGTTGAAGTGTTTCATCAGTGTCTTGAAAAATAAGAATTGCTCACACTTGCAGGAAGTAGATTGTCTGATTCTAAGTTTTTCTTTAAAAATTTTGGGGAAAAATTGAAAACAAAGTTTTCTACAGGGACTCTCCTAATCTTGATCAAGCAAGTATCACCTCCACCCAGCCTCCCACCCACTCGGGTATCAGTGTGAGAGGAATGAGAACAACCTACCTTTGTATTGTCTTAAGGTTCTTTTGAAAATCTGCCTTCTGCCTTGGTGTTCAACCATTTGCACTGAATGATTTTTACTTGGTGTCCAGGGTCTGGGCGTCTATGTGCCATAAAGAGCTATTTCCAGCATCATAATCTGACTGCCAGAAAACCTTGATTTTGGATCATTCATTCATCCTGAACTCAGAGGGGCAGAGTCTAGAGGAGGAGAGAGACAACTAAATAATTCCAGTGCAATATAACTGGAACCCGCCTTCCATTGTGGTGCTGAGGAGCAAGGGCCTAACCCTAGGACCATCAGGGAAGGTTTCCTAAAGGAGGGAATGTTCTCTCAGGCCTTGAAGGATGAGTAGGAGTTTGCACAGGATTTAGCTTTTCTTTTCCCCCTGCTAGAGAAGCTAGATGCCACCTGACCCCTGAGACAGAATCTCAAGAAAGCAGTAATAGTTCATCTGGTGCTAAAAAAAGACCTGAAATTCACACAAAATATATATTCAACCTTTAATACCTACTAATATTCCCAAGACTAAATGGATAAGAAGGTCCTTCTGAATTTCTGTATACTTTTAAACTCTCCTTGGACATCCCTTGTCTCTTTCCTACCCCTATCCTCAGTCCCCTTCAAGACTTCCTTAGTATTTCTCTTTTAACCAACAACTTCCTTAAAAACTGGGGGTGGGAATATGAGAAAGAAGATAAGAAAGAGAGAAATGATTTCCCGCCTTCCCTCACCTTGTTTGACTTTAAATTCTGCACAGTCACTCCCTCCCTCAC
Source organism: Smutsia gigantea (assembly GCA_032199065.1). NCBI lineage: Eukaryota > Metazoa > Chordata > Mammalia > Pholidota > Manidae > Smutsia > Smutsia gigantea. Next base: position 7,131 of record JAVSCE010008989.1, read on the forward strand.
TCCCTGCCCTGCCTTTTTCCCTAAAACAGCCAGAAGGGATTTCCAGGTATCTGAGCTTAGGCAGTATCGTCACTCTCCTTTGGAGTCCAGGAAGATGTTGCCTCCTGAGGTCAGGAGCTGGGACAGGAGCCCAGGGCTCCCAAGACTGTCCTCCCTGCACCTGTCCCACCTCCTAACTTTGCACAGTGAGGCCCCTCACCTTTCCTAGTTCATCTTGTTTTTCTCTGCACCCCACTTCCCTGGGCAACCATAAATCAATACTGTTTCTCCCTTGGCATTTCTTAAATGGACCCTTCTTAAATTAAAAACTCAAAAGGGAGAGGCTCCATAGGCCTTGAAATGTTCAGCTTGCTTTCTGGCCTTGGCTGCTGGCCTGACAGGTCCCACTGGCTCTCCTGGAAGAGAAGGCAGCTGATGAAATCTGGAGGCCCTGAAACCTCCCTTCCAGTAAGTGCCCTTGTTTGCATATCCTGGTTTAAGAACAGGAACTGCTTGCTGGAAAGTGATCAGGGCGGTAAAGTTACTGATTGAGTGGATTTGCTTCAAGCGGTAGGCAGCGGCCTCCCTGAGAAAGATGGAATCTGCACATCTGTATTTACTGATTGAAATCTACCTTGTTTATTCACTTCTATTTCTAAAAGTTCTTGGAACCCTTTTCCAGGAAGAAGCCAGGTAATAGGAAGTCAGAGTAGCAAAAAATATTGAGCCCTGTTTTTGTTCTCCTTACTCTAAAGCTCTCTTTATTTTCAAAGGAATAAGTGTGAGGGTGTGTGAAATAAGTTGTTATTAAGAACAATAGATAATGAGTATGGGATGCATGTCAGGGCCTGAGTAAGGCACTTGACATCCATTCTCTCTTTTATTCCTGCAGGGTAGAAACTGGCTGCATTTCTCAGAGGAGAGAGACTGAGGATCTGAGAGGTTAAGCCAAAAGTCATGCAACTCATCAGTGGTAGAACTGGGATTCAAATCTCATTCTCTGTGACTTCAGATATCACCCAGTTTCCTGGAAGTAGCACAGGCATGGAAGGACCCAGGTCTGACCCATGCTGCTTTTAAGGTGTTTCACTTCTGAGGCGACCCCCACTTTCAGTGATTTGCATTTTCTTAGGTAGAAACTGAAAACTAAGTCAAGGTGTCTGAAACCAGCAAAAGAATATTCTTTTCAGTCCCTGTTGGTTCCTTGGCTGGGGGTGCAGACCTGTACGGCCTAAGTGACATTTACTGTGCAAACAACAGACCAGGAGCCAGGTAGAGCCCACACCTAGCTGAGTAAATAGCACCTGGAGGCCCAGGCAAGGCATGCAGGTCCCTAGAGAGGCCCCTTTGAGAGGCGACCAAGAGAATGTGCTGTAAGCTGGAAGCCCTGAGGCCAGAGCTCTGGTCCTGGTGCTGCCATTATTAACACTTGTACTTCTCCGTTTCTCATCTCAAAGTGGAGGAAATCAGCTCTATGAGATATGAGGTTCAATCTGGCTACAGGGGTCCGTTTGATGTGGGCAGTGCGGCTCAGTGGTTAGGCATGCAAAGGGTAGCATCCAGTTGCCTGGATTCAGGTGTGAACTTCACCACTTAACAAACTTTGTGATCATAGGCAAATCCTTAATTTTCAGACCCTTCATCTTCCTGTGATGCATTCAAGAATAATAGTAGGACCTACCTCATAGGGGTGTCAAGAAGTTAAGTCAGAATGCCCCACAAAATCCACGAATATTCTGTCATGGCCACAAGGGACATTTTCTTTTCTTTTCTTTTCTTTTCTTTTCTTTTCTTTTCTTTTTTTGGTGGGGAAATTGAAATTCAGTTAAAATAAAAGTGAAACTAAAAAGGAGGAGGAGGAGAAGTTAGAGTTTACATCTTCGAATTAAAGCTTAGTTCATTGATGGTACATAGGAAACACAACATGTTGGAAATTAGTGATTCTCTAATTCTGCAAATATTCACTGAATGCTGGACAGATGCAGGACTTTTTACTAGTTCTGTGGACAAGAAAAAGATAATTATACATGGACCTTTTCTCAAAGAACCCCCCAGTCCAGGAGGAGACACATACAAATGACTATGACGCAGAAGTAACAGTGTCATGAGAGGATTAAGAATCTGCTCTGGTGTTTCAGGAAATTCTCCAGAGGCCCAGACACCACAAGCCTCTTGGGAAAACATGGACTTTGTGATCATGCATGGCACATTTTCAGTCCCTATTTTCACACCGATCAATTGGGTAATCTTGGACAATTTCCATAACATCTCTGAATGATTTTTCTCCTCTTGTGATGGTTAGTTTTATGGGTCAACTTGGCTAGGCTATAATACCCAGTTATTCCATTAAACAATAATCTAAGTGTTGCTGTGAAGGTATTTCATAAACGTGATTAACACCCACTGTAAGCTGACTTCAAGTAAAGGAGATAATTGGAGTGGGCCTCACCCAATCAGTGAAAGGCCTGAAGAGCAAAACTTGTTTCTCTGAAGAAGAAATTTCACCCGTGGATTGCAGTGTTGGCATCTGTCCGAAGTTTCTGCCCTAAAAATTTCAAGCTTGCCAGCCCCACAGTCATATATGCCAATTCCTTGAAGTAAATCATATATGTATGTCATGTATCATGTGTATTGCATGTGTGTATATATATGATTTATGGCATATATCATATATATACACACATACTATATAATATATGGCATATATCATATATACACACAGACTATATATATGATATCTATGTATGATATACACAATATATATAAAAATCTACTGGTTCTGTTTCTCTGACAGTAGGCAAGCAGACATGCTACTTCTTTCCCCCACGGCCTTATCTACCTCCTGCTTCTCTCAGTTTCCCCACATCAAGGCATAAAAGCACAGAACTTGGACCTGGAAGAGCCCCTAGGTGCTGTGCAGTCCATGTTCTTTGTGTGGATGAGGATATTCGTATAGACAAGGCAAGTGATTTGCCCCCGGTCTCAAATACTGTACTGAGGTGGCAGAGCTAGCACTTAAGGTTGCCCTACAGGGTCAGAACTCGAGTAAGGCAAGAGAGGCGCTCACCTCAGATGTAAAATTTAAGGGAGCACTCAAAAATTCAGTAATAAAGATAAAGAATGTTTTGATGCAATAGTTTTTAAAAATCTGAACTAATGCAAAAGTCCCAAAGTCAACAAAGTAATAACATTTTTTGTTTATTTTTTAATTAAAGGACTGATAAACAATCTTATGAAGGTTTCACATGAACAGCATTGTGGTTTCAGGATTCACCCATATTATCAAGGCCTTACCACCCCCCCCATTGCAGTCACTGTCTATCAGCGTAGTAAGATGCTAGAGTCATTACTTGTCTTCTCTGTGCTGTACTGCCTTCCCCGTGACCTACCTATATTGTGAGTAATCGCACTTTTAAATGAAGAAGGATCAGTATTGTCAGGTTTTCCTTTTGTTGCAGACTCTGATGGGATTGGCACAGCTCGGTGGTTCTGTGTCTGCTGGGGTCTCTCTATTAGACATGGCATTACATGCCACCGGCACGCAGTGTTAATTGTTATCAAACATGTGGTTTCCTTTGCCCATCGAGACCTCACATAAGTGATCAACTGACCCAGTGTGCCTGGGGCTGAGGGGTTTCCCAAGATGCGAGACGTCTAGTGCTTAAACTGGGGTAGTCCCAGCAAACCAGGATGGTTGTTTGTCTATTGGAGAAAGAAGCAGGGACTGGATCCTGTGTATTTTTGTCCCCCCAGGACATTTAGTGGCACTCGGTAATTGACTGAATTAGCTCTTTTTTGCAGAGCACTTGGCAAGCACTCAGTATATCCCTGATCAGTTGCTTACCTGAGTCACAGAAAGGCTCCAAGTGACTTAGCCAGGACCCAGAGGCAAATCCCTGTTGCTCCAGTGCCAGGCCCGTTGGCCTTCTGAGTGTCCGGCCTGCTGCTGCGCGTCCATGACCCCGTCTGAGATTCCTGAGACGTGAATAACTGGTAAAGGTTCATTTGCCAAACCCTGCCCAGGAGGCTGCACTCCATTTTTTGTTTTTTTAACAACAAAAGAAATATATGCTGCCTTTGGAAACTTTCTGTGCCTTAGACATACAAATGGTCATTTTGCCTCAACGTTCATTACACTGTGCCTTCAGCTCGAAACAGATCTTGGAACATTCTAGACAGGCTGCTGTCACCTGGGTCAAGAACCCTCACTGCTTTGGGCCTGAGTTTCCTCAATTACCAAATGAAAGGGGTGGACTTCCTGTTCTGAGAGATGGCAAAGTTCCTCTCTGGCCATCAGTATCCTCATCTTTAAAGCCAGCATCATAATACCTTTTAAGGTGCTTGTGAGGCTTAAATGGGATAACGCATAGAACCACTTGGCACAGTCCCTTGTGGGAGGTCATTTGTTTTCCTTCTGTCTAGTTCTCTGAGTCTAAAATGCAGTGATCTTGTGATTCCACTTTTACAGTCAGTAGCACAGTCACTTCATTTATTCATTCCAGAATTTCTTACTGTTACATACTGTGTGCCAAGCATCCCACTAGGTTTTAGGTGCTAAGGATATGGTGGTTAGCAAGAACAGGTTATAAAACTTCAGAAAATATCTGGAAATCCCCTGCCATGCAAAGAAAACCTAGCAAAAAAGACCAATGATAGAACGCCCTTAGAAGTCAGACTTATTGACTGTTTCAAATGAATTCTGAGTAGATGCTCCTTAGCAGGTGGTCACTGTTCTCCCCAGTGGCTGTTATTCTTGCATTTAAAACACCTGCTGCTGTTTCCAGGTTGCTAACATTTACTTTGGTCTTTACGTCAATGACCTTTGGAGAAGGAGCCAGATGTGGGGCTTTTTTCTTTCAACACTGCCACCAGTTAGTGCTTTGTTGATAAGAAAATAAACACTACTTGCGTAGATAGTGCCAGAGCAGCCTTCAAGACTGATTTGAGCAGGAGACCTTCAAAGCGAAGAGTAGGTATCCTCTCGGTGGTGTTAGGATGTTATTCTTCGTGGCTGGATCATCTAGCTTGATTTTACTTTTCCTGGTATTGCTTTTGTCCTCTTGCCTTCCCTTCCTTAGGGCCTTTTTAATACTTCCTCTGTGCTTGTGGCATTTTACCAGACAGTTGAGAACTGATGAACCATGAAAAGTAAAGGTTAGACAGAAACCAAGTTAGTGATTGTCAAGGGCTGGGAGTGGCAAGGAACCTGGGAGTGACTGCTTAATGGGGATGGGTCTCTTCTGGGGGAGATGAAAATGTTTTAGAATGGTTGTTGCACAACGGTGTGAATATACTGAATGCCACTGAATTGATGACCTTTATGTTATGTGAATTTCACTAAATAAAAACGAAACATTACCTCAAGTGAAAGAAGCCGGATACAAAAGGACTATAATCTGTAGAAATCTATTTATGTGAGTTCCAGAGCAAGCCACACTGATCTATGGCGATAGAAATCAGAACAGTGATTGCAGTGGGGGAGGGAAGGACATGACTGTAAGAACCACAAGGAAATTTCTGGGCTGATGAAAATATTCTGTGCCTCGGTTTAGGCAGTGGTTACAGAGTATATACAATAGTCAAAAGTGTTACATTGTACATTAAGATTTGTGCATTTTATGGATGTTAAATAAACATCAGTATAAAGCATTTAAAAGATAAAATGAAAAGATTTTTGAATTTAAAAAAATTGAAGGTAAATATCCTAGGAAAAAGGCAGAGGACCCAATTATTGGATCCAACAAGTTTCCCTGGAGTTGAGTCACCCATTTTTAAGTGTGCTGCCCTGAAGAACTGTTTTCAGGTACTTTACTGCTTGTTTTATGAATACAGTTTTTGGAGGGGAGGAGGTTACATTATTACTCACAAGTGTATGGTTTTTGTACATAGTTCCATTTTAAAAACGTTCTATACTTTGAGCCTGGTTCCAAGCATGACAGTAGGCTTAGAGGGCCTTTAACAAAGCGGTTATGACAGTAGGCTTAGAGGGCCTTTAACAAAGCGGTTACCAGCCGTAGTTTGGAAGTCAGATGCTCCAGATTTGTATACAGCCTCAGTGATTTGACCGCTGCCTCATTTCTCTGCCTTGGCCACTTAGTTGGGTGACTGGTCCAGTTGCTTAACCTCTCAAGGCATGACTTTCTCCTGGGATGGTAACAGGCCTCTACAGCGGTGCTATTGTGAGGACTGAGTGAGCTGATGCCCAGAACCCAGGGCATAAGAAAACAGGGCTGCGTGAACAGGATTACCAGGTGAAATACAGGACATCCCGTCACATTTGAATGTAAACAATTTTTAGTATATAATTGTTCCGAACTAAATGTCTGTCCCCTCCCCCAACCCCAAATTAACACATTGAAGCCCTAACCCTCAGTGTGGTCGTATTTGGAAGAAGTAAGTAAGGTTAAATAAGGTAATAAGAGTGGGGCCTTTACTCAGTAGTGCCCTTATAAGAAGAAATGCCAGAACGTACTCCTGCACTCTTCTCTCCCCACCCTGTAAAGACACAACGAGAAAGCCAGGAAGAGAGCTCTCGCCGGAAACCAAATTAGCCACAGTCTTTATCTTGGACTCTTAGCCTCCGGAACTGTGGGTAAATTATTTCTGTTGTTTAAGTCACCCCGTCTCTGGTATCAAGCTGACTAATACAAAGATTGTCCCTAATATTGCATTGTTTGTCTGAAGTTCACACTTAACTGGTTATCTGGTATTTTTATTTGCTTAATCTGGCGACTCTATGTTTGAGGCATTATAGAAGTCTTGATATCACTAAGGGATAAAATTAAGTGATATATCTGGTGAAAAGTAAACAGATTGCAGTCTATCAATTGGTTTCCTATAGAATTCATCTGTGGAACTAAATTTAGAGTCTGGAAAAATTGAGTCTTAGAGGCCCCAGATTTAGGGAACCCAGGTATGGCAGTGTGTAAAGGTAAAAGAACTGAGAACAAAGGAATTAATTGAAAGTCTGCATAATAAATGGCTAGCCTTTCCAGATTCTTCTCTTTCTTACTTCCAGAAAGTTTATCTCCAGACAGGAAACTAGAGCTTCTTTTCTAGAAAAATAGAATTGTCCCAGATAAATGACCTATAGGCACTGTCATTTTGGGGGGGGGTCCTGAAATGAAAAAGACAAGTTTTCCCATGATCACATTACAGGGAAAACCAAATGATTAAGAAGCCTCTCACACAAATACAGAACTTTTAGTCAGGTTTCTAGTTCCCCCATTCTTAACTTTGAATTGATAACCACAGACTGCCAAACATTTGAGGAAAATCTTCAATATGAAAGATTGGGAGCAAAACAAAAAGCAAAAGAGACCTGAGAAAAAGGAAGCAATGCAGGAGGCTCAAGAACACTAAACAATAATAATAGTAAACAAATACCCCAAACCTAGAGTTATTCTCCTCAGAGAAACAGGGAAAATATTGCATCCATAAAACAAGAACAGGATGCTGTGAAAGAGAAACAAAATAAAGAGCTCTTGGCATTAAGAAGTATGATAACTGAAATTTAGAAATAAAATAATAGAAAGTTTGTAAGACAGAGACCAAAAATGTCCCAAGAAGTAGAATGGAAAGGCAAAGAGATGGACAACAGGAAAGAAAAAAGTAGGAAAATTAGTGACTCAATTCAGGAGGTCCAACATTTAACCAACAGAAGTTCCAGTAAGAAAGAACAGAGGAAATTGTCAAAGAAATTATACCAGAAAAACTTCTGAAGTAGAGGCCATGAATCTTAAAAAAACCCTTAAAAGGTTTTTTTTTTAATTACCCAGCACAGACAGTGTAAAGAGCCACACAAAGGCATTTTACCTACAAGTACGATGGATAAAGAGAGAATAGTAAATTTCTAGAAAGAAAAACAATCATATACAAAAGACTGGGAATCATAATGGATAGACTTTCTCAACAGCAACCTTCAAATCTTGAAGGCATGGGCACACTCTTAAAATTTTGAGGAAAAATTATTTTCAACTTTGATTTCTCAACTTAGCCAAATCCACTGAACATGGATCAAGATGGAGTAAAGAATTTCTTCAAATATTCAAGGACTCAAAAAATGTATGTTGGCATCCCACACAACAGAAGAAAATTTTGCTTATCTGTATCTAATAAAGAACTTCGATTTAGAATATATAAACTACTACAATTCAGTAATAAAAAGACAACTCAGTTAAGAATAGGAAAGGATCTGCGTAGATATTTCTCCAAAGAAGATAAACAAATGGCCAAAAAGCACATGAAAAGATGTTCAACCTCATTAATCATAGGGAAATGCAAACTGAAACCACAGTGAAATTACCACTTTACACCCACTAGGGCAGCTATAATAAAAAAAGGTAATAACAAGTGTTGATGAGAATAGAAATTGGAACCAACCTTCACACATTGCTGATACGAATGTAAAATGGTGCAGCTGCTTTGGCAAACAGCCTACCAGTTCCTCAAAACATGAAACATGGTTACCATATGATCCAGCAATTTCATTGCTTGCTAAGAGCATGCAAGCAGTCTGCTTTGGAGTAGGAGGGCTCTAAATAGAAATAAAAGAAGATCCACAGAATTATTTGGTTAAAGAAAAAAGAACAACAACAAAAAAAACAATAGATACATAGAAAAGTAAGGAAAAAAAACCAAGTCAGTTACTAATTACAGGAAAAAAAGTTATGACAGGAAGCAAATTTAATCATCACATACTATGCATCTCAGCTATGAATAATAATTAGATAATCCTAATGCACACCATTAATAAAAATGGTGACATAAAATATATTGGGAGAATGAAGGGAAATGGTGGTTGTGAAACGAGAATTAATTAGTCATCTGGAAGCCAATTAGTAAAGCCAAAGATTGATCATGAAAATAGAACACTGTAAGTTTATTATTTTAAAAAATGGGAATGATGTAACATGAAGTAATAACCAAGAAATTGCCTCTGAAGAGTAAGACTGGAGAGAGGGTTGGGGTGGAGAAGCAAACTGGATTTTGTTGTAAACCTTTTAAATCTACCTAAACTAAAAACAAAACAAGCTATATGAACATGTTACCTAAAATATACTTTAAAAAATGGGAACCTGGAGTGAACAAACTGCATGCTAATGGAAGTCCTTTGCATGCCTATTTCCTGTTCAGGAAAATGGGGGTTAATTTTGGAGCTCAGAGCACCTGGAGGGCGGGAGGAGCGAAATCAGAGAACTTGGGGAGTTGTCCCTGCAGGGGATATTCTCTTCCTCCCTCGCAGCTGTGTCTAACTCCTGGGCCAGTCCCTTCCCTCGCTGCCCTTTGCCATTGGAGGTAATGGATTCCAGGCACCATCCAGAGGCACCTCCCGGAATGCCCTTCCACCCCTGTAGCTCTGGGAATCCTTCCAGCACTGCTTCCTGAACTCCCTGGCTCAATTTGCTCAGTCTCAGATGCCCATCCTTGGCCTCTGATCTGACACTTGCCCAATACCTGCTTTCCTATACTTGACACTTGGGGCTTTCTCTGGTTTTCCTCATCCGGATGTCAGACTCTGATTCCTCTGTAATCCCCCCCCCCCCACAGCTGCAGGCCACCCACATGCAGCCCAGTGTCTGGAGCCCTGGCCTGGGCAGACCCAGGACCCAGCTGCATGACCAAGAGAGCCAGTCACCCTGAGAGAATTGCCGCATCTCTCTGCTGTCCCGAGCTCCTCATTGGTAGCTTGTGAGAAATTACTCAAATTGTGAAGGTGCAAAATGTTCAGCAATTAGAACTGTGACTGGCGTATAGCAGGCCTGGGGAAATTATCAGCCAAAGAAACATGGGTTGATTTTCAAGCAACACTAAGAAACAGCTGCAGATGGCTGGCCTGGCATGGGCATGTGCGAGGGCAGCAGGAGTCAGTGAAGACTTCCGGAAGTAAGGCCAAGCTGAGGGTTTCAGACTGCAACAGTTCTTAAGGAGAAATCAAAACAAAAGAAAACATGGCTGTGTCTATAACTGATGGTCTTCTACAACCATCCCTGGAGCCCTGACACCTTTTGGCTACACCCAGAGACACTGACACTCGACCTCTTTAGGTGTAAAAGACTATATTCATCCAAGATTCCTTTCCCACATTCCTCTCCCTCCCATTTCAGAACATCCTCAGTCCCCTGATGCAGGTCTGAGCTTTCTGGGTGAACACCACAATTGTGCCTTGACCTGCAAAATTGCTAAAAGACCTCTCACTTTACTTTCTCTAGAGCCAGCTCCCCATATGTTTGTACTCTCCTGAGATGCTCTACTTAAGAATTGATGTCAGTACTTCCATTGGGAAATTCCTACTGACTCTGACCTTCCTTAACTTCATGATCCTTTTATCAACATCTTTCATTTCACTATTATATTCTAACTATAATGTTCACGGCTATATTTAACTTCCTCAGGCACTTCAGCTTGTTTATTTTAAGGACTGCTACTTGGACGTCTGGGAATCTTTAAACCACATTAAGATATTTGATTTGGATTTATTTTCTTTTCATGGGAAGCTGGTACTTGACTGATCCCAGGCTTACAGAATTCACAGTTCAGTAAGATTTTTTTTCAAGTGTGTTGGAGGGTCCCTGTAATAGGAATGGCCGTCTATTCCCACCCAGCAGAGCAGGAAGGACACACTCTCAGAATACAGGATGGACTTTTAAATTTCGTATATTAAGATTTTTTTTTAATGCCCTACATTGTGCTTATTTTTCTTATTTCTCTGCTCTCTCGTGGTTTGGCCACTGGGCAGGAACAGGCCAAGGCAGTTGGCAATGGCCCCGCGAAGAGCTGCAGGGCCATCTAGTGGCCAGTTGTTCTCACTGCACATGCAAGTGATGGCTGTTCTGTTATCCGTTATCCCAAATGGTGAACCCATACCTAGGGTTTCTGGCATGAGAATCAACATTTAACACTTTGTGCAAGTTTTGAAATTCGTCTTATAAACATTCTTACAACCTTAAACTTAAAAATATGACCTTAGTATATAAATCTGAAGATTGAGTTTCCAGCCATTGAACAGTGATTCTGATCATTGTTTCCCAAGTCAAAAATAGGCTTGAGTTAGATTTTGCTTTTGGGTGACATTGGACAAATTAAACTCCCTGACCCTCAGTTTCCTCTTGTACTTGTATTATGGAGATAATAACAGTGGGAAAGATTGTTCTGAAGGTAAAGTGTGCATGTCATGTTTTTGCCACTGTTCCTGATAAGTAAACATTTGCTATTGATTTGTTTCATGCTTCAGGAAAGGTGGTGGTGTCCAGGTAAGGGACAGAAACCTACCCAAATGGGCCTAGGTAAAAGGCTTAAAATGAGATGCCCGAGCAGTGAATGTCTCAAAAATCCTTCATCTCTTCTCAATAATGTTTTGTAGTGTTTTGTTTTGTTTTTGTATAGAGATCATGCACAACTTTTTTCTAGATATTTAAATTTTTGATCCTACTGTACATGGTGCTTTCTTATGATTCATTTTATAATTGGTGCTTTTATGTAAAAGGATATTTTTTATAATGACCTAAGAGCTAGCAAACTTGCTAAAGTAACTTGTGTATTCAAATAGTTTATTTTTAGATTCATCTGGGCTTTCTATGTACATTCATGGCACTGTAGAATAATGGCAGTTTTACTTCTTTCTGTCCAAACCTTATGTCCTAATCATTGCCTTCTTGCATGGCCTAAGGCCTTTAGGACAATGGTGAATATCTGTGATGCAAGTAGGCATTTCTGTCTTGTTCCTCAGCTCAGAAAGAGAGATTTCAAATTTACCATTATGTGTATCTGCTATATACATAGGCTTTTAGTGGATCAGATTTAATGAGATCGCCTCTGCTTTCTAGACTTTTTTAAACAGTGACTCCTAGAGATAACAGCTGAGGTAATATACTTCCAACTCTTAACAGTGGCTGTTAAGATCCTGGTACAGATGGGGGTGTGGCAAGAAGTTACATGGCATTATGAGGACTTTTACTTCCTCAGATATAAATTGCTTTAGCATCTGAATAATTTACAGTGAACATAAATTTCTTTTGTCATTAGAAAGCATAAAGCCGAAGAAAAATTTAATTAAACCAGTGAAACATAACAAACATTAAATAGTAAAATAGATCCTACTCAGATGAAGCCTGGTGAAGATCCAAGTATATATTTTTCACTCATCCTTTCCCATCATCACATCCTAAGTCTCTGCTTAGAATATTTCTTTCTAATTTACACTGAACTGCAGCATTAGTGCGATTTGGTCTCTGTGGTCGTTGCCTTTGGTGCCCTGCCCACGTCCTCTTGATAGGCCAGTGCACCCACTTCCCAGCTGCTCTGGGTGTTGGCTGTTAAAAGCTCATGGCTCCATCCTTCTTTGGAGGATTCTTTTAGCTAGTAGGAGCTGCCCTGCCAGGAGATGCCTGGGAGGTTACACACACAGCTGGCGTGGCCTGTGGCCAATGACTGACTAACAGGGTGGGGTATAAAGCCCAGCTCCCTGGCCTCCAGGCGGGACAAACTGCAGCGTAATAAACACCCTGGAGCTCCCTGTGGGATCAAGCTGCAGCCAGACCTCTCCTAAAAGCACATATTTTCTTGGCTTCTTTCCCAGCTCTGTCCTACTTCCCTTACCACCTTACAGGTTCTCCCTAGAGCCCTCCTTGGATAAATCACTTGCAGGAGAATCTCCACCTGCCTCAGTCTCTGCTCTAGCGAACCCAACCTAAGATGGGCTTCTTTTGTCCAGCGCCTTCCTAAGTCATCTGTGATTTGGGGAAGGGGTACCCAGTTAGGCAGCCAAGGAAGAGCTAGGGGTGATGCTGTGGTTGGAACCGGGGGTGAGGGGCACTCCCTAGAAGGCGTAGCCATAGAAACATGTCTGAGAGGGAAAGTGGGGTCTGATGCTATAAAGCCTAGATTTGTAACTATGAGCTTGTACCACTCTTCACTCTCTGCCAGAGTTTCTCTCTGCAGTTTTAAACTGCAACTTTTCTAAAAACCATAAGCAGCATCTTCCTTCATGGACACAGCTTCTAAGGTGTTACAAGGACAACATTCAGTACCCCGGAGGGCAGCTGCTCTGACAGGCCTCCAGTGAGTCTGCCAAACTGCCAAACTCAGCCCAGACACCAGACCAGGAGGTCGGTGGGGAAGGCAAGGTGTTGAGACAATAGATTATTCATATGGAAAAACCAGAATTAGCTCCCTATGTCAGAATAGACCATAAATGAATTTCACATGCATCAAAGTTCCCAATATGAAAAATGAAACTTTACAGTTTTGAAGAAAATTTAAGAAATGTATTTAGAGCACTAGGGTGGAGAAGGATCTCTTGAATGAGATGTGAAAAGTCCAAACCAATTAAGGAAAAAATTGTTAAATTTGGTTATATCAAAATTGAAAGCATCAGTATGATAAATCACATCATAAAATGAAAAGCAACAAGTTTGAAAGTATCAAGTGACCGTTTCTGACTTACTATGTGGTCCTCACCCACAGAGCTCGTACCTGGAAAGTGTGTCACCCTTCAAGCCCTTTCCTCATACTTGCCCTCATTTATGGGCTGTGACCACGCATAACTGGGTGATCTCAGCCAGAAACCCAAAGTTTGGACCAGGTTCAAGGACTGGTGAAGCAGATGACTTGGACCCAGTGGAAATTAGTCTCTGTATTTTCAGAACTTTTTGTGGTAGACGTAGGCATTGTCCAGGATGTGGATCTCCTACTAATTTACTCAGTCTCGCCGGAGAACTTACAATCTCCATCACCAGGTGAGTGAACTTATAGGGAACATGTGACAGATCCCAGAGACCTTTGCCAATGAGATGTAAACAGAAGATGCTATGAGGGGCTTTTGGAAAAATGTTTTAACAGGGAGCAGACTTAGCTGGCATGTCTTTTGCTCTGGCCTTGCCTGGAATGCAGGGAAGATACTAGAGATGGAGAACCGTCTTGTGAACATGAGGGGATGAGACCGAGGCTGACAGCCACACACTGGGAATGAGGAATAATAAATGGGGCGGCGGGACTCTGTTGGCACCAAGGCGCCACCATACAAGCCCTGGGCTGCCCACCTCTGGACTTGTTGTTTTACAAAAGGAGTAAGACCCCTATTAGGTTAAGCCACCGTAAGCTGGGTCTTCAGTTATATGGAGCCAATCTAATTCCTAACTCAGGTAAGTCTTGAGAAAGTGAGATAGGGAGCTACAAGTGGTTCAGAAGATGGGAGAAAAGGAACTGTAGAGATGATGGGGCTGGAGAAGAGGTAAAGAGGCTTCAAAGGCTTGCTTAGGAACTTGGGCTTTATCCTGGAAGCTTTTGTTCTTCAAACCTGAAAGATATATGAATGGACCTTTTTGAAGAAAAAACTTCATGACCCTCTCTCCACCGTAGTATTCACTGAATGTATTTTATTGTGATGTAGAAGCGTAACACTAGGTATAATAAATGCTTTTCAGAACTGTAGAACCAAATTTACTAATAAGGATTACAGTTGTCCACAGTTTAATGTAGCAGGTGATACTGTTTTTTGCTGAAATTAAGTTACCACTCAAAACAAGATGCTGCTGTCTGCAATGACCCAGTTCTTTGAGTTTTGCCTGCTTATAGGGCAGTGAGTGAGGCTGACTGTTTTCCCACAGCTTTTTTCTATTTGAATATTTACAGCATCTGGTTTTACTAGTGTGGTCTCTGGAGTCATGCCTGGGGTAGACCAAGGGTTCCACCACTTGCTAGCTGTGTGCCTTGGGGCAAATGACTTCACTTCTCTGAGCCACAGTTTCTCAAGAGTAAAATGGTGTGAGATGACCTATCTCACAGGGAGAGTGAAAGGAAATAAGTCATGCAAAGTGCTTAGCACAGTATGGTTGTATTATTGGTAGTATAAGTACTAGGAGGAAGAGAGGGAGCAGGACACACAGGAGGGTAAGCAGGGGTTCCTCTGAGACCTTCCATTGAACTCCTGCTGGGATAGTGCCAGCCTTCACTTGATGCAAACATGAATTTTAAGCATCAGGTTGAACTCTATTCTTATTATCCCATGACAATTAAAGTAGTGCTATCTCATCTCCATGATTATGGCAAACACAAACAAAAACATGGGCATTGTGGTGCTCATTGACTCTGTTCACCAAAATTTCTGCCTCTCTGACTTCTGCACATCTGTGGGCCAATGAAATGTGAGCTGGGCCAGAGCACTTAATTGCTGGTATGATACATTTCAGAACCCTATTTCCCTCTGACTTGGCAAACGGCAATATTCACAATAGGGGCTACTTTGGTATCACTGTGGCATTTGGAGGCAGGTGATGTGGAGCAAAGTGCCAGCCGACACGTAATGGTTATGTAGCATGAGACAGCAATGAACTTTGATTATTCCAAGACACTGAGGTTTGGGGCTATTTGTTACAACAGCATAATCTAGTCTATCTGTCTAATACAGGTACTGAGTTTGAGTTTAAGCAGCAATACTGCAATGTAAACAGGTCATCTGGATTATCCTGAATATGTTTATATTAAACTTTTGTATTATTAAGACAGAACACTAAAATGCTTTTAAGCATAATGATATTGTGGTTATGCAAGAAAACATCCTTATTCTTAGGAGATGGATTTTTGAAGTGTTTAGGTATAAAGTATTTTCGTATTGGCACCTTACTTTCAAATGGCTCAGCAAAAGTGAAGCAGAAAGATAAGGCAAGAGGTTAATCATTTTCAATTGTAAATGAAAGCTGTATACACTATCCTTTTCCTTTACAATGGGTTTACTTTTTTGTTTTTAATTATCATAGAGGACTGAGGAAGCCCCAAGGATATGTCATTAGCTCCTGGTTTAAGAAGCTGCTCTAGTTAGCGGAGGGGCACTAAAGTATTTTTAGTAGAGAAAGGACAGGATCAGATTTTTTTAATCCGAAATCTCATTCTGGCAGGAGGAAGAGAACAATCTGGGCCAGGAGGGGGCTGTGATCTAGGCGAGAGTGGTAGTGGGATGGGGTCAGGCAGTGGATTCGGAACACCTTCAGGAAGTAGGGTGGGCCGGGCTTGGGGACAGCTTGTGGGTGGTACCGCTGGGAGTCAGTTGCCTCCCTCCAAAGTCTATTCCTGTGCTGTCCAATATGGTGTCTGCCAGACACACATGGCTATTTAAATTTAATTCGTTACAATGAAAGAAAATTTAAAATTCAGTTCCTTAGTGACACTACTCATATTTCAAGCACTCAATAGCCATGCCTGGCTGCTGACCGTAGTTTTGGATGGCAGAAATATGACACATTTCCAACATCACAGAGTTCTATTAGAATGTGCTGGTATACCCTTCCCACTTCATTATAATGCTTCCCCTACCTGCTCTCAAAGGAATCGTACATGATTCCCTGTCTATAGGCAACCAGGTAACCAAAGGACTTCATTACAAGGAGAATTAATTCGAGATACATTAGAACAATGCGGAAAGCGTGTTCGAGTTCAGAGGAGGAAGTAAGTATTTCTGGTGGAAAGAAGAATTAATGTTTCCTTGCAGATGACAGGAAAGTACAGAGGGGGATGTGGGGAGGCGTCTGCATCTGAGCCTGATGGAGCAATATCTTTCCTGGCTTCCCTGCAAGAAAGACTGCAAATGGCCTCTTGACTGTCAGTCCACTCTCCCCTTATTGATCCAGAGTCAATATAACCCCAGTCAAAATCCCAGCAAGCCTTGTGTGCATGTGTGTGTGTGTGTGTGTGTGTGTGTGTGTGTGTGTGTGTGTGTAAACTGGTAAACTGATTAAAAATTTTATATGGGAATGCAGAAGACTTAGAATGCTGAGGTAATATTAGAGAACAAAGCTGGAAGACTTACACTACCAGATTTTGAGACTTTCTAAGAAGCTACAACAAATTAGATAATATAGTACTGGTACAAAGTGGGCAAACAGACCAGCAGATAGAACACAGGGTCCAAAACCAGACCCCCCATGTATAACAGATTTAAAATACAGGTAACACTGCAGTACAGTGGAGAAGAGATGGTCTTTTCAATAACTGATTGGGGTGAATTTAATTTCTGTATGGAAGAAAGTGAACTGTGACACATATTTTGCACCATACACAAAAATTAGAGATACAACACCCAAAAAAGAAATAACCTGATTAAAAAGTGGGTGAAGGACCTGAACAAACACTTCTCCAAAGAAATTCAGATGGCCAACAGGCACCCGAAAAGGTGCTCCACATCTCTAATCATCAGAGAAATGCAAATTAAAACCATGAGATACCACCTCATACCACTTAGGATGGCCACTATCCAAAAGACAAGAAATAACAAATTCTGGTGAGGATGAGGAGAAATGGGAACCCTCCTACACTGTTGGTGGGAATGTAGATTGCTGCAACTGTTGTGGAAAGCAATATGGAGGTTCCTCAAAAAACTAAAAATAGAACTACCATTTGACCCAGTAATTCCACTCCTAGTAACTTACCTGAAAAAACAAGATTCTTGATTCTAAAAGACTTAGTCACTCTTTTTTTTTTTTGACTTAGGCACTCTTATGTTTATAGCTGCACTATTTACAAGAGCCAAGATATGGAAGCAACCTAAGTGTCCATCAGTAGATGACTGGATAAAGAAGATGTGGTACATATATACAATGGAATATTATTCAGCCATAAAAAGAAAAGAAATCCTCCCATTTGCAACACCATGGATGGAGCTAGAGGGTATTATATGCCCAGTGAAATAAGCCAGGCAGAAAAAGACAAATACCAAATGATTTCACTTACTTGTGAAGTATTAAAACAAAGCAAAACAGTAGGAACAAAATAGCAGTAGACTCAGACACCAAGAAGGGACTAGTGGTTACCAAAGGGGAGCGGTTGGGGAAAGTAGGGGTGTAGGGGAGTAAGGGGCACAATAATTCACAATCACAATATAGGGTGGTCACAGGAATAGTAGTGCAGCATGTAGAGTACAGCTAATTATTCTATAGCATCTTACTACACGGATGGACAGTGACTGCACTGAAGGGGGTGAAGACTTGATAATATAAGTGAATCTTGAATCACTGTGTTGTGTTTTTGAAACCATAAGACTGTATATCCATGATAATTTAATTAAAAAATTAATTAAAGATAGATCATAGACTTAAATTAGAAACAAATCAAGCTTCTAGAAGAAAACAGAAAAATATTTCATGACTTTGGAATAGGAAAAGATTTCTTAAATAGGACACAAAAAGCACTAACTATAAAAGAAAAGATGGATAAATTGGATGTCATTTAAGAACTTCCATTCATCAAGATAACATTAAGTGAAAAGTAAGACAAAGAGAGAAAGAAGCTGTATCTGGCAAAAGTCTCATATCCAGAATATATAAAAACTCCTATAAATCAACAATAAATAATAGACAATCCAATTGTTTTAAGTTGTGATAAAATACACATAACATTCACCACTACTGTAATTGTAAAGTATACAATTCAATGGTATTGAGTACATCTAAAATGCTTGTGGAACCATTGCCTCTATCTAATTCCAGAATTTTTCGTCGGCCCAAATAGAAATTCTGTACCCACTAAGCAGTCAATCCCTATCCCCCTCTCGCCTCATCCTCTTGGAACTATGGATCTGCTTTCTGTTTATATGGATTTGCCTATTCTGGGTATTTCTTTTCAATGGAATCCTACAATCTGTGGCCTTTTGGGTCAGGCTTCTGTCAGGTAGCATGATAGTTTTAAGGTTTGTCCATGTTGTACTTTCTTCCTGTTTGTGGCTGAATAATATTGCATTGCATGGATATATCACATTGTGTTTAGTCATTCATCAGTTGGACATTGGGTTGTTTCCAGTTTGAGTAGTGTTAATAGAGTTGCTATGAACATTTGTGTAAAGTTTTTATATGAGTGCGGGCATATGTTTTTAGTTCTTTTAAGGATTGGAGTGGAATTGCTGGGTCATATGGTAATTCTATGTTTAACTTATTAAGAAACCACCAAACTGTTTTCCAAAAAATGGCTACACCATTATACATTCCCACCAGCAATGTCTGAGGGTTCCAGTTGCTCTGCTTTCTTGCCAATACTTATTTTTCCTTTTTAGTGTTAATGGTTATTTAATGGTTTTCCTAGTGGGTGTGAAGTAGTGTCTTGTGGTTTGATTTGCATTTTGCTAATGGCAATGACACTGAACATCTTTTTATGTATTTGTTGGCCATTTGTATATCTTCTTTAAGAAATATCTATTTAAATCCTTTGCTCATTTTATAACTGGCTTGTTTGTCTTTTTGTTGTTGAGTTGTAGGAATTCTTTATATATTCTGGGTTCTAGGCCCTTTATATGATTTTCCCATGTTTCCTCCCATTCATTGGGTAAGCAATCAGATTTTTAAGATGAGCAAAAAACTTGCACGGATATTTCACAGAAAAGATATCAAAATAAAAAATAAACCAATAAACATATGAAAAGGTACTCAATATCTTTCTTCATGGGAGAAATGTAAACAAAGACCATAGAGGGATGCCACGACATACTCATCAGAATGGCTAAAAGTAGTAAGTCTGACATACAAAGTTTGGATGAGGAACAATAGGAATTCTTTTATTTGGTTGGTGGGCACGTATATTGATACCACCATTTTGAAAAAATATTTGGCAGTAGTTACTAAACCTGAACACATGTATACTCCATGAACCAGCAATTCCACTCCTGGGCATATGCCCAACAGAAGCGAGTGTATGTCTATCAAAGGACATGTTCAAGCATGTTCTTTGCAGCTTTTTCATAATAGCCTCAAACTGGGAAAACCCAAATGTCCATCAACGTGCTATAAGATTCCACACTATTATGAAGTTCAGAAATAGACAAAATTGATCCACGCTGATGGAAGTCAGAATAATGGTTGTCCTTAGGTGAATACTGACTGGTGGGGCATGAGGGAGCATGCTAGGGTTCTGGAAGTGTTTTATATCTTGATCTAGGTGGATGTTACATGAGTGTGATATATGTAAAAATTCCTGGAGCTATACATTAGCACCTTATCAGAGAGAGTTTTCCTCACCACTTTAGCAGAAGTAGCATATCACCTCCCACCGTTCTGGTACCCTGGCCCTACCTTACTTCTCTTCATAATAACCGTGACTACTCAACTGTCTTAGTCAGCTCAGGCTGCCATAACACATTACTATAGACTAGTGGCCTAAACAAAAGACATTTATTTTCTCACAGCTCTGGAGCCTGGGAAGCCCAAGATCAAAGGTCAGGCTGATTCAGTTTCTGGTGAGCACTCTCTTCCTGGTTTGCATGCATCTGCCTCTCACTATGTTCACCATGACCTCTTTGCGCACAGGACAGAGAGCAAGTGAGCGCTCAGATACACTCACACATCTTAGGGCTTCGACATACAGATTTTGGGGAGACACACCATTCAGTCCATTACACCAGCATACCATGTGTTTGGTTATTGACTTGTTTATCATCCATCTCCCGCAACTGGAATCTAATCTCCCTGAGGCTAGGGACTCTGTTTTGGCCCCTCTGACATCTTCTCCAGCAATAATCACAGTGTCTGGCACAGAGGAGTTACTCTGTGAGTATTTGTTGAATGAATGAAGGGAGGAGAATGGGGTTGTGGTCATAGCTGCCCAGCACTGCTAGGCCCCATGTCCAGCACTTGGATGTGGCACCATAATACATGGGGTCATCATCATCATGAACTTACTCTTCAGGATACCTGGTATATCACCCACAGTTTGCGCCATCAAATAATTTACATTCTAGAAGAAGAAAGATTTTCATGTGAGTTTTGCTGGGTGTTCTATAGCATCCACTATGGTGGGTCATTGCTTCTTTTAAGAAAATTATTTCTTAGTTTATCACTTTGTGGTTACGTGGCTTCAACACAGGAGATGAAATTTAGGACTTTGTTCTAGTCCTGGCTTCACCACTAAATTGCCATGTGTTCTGGTTGTTCCCTTTCCCTCTGTGGACCGTGCCATCCTCAACTTCCTCACTAATCCAGTAGGATTAGTGTCCTTATACTTGAAATAAAGGGTTTTGATTGAATGAAGATCTCCAAGGTCACCTCTTTGCTGCTGGAAAAAGGTTATTTGCCAAGTGTGCTGTTCTCATTTCTAGCACTAGGGGGCAATACAATTAGAATACTGGACTGCATTCTGCTTTCTCCGTTCCTGCTTTTACATAAAAGGGCTGTTGAGGAAAGATGCTTGCTCTCTGCTTCGGTTCCCCAACTTTGTCTGAAATCTTAAGCCCCACAGATCCAAGCCTTCTACCTGGCTGCTTCCACCTGTGAAATGAGAAGAAGGGACCTAAACATAGCAAACCCACATCTCTTGTGCCTTCCCAGCACCTCCTGGATTGAGGCAGTAATCAGTCCCTCAGCAGTCACAGGAGACTTTCCTACCAAGTCCAGACAGAGCCTCAAAATCTTTTTTCAGCACTGCAGCTGGTAAGAGTTGGCCCCTGAGGGGAAACCTTTTGTCCTCTCTGTTGACCTTAGGTTATTTCTAAAAGTCATTCCCATGCCAACATTCTATGGTCATAGAGTTTTAATAGAGATCTCTCTGTATTGACCAACTTAGGCTGGTTCTTGGTGGTTTGGGGTGAATACTTCAATGACTTTGTACATTGGGTAGAGAGAGAAAACTTTCCACTTTACATGATTATAATGCTTAGCAAGCGTTGAAGAACATGATGCTTTAGCCCACTGACTTAGCAAAACAGTTTCACTTGTGTGGAGAGGTTGACTGGAGTGTTCCAAAGCAATTAAGAGCTAAGAGCGCATGTACTCAACTTTGCCCTTGACTTTCAGGACTTTGCTTGGAATTTTCAGATCCAGGTACAGAAGAATGTGGCTACATTTAGGCACAAAGATCAGGTTCTTCTAAGTAAATTTGGAGTTACCTTGGACTTCATTCCTGGAAGACAGCCCTATTGTATGTTGTAGCCACCATCCGCTTTAAAATGGGAGCAAGTAAACATGTTCTCTTAATAATATTACTGGACTAGAAGTCAGAAGATCTGGTTCTATTCCTGGCCTCAATTTTTAAAAGCTGAGTGACTAAACATCTCAAAACCTCAGTCCCCTCATCTGTGGAATGGGGATAATTATACCTGCCCTCCCTATATCTTATATCTATAACATTATCCTTCATGTTACAGGGGTCAGACGAGAACATATACATGAGAGTACCTTGCAAAGAGCCGTACAACTCCAAGGGCACATGATACAGATTTTTGTAAGATCCTCTGGGAACATATTTATCATCTTGAACTCAGTCAAGGAACTCAAGGTCTCCGAGCTCTCAAGCATTCCTGGCAGAAACACGCATTAGGGCAATTTTTTCAGAGGTCTGTTTGGGCAACATAATTGAAAGCCTTGATTTAAAAATGTGCATGCTGCACACCCTCTGAATTGGTTAAAATGAAAAAGGCATTAATACCAAACATTTTCAAAGGTGTGGAATGATTGGAACTGTCATAAGCTGCTGGCTGGAGCGATGGTGGGGACAACCACCATGGAAAACTGGCGATATTTACTAGAGTTGACTACACGCACAGTCCTACTGATCCAAGAGTCCCATTTCTAGGTATTCACTCAACAGACATGTATATACATGTGCACCAAACGACATGTACTAGTGTTTACAACAACACTGTTTGTAATAGCAAATACTGAAAGGTGCCCCCAAACCCATCAACAGTAGAATGGATAAACTGGGGTATATTTGCACTAATTCTATCCAGTGGGATGAAGAAACTAAAATTACTTGCTGCAATAGGATGAATCTCATAAACATAATGTTGAATTGAGGATCTGAACAGACACTTCTCCAAAGAAGGAATTCAGATGGCCAATAGGCACATGAAAAGATGCTCCACATCACTAGTCATCAGAGAAATGCAAATTAAAACCACAATGAGATATCACCTCACACCAGTTAGGATGGCCAACATTTAAAAGACAAAACAACAACAAATGCTGGTGAGGATGTGGAGAAAGGGGAACCATGCTTCACTGCTGGTGGGAATGTAAATTGGTTCAACCATTGTGGAAAGCAGTATGGAGGTTCCTCAAAAATCTCAAAATAGAAATAGCATTTGACCCATGAATTCCACTCCTAGGAATTTACCCTAAGAATGCAGGATCCCAGATTCAAAAAGACATATGCACCCCTATGTTTATTGCAGCACTATTTACAATAGCCAAGAAATGGAAGCAACCTAAGTGTCCATCAGGAGATGAATGGATAAAGAAGAGGTGATACATATACACAATGGAATATTATTCAGCCATAAGAAGAAAACAAGTCCTACCATGTGCAACAACATGGATGGAGCTAGAGGATGTTACACTCAGTGAAATAAGCCAGGCAGAGAAATATAAGTACCAAATTATTTCACTCATCTGTGGAGTACAACAGCAAAGCAAAAACTGAAGGAACAAAACAGCAGCAGACTCACAGAACCCAAAAATGGACTAACAGTTACTAAAGGGAAAGGGATTGAGGAGGATGGGTGGGAAGGGTGGGATAAGGGGATTGAGGGGCATTACGATTAGCACACATAATGTAGCTGGGGGAGGACATACGGAGAAAGCAGTATAATACAGAGAAGACAAGTAGTGACTCTATAGCATTTTACTATGCTGATGGACAGTGACTATAATGGGGTATGTGGTGGGGACTTCATAATAGGGGGAATCTAGTAACCACAATGTTGTTCATGTGATTGTATATTAATGATACCATAATAAAAAAACATAATGTTGAATTAAAAGTGCCAACTCAAACGACTTTATGCCATATAATTCCATTTATATTAACTTGTAAAACAAGCAAAACTCATTTGTGGTGATTGAAGTCAGAATACTGGTTACTCTTGGGGGAAAGTAGGCATTGGGAGTATTTAGAGGGTTTCTAGGGGGTGGGATAATGTTCTGTTTCTTGATCTAGTAGCTGATTACACAGTGTGTTGTAAAGTTCATCAAGCTACCACTTTGGAAAGCAGTATGGAGGTTCTTCAAAAAGCTAAAAATAGAAATACCATTTGACCCAGTAATTCCACTCCTAGGAATTTACCTGAAGAAAACAAGATTCCTGATTCAAAAAGACATATGCACCCCTATGTTTATCACAGCACTGTCTGCAATAGCCAAGATTTGGAAGCAACCTAAGTGTCCATCAGTACATGAATGGTTAAAGAAGATGTGGTACATATACACAATGGAATATTATTCAGCCATAAAAATAAAAGAAATCCTGCCATTTGCAACAACATGGATGGATCTAGAGGGTATTATGCTTAGTGAAATAAGCCAGGCAGAGAAAGACAAATACTGTATGATTTCACTTATTTGTGGGGTATAAAAACAAAGCAAAACAGAAGGAACAAAACAGCAGTAGACTCACAGACACTGAGAAGTAACAAGTGGTTACCAAGGGGGAAGGGTTGGGATGGGTGCAGGGGGGAAGGGGAGGGGGTAAAGGAGCGCTATAGTTTGCAATCACAATATAAGTTGATCATGGGGACTGTTGAACCACTGTGATGTACATTTGAAACCAAAATAAGATCGTATACTAATCACACTTCAATAAAAAAAATGACATAGAACTATACACAACTTTATACCAAAGTTAAGATACCTGGTTTTGATATTGTACTAGAATTGTGTAAGACGTAATTTGGGGAAACTAGATGAAGACGTTCCAAGGAACCTCTCTGTACTATCTTTGCAACCTCTTGTGAATCTCTAATTATTTCAAAATAAAATGTTTTTAAAAGAAAGAAAAAAATCAAGCTGTACACTTAGGATTTTACACTTCTCTGGGAGTATGTTAACCTTCAATAAAAAGTTTCCTAATAAGGTGCATGCCCCTGAGCCAGAAACTTTACTTTTAAGAGTTAATTTTTTAAATAAAATATTTGTTAAGCAAATATTGGTGATAACTAGCTTAGATTCAGAAGAGTGCCGCTCTTATAGTATCTTTTTAAAAAAAGTAGGGTCACTACAGTTTTCCTTTTAACAGAATTTACTTGATACATTTTTTTCTATCCTTTTACTTTTTTAGTGAATTTTTATTGTGATCAAATACACCATGTGAACATAAAATTTACCATTTGAACCATTTTTAAGTGTACAATTAATGCAGTGGCATTAAGTACATTCACAATATTATTCAAGTATCATCACTACCTATTTCCAGAAATATTTCATCTTCCCAAATGAAAACTCTGTACCCATTAAACAATAACTCCTCCAGCCCTGGTAGCCATTATTCTATTTTCTGTCTGTGAATTTGCCTATTCTAGGTACTTCATAC
Organism: Smutsia gigantea; assembly: GCA_032199065.1. Lineage (NCBI taxonomy): Eukaryota > Metazoa > Chordata > Mammalia > Pholidota > Manidae > Smutsia > Smutsia gigantea. The sequence goes on from JAVSCE010008989.1 coordinate 32,385, forward strand.
AAGTGGAATAATATAAAATTTGTTCTCTTGTGTCTAGCTCATTTTATTAGTGTGTTGTTTTTAAGGTTCATCCATGTTATAGTACATCAGAATTCATGCCTTTTTAAGGCTGAATAATATTCCATTGTATGAATATACAACATTTTGTTTATCCGTTCATCTTCTGTTAAACATTGGGGTTGGTTCCAACTTGTGGCTATTATGTGTAATGCTTCTATGAATGTCAACGTCCACATCCTTGCCTTCATTCTTTTGGGTATATACCTAGAAGTAGAATTGCTAGGTCATATAGTAATTTTGTGTTTAACTTTTTGAGGATATGCCAAACTGTTTTCCATGGCAGCTGTACCATTTTACATTCCCACCAGCAATGTAGGAGTGTTCCAGTTTCTCTGCATCCTCGCCAATACTTGTTATTTTCTCTATTGTTTGTTTGTGGATATTTTTTTTATCATGATCATCCTAGAGGGTGGGAAATAGTATCTCATTGTGGTTTTGATTTGCATTTCCCTGATGACTAATGACATTGAGAATCCTTTGGTGTGCTTTTTGGCCATTTGCATGTCTTCTTTGGTATCACATCTTTTTAAAGTATAAAATATTTGACATACCAAAAATATAAAGGGTAATACAATAAACACCTATGTTCTCGCCATACAGCTTAAAAAATAAGACATCCCCCAAACTGGCAGACTCCACCCTTCACCTTTTCCATTCACTTATTCCTCTAGTAAACCCTGTCTCAAACTTGATGCTTATTATTCCATAGTATATCTTTATAACTTTTTACCTTTATATGTATGCCCTAACAAGAAGTAGTCTAGTTTTGTTTGTACCTCTTACTTAAATGAAATAATACAGTGTGGGTTCTTCTTCACCTTTTTATTTAGTATTGATGAGTCAACCAAGTGATGCATGGAGATGTAGTTCATTCAGTCTTATTTCACAGTGAATGTGTCACATCTAACCATCCTCCTACTAATGGTCATTTTCTACCCCCTTTTTGTGCTATTACAAACAATGTCCCTGGAACATTTCTGTACCTACCTCCTTGTATGCATGTGTACGATTTTTTATGGATGTTTGCACATAGGTGTGTAATTAAAAGGCGGTTGGGGGGGATGCATCCTCAGCTTTGCCAAATATTATGAAATTGCTATCCAACCCCTGTGCTAACTTACACACTCCCAGAGGTGTGAGTTCCTGTATCTCCATGTCATTACCAGCACTTGGTATTATCAGACTTATATTTTTGCTAATTGGATGGTTGTGATATGGATCTCATTGTAGGTTTAACTTGCTTTCCCATTTGTAAGTTTCTTCATACACTTACTGGCCATTCAGGTTGCCTATTCCGTGGCTTGCCCAGTTATGTTTTGCCCACTTCTCTACTGGGTGCTTATCTTTATCCTATTTATTTGTAGATGTTCTTTATATATTTCGTCTCGATATTGACCTTCTGTTGATTACAGTTGCAAAAATCTTCCTCCTACCTGTGGCTTGTGCTTTTCCTTTTTAATGGTGTCTTTTGTTTAACAAAAGATTTAAAGTTTAATTTGTCTCTTTGTCGACACTGGAAGGCTGGAAAAGACAAGGTGTGTGGCTGGATGAAGAGTGTCTCAACTCCTAGTCAGGAGGCAAGTCCAGATCTGGGAGCGGGACAGTAGTCATGAAGAGGGTATAAATGATAGGACCGCAATGGAAGGACCCTTGGACCCCAGTGTCCTCACTGAAATGAATGAATCCACTCCTGACACCTTGAGATACCTCATCTACAGAGGACAGAGGCACTAGGGACCCCCAGGAAGCCCAAGGAGAGCACAGGGCAGTGAAGAGCAGATGTTTCAGCTGCTGCAGTGGGCCAAGAGAGGCAGACTAATCTCAAAGAAAAGCTAAGGGCTAACCAGAGTGCATCTCAAAGCATAGTGGGTAAGATCAAGGGGGTAATGGGGTAGGGGTAGATGCCAGCAGTCTACAGGACAGTCTGGGAGGGCAGTGGGAGGTCTTTGATCCCTGGGCCACTTTGGCAGGGAAAGAGCCTTGGGCACCAATGGGGTCATGTCTGTTTAAACAACATTAAACACTGGAGGTAAATTATTAACTCATTGAGGAAACAAACACAAGTATGGGCCATATCTGCAGCCCTAGGACTTGAGAGCTGCCTGGCAGTTAAGAAGTTCTGCCTGTCAGGAGTGGCTGCCACTCAAGGTTCCCATAGGCTGGTGCAAGCATTTGCTGAACACCTTCTACAAGTGAGTCACAGTGTCAGGTGCTGTGGGAAGAGATGCATAAAGAGAGTCATAATCAGCCCTCAGCCGAGGGAATCAGAGTTCACAGCTGTCATGGGCATCCACGTGCCAGTCACAGTGCCCTCTGTGGCCCATCCATCAGCTCATGGAATCCTCACACCCACCCTCTGGAGTAGGCTGAGGACTATCCACATTTTATAGGCCAGTGTACCCAAGCCCAGAAAGGAAGAGCAACTTGCCCCAGCCACAGTGCTTTTCAGTGGTGGAGGAAAACAAAAGGAGCTGGCTTTAGCAAAAAGGGGAGTGAATTATTAGGGTTCAGTAAGCACAGCTGGGGTCCTACAGGCAGCGACCAGGACCAGCAAAACCATCAGGAGGCAAGGAAGCCACTGCCCCCTCTCTTTCTCTCTGGGACTCCGGACTCTACCTTTCACTGAGCACTTATTTTATTCTTCCCTCCATTTTGGGTTAAGGGCAAGGGTGCTGGCATCAGAGCTGGTTCTAAGTCCTGGCCTCACCACTTTTTGCTTTTTGGGCCTTTAGGCAAGCCACTTCTCTCCACTTCCCTACCTATAAAATGGGGACACTATGGTCCCTATGTAGGGATCAAAGGAGAAAACATGAGTAAAGCCCTTGGCACATAATAAATGCTCAGTTAACAGGAGTTGCTATTATCATCTCACATGGTAGGAGGCAGCCTCCCCAGCCCTCCTGGCTCCAGCACCATCCATCAATTCACTAGCACTCCAGGCCTGACTTCTTCAGCCAGAGAACCAACTATACATAGTAAGGGAGAGAGGTGAGGTCTTTTTGTTCCAACATAGTTTCAGGTGTATGTGGACTAGTTTTAAGAAAAGCAGAGGCAAGAAGCTGAGCAGACTCGTTAAAGGATTTCTCAACTGCAGAAATTGCAACTGTAGGGTCTTGTGATCAGAAAACTGATCGGCCAACCTTTCTAGATCCCTCCATCATGAACACTTTGGGTGTGAGGAGAGGTCAGTCAGACTGAGGGAATAACAGGATGAAGGCTAAGAAGTGGGAAAGGGCTTTGTGTATATGTGAGATGGCTGTGGATCTATAGGCCGTGGAAGGAGCAGAAGGGGCAAGAAGGATGGTTTAGGGCCCAAACAGGAAAAACCTTGAATGTCAGGACTTTATTTTTGCATGGACTGAAGAGCCATTCATTCACTTAGTAAGTAGTTATTGTGTGCCAACTGTACGTAATGCATTCTGCCAGGGATTACCTCCCTAAGGGAAAGGCTCAGTCCTTGTCCTCAGGAGTTAAATGGTCTAGAAGGAGGAAACAAGACACATAAATGGATGAGTATTGTACAACATAATCCGATTCTAAAAGGGAGCTGCTGAAAATGCAACAGGAGCAGGGGAGGAGCATGTGCCCACCTGAGGGTGGGGGGCCAGACAGGGAGGAGGCAACGACTGCATCCATTTTTCCTTTTGTGAGCTCTACCTGCCCACCATCCATTCCTCCTTTCCTAAGGAGGAACAGTCATCAGCCAGTCTCAGTCCCTGTGGTTGGAAGGGACTGACCCACATCCTCAGCTCCAGAGAAGGGCAAGTGAACTGGGTCTAGTCAATCGGCATATTCCACCCACCCCACCCCCGGCCATAGTGATGGGTTCAGTGAGGTGGACATAAACCAAGTCTGGCTGATGAGAGTCAGTCCATGACTTGGTTAGAGCTGAAGAGAAAATAAGCTCTCTTCACTGGGAGTTTTGCCAGCATAGATGATATGAGCCTGGAAGAAAGGGGCCAAGGTGTGGAAACAGAAAAACAACATCTCAGAGGAAAGCAGAGCCAAGAGCTGGAGAGAGAAGGCACCTGATAACATCCTGTGAGCCCAGCCCCTGGACCCAGCTGTGTCGGAAACCAGAATTATCCTTGGACCTTGCAGTTACATGAATCATTAAATTCCCTTTTTTTGGCTTAAGGCAGTTTGAGTTGGATTTCTGTTATCATAAGAAAAGGGATTCAGTATGTTCAGTCTCTCTCCCATCCTAGACTTTCAGTTTTCCTTTTTTCAAACAATCCTGATAACAGTTCTTTTCTGTACATGCCAGGAAAAAAAATATGTGCGTGTATGCTTTTCTTTCACGTAAAAGGGACTATCTATATAACATTCCCCATCTCATACCTGTCTTTTCCCTTCTTGAACTATCCATCATCTTAAATCCTTTTCTTTCCTTTTATACACTTTATTTGCTTCTATATATAATCCTAAAAATTTTATTTATTTTTTGCTTTGCTTTTAACTTCACAGAAGAATATTGTAATGAATATAATCTTTTGGGACCTTTATTTTTTCCACTTAATATTATTATTTCTATTATTCATCCATATTGTCATGAGTCATTGAAGTTTACTTGTTTTGACTCCTGTATAATATTTCACTGTATGTCTGTATCAGGGTCTATTCATTTCATTCTTCTGTTGATGGGCATTTGGGCTATTCCAATTTTTTGCTCTTGTGAATGGTTCTTTTCTTCACATATAGTACATGTGGGTTATTTTCAAGGTCTTAGTTTTTATTTTGGATGGTCAGGTTTTATTATTAAAAGCAATTAACTAACCAAAAAAAGTGGGTCATACATGGACCAATGAAGTGTGTTCCATGACTGATCTAATTTTATGTACCTGAGGTTCAGAGAGAAAAATAAATTAGGAAAACACTGTATATGCTGCAATGTACCCTGTATTTTTTAAGTAGCAATATGTCTTGGAACTCTTGCTATCTTAGCACATGTAGGTCGATTTCATTTTTAACTGTTGCAGAATATTATGTTAATGGACATATCATGATTTAAATGTTTAAACATTTTGTCATGGAAAATTTCAAACATATACAAAAGAAAGGATGGTATAATTGAATTTCATGTATGCAACACCCAGCTTCAGTTAACTATCAACATCTGGCCAATCTTGTTTCATCTCCACCCCTCTATTGCTCCCTCCTCAATGCATTATTTAAAAGCAAATCTAGATTATCCTATCACTTGTACATAATGCGTTCTGTATTGGTGCAAGTAGGTTGTTTCCACTTTTCCACGTCTATGAACAGTACTAAAATGAAGGCCCCTTGTAAATAAATCATTGCATGCAGGCATGAAAGTATCTATAGAATAATATACACTAGTGGGTTTGTTTGATCCAAGGAGAAGATGAATTCTAAATTCTGATAGATTTTGCCCGATTGCCTTCCAAAGGAGTTGCCCTGGTTCCCACTCTGCATCATCAGTTCTTTGACATCTTTCAAACCTTATTCTCATTATTGTTTCATTTCAGGTTCCTGTTTTTTATTTTTCTCTTCTTTCTTCTCTCTTGCAAACAGGGAAGATGCCCAGAGCAAGGGGAAAAGTAAGTGCAGAAGTACAGCCACTCTCACAACTGTTCTTGGGAAGGGATTGTCAGCTTCTGGGGACCTGGTGGTGATGGCTCCCAAGAGCCTCAAGGCTGTAGCTGACCAGGGTGGAAGAAGGTGGCACTGCTGTGAGCCAGTGCCCCAAACACACAAATAAAGCAAGCAAATCTGTGGGATATCTTTCTTCCAGAATGGTCTGTGCCCGGTGTTTAGTTGCGGCCAGATAGCACCTGTGTGTAGATGAGAAGGTGAAGGTGGCTGGGGAAGGCTGTGCTGTATAATTTGTGTTGGTCTACTAGCTTGTGGGTTCCAAGTCTTGATTTTCACATCTGTCAAACAGAAACTATTTTATGTGACCTCTAAAGTGTCTTTCAGCAATAAATGCGAGGCCTCTCTGAATTCCATGTCACATTTAGAGGTTATAGTTTTGTTGTTTTCCACATAAGTTATTTCTTCTAAGTGTTCTCAAATTGAAATGAAAGAACTCAGGTCTGAGTATTTACTCACTTATTCATTCATCCATTCACTTAATTAATATATTAAGCACTTCTTTATTTTGACTCTTTTGCTTTGGAATTCTTTTACATTTTTCTTGATTTGCAAAAGTTTAGAGGGGAATAGATACTGAAGATAAAACTATTTGACTCAAATTGCTTTTACCAAAATATGGGTTTCTTTGGTTTTATGGTGTGTGTGTGTGTGTGTGTGTGTGTGTGTGTGTGTCTACTTTCTCTTGCCACTAAAGCTGTCAGCTTGACTGTTGTATTTTTCAGGAGCCTTTTGTTTTAGGGGTGGATTAGGGGCTCAAAGGATGCAGCTAGCAGCTTCCCTCTTCTTGTTTGTCTCATCTCAGCTTGTCTCTGCTTCTCATTCTTCTCCTAAGAGGCAGCATTTTCTGTGTGGCTGGGGAAAATAGTCACAAACAACTTAAACTTACCTAAACCTTACAGTTTGAGATCCCACAGGAGAACAAAACCCTACTCTTCCCGTTTCCAATTCAAATTTCACGGAAGATCCTGATTGGCCCTGCTTTGATCACATGCCTACCTCTGAGCCAATCCGTATGGCTAGGGGAATGGAATGCTCTGATTGGCCATGCTGGGTCATATGTCCACATATGCTGGGGGGCTGAGCTCTATGATTGACAGCCCCAGAGAGATGACATGAGCCAGGAGAGGGTGGTTACCCATTGAAAGGGAGGCAGATCAAAAATTCCTGTTCACTACCACCTCCCTGAAAACTGATGCTGCTTTCCACCCAATGTGAATACAATGTACATTTCTATTCTCCCCCAAACTCCCGCTTCTCTCCTATTAACTCACCTCTGTGCTAAGCCACCCCGTCCTACACAGTTGGACAAAAGCAAGTGATTGGCCATTATTTTCTTTTAGTGTTTTCTCTCAATTCCTTTTTACCTTCAAATAGAGGTATGGTCAATGGCAGTTTTTAGGCAAACTGTCTTGTCTGTCTCTCAAAGCTCTAATGACCCCTCATCCACTATCAGCCTTTCTTGGTCAAGTAGGCATGTGATTATATTTCCACTTCAATTAAATATTGCATCCCAAAGACAGGTGCCTCTTATGGTCAAGGCTACTGCCCACATATACATCTGTCTCCTCTATATAGTACAGAATTTATACTTCTTAGATCTTGGAGTTTCTTCCTCTTTTTCCACCTTAACTGTCTAGAAGTGACAGTTTTATGTCCTGGTCCACTCAGCATGTACTTTGTCAAACTTCTCTTCCGTCTTTTAAGCCAAAAATGGCCTGTAGAGGTATTTATTTGGCCCCACACACCAAAACAAATCTTTAAAATCCATTGCAAATATTTAGAAACCAAAAGACACTACAAATATATATGGATTTTTACTTCTTTTGAACAATCAAAAGATCTGTGAATCCTGGGTCCACATTCCCCAGAGCACCAGTGTGCAGTAGTGGCCCCCTGGACTGGCCGTGTGTTCCCAGGCCACCACTCCCAAAGGTGTTCCTGCCCAAGGCCCCTTTGCCATTTACCATCTCACTTGCTGATTATTTTTGCTTACACCTGGCCCACCTCACTCACTCACATTCTCTGCCTGGCCCCTGGAGCATTTTTTGAGTCTGTGACTCCTGGTTGGGTGGCCATTGCAAATCAGGGGCAGGTTGAAGCAGGGTTTAAGCCACTGATGAATCGGGGCCTAGATTGGCCTTCTGCCTCAAGGCTCAAAGTAGTAGATTGATGGTATACTTCAAAGGGAGAAGAGACACTTCTAAGAGTTTTGAAAGAACTGCCGCTACTTGTCTGTATAACATCTATTGTGCCTTTCAAGAGAATTATATGAGGTTTAAATACAATAAATGAAAGTTTCCAGAAATAGATATAAATACGGTGGAAGAATGCTAGTATGTCTTAAATTTGAATCACCTTAAAGAAGGGAGAGATTCAAACTCTAATATTACTTTGTAAAATAGCTAAAGTGTATCGTATTGTCATCTTTTTACGACTTCTCTATCGGACCCACATAGTAATAAATGTTTGCAGAGGGAAGAAAGAGGGGGAAAAGGAAGGAAATGACTTAAATACAGAGATTAGCTAATTTGTTTTTTTAATTTAGTTTTTATTTGTAAGTAATTAGAAGTTGCAAAAATAGTACAGAGAGGTCAGGTGTGCCCATTACCTAGATTTCTCCAATGCTAACATTTTCCATAACCATAGGCCAATTCCTTTTCATATTCCAGTGTTACAGAGTAGGTGTTCAATAACGTTTATTGAATGAGTGTGTTTGCATATAGAAAATAAATGTTATCATCTGTTGACTTAGCAGTTAGTCTCTTTATTTTATTACCTTTGAATAGGTAATAAAATATATGTACATGGAGTAAATTCAATAGGTACAAAGTATATACAGGGAAAAGTAGGTTTCCCTCTTACTCTGCCTCCCAGACACCAGGTAGGAAGGTATTTATTTATTTCTTATGTTAAAGGCAACAACCATTTATTCATTTCTTATGTCTCCTTTCACACATAATTAAGTTTGCGAATGTTCATGTATCTGCTGTCTCCTTGGCCACCCCACCCTGCATTGTAGCAATATCATACGCACATCTTTTTCACTTAGCAGAATATATTGGAGATAATTTTCTATAAGTTCATAGAGTGCTTCTTCATTCTTTTTAATGGCTATTTAATATGAGTTCCATTATATATTAAATGGGTGTACCATAATTTATTTAACAAATCCCCTATTGATAGGTGTTTGGGTTGTTTCCTGTCTTTCATTATTAAAAACAGTACTGCAGTGAATATCTGTTTCTATTTTTATGTAGCACAGATAGTCTCTTTAGGTACTAAGCAAGCATTTATGGGTTTGAAATTCCCAAATTTCCCTATTTGATCATATAAATAGAACTTTGGTGGCAGAAAATTTCCTGAAGTTTTGTGTGGTTTTTGGCCTAAGCCGGTGAGATTTGCCAAAGATCTGGCAGCTTTAATGATGCCGATGCACCTGTTCTCAGTTATTTTCATCTGAACTGTGTCTGATAAGTAGAGAAAGGAACAACAAGCTAAGTTATACTCAAGATGGTGTACTAGGGATGTGCCATGAAAGATAATGAATGTGTATTACTTCTTTTCACTCCTATCACTTAGCCAGCTCGCTTATCCAGTCCTTGCTGCCAGCCAATGGGTCTTATCTCATATCTGAAGTTATTTTCTGTCTCCCCTAACTGCTCGACAGATTTTGGTGAAATTTTGTTACTGAGTACCTCCATTTCTAAACAGTTTTACACTGCTGAGAGATGAATCGTGTTACTTTTGTGTTGTAAGCAGAGTTTTAAACATTGACACTGGTTTCTGTTTTGACCTTTGTCTGGGTTTTCATTCAGTCCTTGAGGGAAGGATTGTTGCTCTTCTCCACATTCAGAAATTTATTTTGGTCCCATGAAGCCCAGTGCTCCTAAGCAGCTGTTAGTTAACAAGCTGCCCCAAATATCTGCAAAATGGGAGGACTACACAACAATGAGCTTATACTCATTCATTTAGTCATTAATTCATGCAAGAAATATTTATTGAGAGCCTACTCTGGGCCAGAGAGCCTTGCCCTAAGTCAGTGAACGAGACAAGATCCTTGCCATTATAGAGTCGGTTTTCTGGCATGTGTGTATGTGGGGTGTGGAGGAGAGACAAAAATAAATAAGCAAATTATTTAGTATGTTAGAAGACGATAAATGCCATGGGGGCTAGGCCAGTGGGGGCAAACCAAGGGAGGTTGGGATTTGGGGATAGAGGCACATCGCCATTTTAAATAGAATAGTCTGGGTAGGCCTTGCTGAGGGTGTAAGAGTTGAATTGATTTCGAAGAGCAGAGAGTATCCCGTGTATACATATTTGTGTCTGTCTTTGAATTTTTTTTAACAACTGTATTAAGATATAATTGACATACCATTAAATCCACCTTTTTTAAGTACATAATTCAGTGGTTTTTAGTGTATTTACAGTGTTGTGCAACCATCAGAATTATCTATTCCAGAATATTTTCATCACCCCCGAAAGAAACTCATTAGCAGTCACTCCCATTCCTGCCTCCTCCCAGCCCCTGACAGCAACTAATCTATTTTCTGTCTCTGCAGTTTTGCCTTTTCTGGACATTGCATATGAATAGAATAATATACTATGTGTGGACTTGTGACTGCTTCTCTCATTTAGCATGTTTTTAAGGTTCATCCCTGTTGTAGTATGTTATCAGTACTTCATTCCTTGACAAATAATTTTCCATTGTATGGGTATACCACGGTTGTTTATACATTCATCAGTTGATAGTGACCTTGAATTTTAAACATTGCAGGGTCATGGATGGGCAGTAGTAATTCACCTTGCTGCACCATCTAGGAAGAGACTGTTGTCAGTGCCTAGTTTCATTCAGCACTAGCTAGGCTTGGTTCTGGGGAAACTAAAAATCCACTATATTCAGAGCCATTTCCCAGGTGCCTCCCTCTTGAGCAGAAACTGGGTGGTCCAAATGTGGCAATGCGAATCTGTAGATTCTTTCAAAATATTTTGAAAATATTTTTTCTACTTTAACATGTAATAAGTTGTTTACCCAAGACAATTCTCCATGAGTTTTGTTTTTTTGTTTGTTTTGTTTCGTCTCTTTAATATTTTGGGTGCGGTAGCACGTAGAAACAGATCGTCCTAAACAAATATTTGTGTATATCTGAACAAAGCCATTCTGCTGAGAGAATGAAGACTTCACAAAGGACATGGGAATTGAGCTGAATTTTGAAGGAGGGGTTCCGTTGTCACAGAAGACTACTAGATAAGAAGGAAAAGGCCTGTTCCAAAGAGGGGCAGAGAATTCAAAGTTGATCTTCTGGGTGACTGGGAATCCCTGGGCTCTGGAGCACGTGTCTTCGGTACATTAATTTTGCAGTCATTAGCCAATGCATAAAGGGTGATAGTTTTGGAATCCTCCCGCCTTCTGCACTGGGCAAGACTCAAACGTTTAAGAACTTCTCTTGAGGGGGTGTCTGAGGTACAGTCTCAGGCTGCAGAAAGATGAACTCCATCAGAATTCAAATGGTCGAAGGGCTCCCTCCACCCCGCCCTCGTTGAGAGTAACTGTCTAAGCGACACCGGGGCAAGAACCGGACACGTCCCGGCATGGCTAAGCTGCAAACAAACGGCCTCTGACCGCCGGGGCCCTTCCGGCGGGATCTTAGAGGTGGGGGTGAGGGTGGAAGGCTGGGAGCGCGCGCCCCGCTCCAGGACTGGATTGGGGCGGAGGAGCGGGAAAGGACATGGCTCTGACTCAGCACGAGTCCAGGAGGCGTGGGTCCTCCAGAGAGAACGCACACCGCCCCGCAGCAGGATGCAATCTTAGTTCCCGCGGTACAGCGGCAGCCACGGGGAGAAATGCCTACTTCGGAGGGCGGAGCGCGGGCGAAGGGGTGGAGCTACTGTGCGGGGGCGGGGCGAGGGCGATGGGGCGGAGCAAGCTGGCGGGTGGTGGGCGGAGCGGGGGCCGCGCCCGCTCCGCCCTCCCGCTCCCCCTCCCGCGGCCGCAGCGGTCTATGCGGGGAGGGAGGGGAGAGCGGGTCACGACGTTGCCGGGGCGGGGATAACCCCTCACGTGGAGCAGATGAAAGGGCCGCGGCGCGACGGCCGGGGGAGCGGAGCAGAGCCTGCGACCCACAAAGCAGCCGCCGCCGCCGCGATGGGGCTGTGAGGCGTCCGCCCGCGCTCGGTCCTCCCCCGGCCCGCGACTATGCCCGGCCGCGCCCGCCCTCCGCGCCCTCCCGCCGCAGGACCATGAGGCCGCGCTCGGGCGGGCGCCCAGGGGCCCCGGGCCGCCGCCGCCGCCGCCGCCGCTGCCCCGCGGCCCCGCGGCCGCCGCCTGCCGCCGCCGCCGCCGCTGCCGCTGCTGCCGGGGCTGCTGCTGGCGGCCGCGGGGCCCGGCGCGGCGCGGGCCAAGGAGACGGCTTTCGTGGAGGTGGTGCTGTTCGAGTCGAGCCCGAGCGGTGACTACACCACCTACACCACCGGCCTCACGGGCCGCTTCTCGCGGGCCGGGGCCACGCTCAGCGCGGAGGGCGAGATCGTGCAGGTAGCTGCCCGCCGCCCGGGTCCCGCGCCGCCGCCACAAGATGGCTCCGGGGGCTGCGCCCGCCGACCCCACCGCGGGCTGGCGGGCGGGGCCGCGACGAGGCCGGCGGCATCCCTCCCGGGCAGGCGGGCGGGACGCGGCCTCCGGCGCGCCGCAGCGGGGGAGAGCGCACGTGGGGGCTCGCCTCCAGTGGGTCCCGGGGGCGGGAGCGGGACCCAGGGGCTGGGTACCCGCGATGCGGCGGCCCCCTTGGGCCGCTTGGGCATTTCGTTTTGCCTCAGGTGGAAGTCCCGGAAACTACCTGTTGAATGCCAACTTTGGAAAAATAAGTGAGGAGAGATGGGGTGGCTTGTTTCAGGTCGCACGCTTTGCTTTTCTCTCCATGCATGTTCTTCTGGGGAGTAGCCAGGTTTGTCTGAGAGGCTGCACAACATCAGGTTCTTCCCTGGAATCTGCTGCCAGCCTCACCTGGGCGCTGACCTTCCTGTAGGGCTCCGGACAAGCAGGAGCAGGCAGACAGGCAAGGGGGAGCTGGCCGAGGAGTGGGGATCGCGGGTGCCCAGGAGTGGCGGTTGAAGACAGCCCTCAGTGCATGCCTTAGATTACAGTGGGTGGGAGGGAGACAGCTTGCCCGCTTCTCGGTGAAGGGCTTTTGCGGAGGGCCTGGAAATCAGGAGACAAGGTCGCTCACTGACAGGGCCTCCACCTTGCTCCAAATGAGAGGCTTGCGTTCCAGAGGCAGCCGTCAAGGGAGAGCCTCAAGTTGTGCCCACTCTTTGGAGGAGGGACTCTGAGCTGAAGCCTCCGAGGTTGGTGAGCTGGGTGGATGGATACCTTTCCGCTTTCTTCGCGGTGATTTTATCAGCTTGTAAGACTGCCAGCGTACTTAGGGCAGTTAATATGCATGCCTCCGACGTGGGCGATTTGAAGTGGCTGGCTTGTGTTTGAACCTTTTAGGGGTGATGGAATGGGTGCAGGGCTCTAAGCTTTTTGTGCATTATTCTTGGGTGAGTTATGAATGAAGAGAAGGGGACTTTATGGAATGACTGCATAGCAGCCTTTTCCCCTCCCCTCCCCTCCCCTGGTGTAGACGCACAGCCTTGCTTGGATAGGACAGGGAACTGTGCAGCTTGGCTCTTTAGAGGTGTGTCCTTGCAAAACTGAGGGATTAATCATCTGGTGGGTTAATTAGCAGCAGTGCTTTATGGGGGCTCTTATCCCCATCTTAAACTTCTGCGGAGTAAATAGAAGGGGAAACACATGTTGTTTGAGTCCTGTGACTACATATGTTAAAGGTTTTAGACTTTTTTCTTTGCTAATGTTCTAATTATGGTCTCTAATTTATAAGCTTTAGAGAGGATGGTCTGCTGGAGATTCCTATGCGGTTCAGTCTCAGCCTTCAAGAATAGTTTGAATCTTAAAGCTTACACCTTGTAACTCCTTGTTTCTCTTTGAGGCTTTCAGTGGGCCCTGATGGCTTTAGAAATGTTTGATTTACAGTCTTCTAAGAGAAAAGATGTTTTAATGTGGCACTTCACTTTCTGAAGGAGACTTTTGAAGTTTGCGATTTTTATCTGCAGTGTTTTAAGTTGTACTCTTTCCCCACGGTAGTTTGTCTGCAAGCTATCCATTATGAGCAGTGTTATGCTTTGGAGATAATCTTAGCTTCACCATTTAATACAAAATTAGCAGTTTAAATACACCATTTGTAACCATTTTATCCTTGTGAGTAGAGAGAGAATGTGTGAATTTGGCAGAAGGAATCTATCTTTTGAAACTTTTTGAAGTGCTTATCTAACTCTTTTGTAGTCCATTAGCCTAGCCCCCAAAAAGAAAAAAATTAAGTCAACAATTGCTAAGTAAAGAAAAATGACTTAAATGGTATTTAATAAGTTTACCAGTTAAGCAGTCAGTCACTAATAGGTGTCCTTAATTCTCCCATAACAGCAGTAATGTCGGTGAGTTTATCTGAGCTGTCTGCATAGTCATTTCTTGGTGTTCCCATTCTGTATCTTTAATAACTTTATCATGGGCGCCTACTTGCTGAATCTCTGCGTGTGCACAGGAGGAGCTCAGCGTGGCTTTCAGGGCTGTGCATCTACAGAGGTTAGCCTGCTTTTTATTCTTCAAAGACTGCAGGACTGAAGGAACTAGTGAGGCCCCTGTCCTGAAAAATGATTTTGTAAGGAAAGTTGATGTCTTAGGATTGCTGAGTGGGAATGTGACATTTTACGTGAGAAATGAAAATGGAGAAGAAACAAATTGGTGTTCAGAATAATCAAGTTTTTTAAGTGCCCTCGTTAAACTTTTCAAACCTTTTATTTACTATCTTAAAATACATTTTTTGTGTGTGATTTGCTACTTAGTGTTTTATGGTCTTCAGAGCAGAGTTCATTTTCCTGTAACTAAACCTAAATAGTAGCACAATAACATTACAGTGGGTTTTGGTAGCATTATTGTTCATGGTTTAGAGGAGAAAAAGACCTGTTTTGGGAGGCTTTCTTCTGTAAGGATTCTCAGATAGAAAATTGGTTTGTATTACTGTTTTTTTTTCCCCTTTCTGTTACATGCAATGACAAGAGATACCTTATCATAGTCTGATTTGCTCAGACACTTCAAATTAACCTGCTCAGTCATTTGCATGTGCCAGTATAAGGGGAGACCTGGTTAAGATGTACGTGTGTGCGTGCATGCGTGTGTGTGTGTGTATCAAAGATAGTAACTCCAACTTTGGGATCAGCCACCAGGAGTCTTTCTGTCCTTGGACATTTAAGGCTTAAATAATTTCCTAATGTCACCAGTGTCTCTGTAAAAAAAAAAAACCAAACATATATATATATATATGTATTTTTTTTTACATTTCCCCTGTGAAAGTTGTGAAAACAATGTGTGAACATAAAATGTTATTAATTTTATTATCTTATTTATTCATGCATTAAAAGTCTGCTTGTAAGAGCATCAGGCATATAGCATGAATGCTGGAGGGATTAATTACTATTCTCCAGTAGTTCTGAAGTGTGTAACTTTAAAAGGTTCTTAGACATATGGATACATATTTCATCTTTGAACCAATTTGTTGCTATTAATGAGATCATTATCTGAAACTTTCACACTTGGCTGTGCAACTCACATGGTTAGTGATGTTAAATAAAGGCCTGATTAAACACTGGCTAGTGGTATGCGGATTGGTTAAACAAAGAAAATTTGCATGCTGGAGATGAAAGATTGTTTTAAAGTGGAAATGCATTTTTTTTCCTTGAAGTCAAATATTTAGAAACGCTTGAGAAATTCATCTGTAGAGGGAATCTGAATGATAGGTTTTGTATAACTTTAAAATCACCCTTTCTGGATCCTGGGTTAAGTGTTGAATGGTCTTGAAAGCAGAGGAGAGCTGAGAATATTTAAGATCTGAGCCAATGCATTAGCTTTAAGGGGTGAGGAAGAGCTGGGTGGTGAGTTAGAAAGGCTGAATGAGGTCCTGAAATACCCAGTGTTAACTAAGGGTATCACTGAGATGATTTTAGGAAACTAATTCTTCTGCCTTGTTCCCCTGTCAGTGTGTTTCTGCAGTTCAGCATTTGATCAAACACTTTCTTTTCACCTCCATTTTAAGTTGACTTTAACAGGCCTGTCTCTAAAAATTGACTTGGCCTAATAGAACAATTGGACAGCTGACCTGGATTTACACAGAAAGGGATTGCCGACTGTCTTGTCAGAAGGGCCTTCATAGGTTAAAGCCAAGCGTTTGATTTGGTGGAAAACATTAGGACTGTGTTTTGTGACCTTATGAAATCTTAGGGGCTCTTATTTTCTGTGTTGTTGCCTGAGATCCCATGTTAGTGTTACTTGTACAGTTCTGAATGGAGATGAAAATGGGGGAGGGAGGTAAGCGTGGAGTCTGTAGACCAGCAGGAAGGTTGTGATATCTTCCATTTATAAACATTTATTGTGTACAGGGCACTGTGTTAAGCATGTCACATCTTTGCTCATCTCATCCTGATTTTAACATGGAATCAGCAACTATCATTAACCCATTTTACAGATGAGGAAACTGAGGCAGAGAAAGGCTGTTTGACTTCTCCAGCCTCATACAGCTAGCAAATGATAAAACCTGGATTGAAACCCAGGTCTGTCTGGTCCCTTTGTTCCTGTTTTTGCCACATAAATAGAATTTAGCTGGTTGGGTTTGGACATTAATTCAAGTCTGATTTTTAACAACCTAGGGTAGGGGTTCTTCACCTGAGGGTCTTCCAGAGATGGTCTGTGGACTCCTGAAATTATACACCTAATCTTGTGTATGTGTACTTTTATTTTCCTGAGAAGATACATAATTTTTGCCTCATGGAAGGGTTTGTGATGCCTCCTTCCTCCCCAAGAGGAGAAAGAGAAGCCCTAATCTAGTACCCATCATCAAACTGCCCGTTACTAGTATTTGAATGGAGTGATGTGGGACTCAGACTGGTAAGAGTTGTAGAGAAGTCCACAGGTTTATGTATCTTCATTGAGCATATCCACTTGGTAGATGTTTACCAACACCCTGTTCTGCACCAGACACTGTACTGCTGTTGTCTTCTAGAGTTCACTGTCTCCTCTGGAGACGCATGTGGTTAAATGATAATCCTTCCAAACTGGGTTTCCGCACAGCACTGAGCCTTTAGTCCCTAAGACATCATTGTCTATGATGAATTAACTTCTCCCCTGTGTATCTGTCTGGTCCTAGTTAAAGGCTTCATCCTTGGAAGAAGTGAAAATAGTCACTCAAAGAATTTTCTGCATTTAAATGGTGCAGTGTGAAAAGGCGGCGATCAGAATGCAGTATGTGGGAGAGCAGGGTGTAAGTGTGTTCCTTGTCAGCATTCACTGGAAATGAAGTGGAGCATCTTTCCATGTTGAAATGCCTTAAGAGCAGCTCCTCACACCTTCCTCGTGGTCCTGGGTTATGAGTATGGCTCTGTTTAGTTTGCTCATCCCTGAATTCACCCCTGGATCCCCAGTGCCTACTATTTATCAGATACTTGGTGTTTAATGAATGAATGATGGCTTTAGAATGAATATCCGCCTTAATGGGTCTGGATTAATCGGTGAGAACACTTCATTAGGCTTGACTAATAAATTCTGGCATTATCTTATCTTTTTGGTTATTTCCTGAAACTTGCTGATTAAGTGGAAAGAATAGACCTTTCCTGGTTCTGGTATTTTGATGTAATGCTAGGTTGTATGAAAATGACCTGTGTGTGTGGGTTCAGGGACAGGATACCCGACATTATAAAAGTCTGAAGATGCTCTTTTCTTGATAAAACTCTGTGTTTTGAGAAGCCCAGATGGGGACAGCCATTATGGGTGGACAGATGCATGAAGAATAGTTCACAGCCAAGCCCTAGTGTCCCTCGGAATAACCATAAATTTTAGGGTTGTCATTAACATGAGTAAATGCCATATGAAAACTTTGCTTCTTGGTGGTATTTCCCAAATCTAGAAAATGTGGATTTGCAGTTCCTGACAAAAATGACATTTAAGTCAATCTTGATAATTAGAAGAACCAGATTTAGCCCTTTAGGGTGTTAGATAAGGAAACTGAAGTCCAGAGAAGTCAAGTGCTTTGCTCAGGGCCATGTGTTGAAGTAGAGATGACCCCACATCATTGTTTGGCTCTCCTGACTCCCAGGCTCGGAGCCTTTCATCCTCCTCGGCTACACCTCAGCTGAGTATATATATAGCAGGGAGAACAGATGTAGAAGTGTGCTTTATGATCAGGAGTGTAGTGGGGGGAACCAGGCTTTCTGACATTGTACATTGGGTGTAAGTGTTTGCTTTCTCCTCTAATTTAGTTTTTGAGTTGCTCAGTCTTCCTCTGAGTCAGAACTTATGAAAATAGCCACCAATTATCACATGCGTCTGTGTGCCCGGCACTGAGCACAGTGCTGTGCTCACAGTTAACGGTGGACATAGATGGCACGCCCCAGGTTTTCCGAGAGGGAACTAATCTCGGAAAAGTAGTCACTTACCAAAGTCACTGAGATTCAAAGGGCTGAGATTCAAACCCAGGTCTGTGTGATTTAAGCCACTTCTGTTTTTATGCATCACTTGGTACTTTCTTTTGCTTGAGATGAGATTATGGGACCTGATGGTAGAATTTAGAGTCGGGTGTAAGCCTAGGCTGATCGACCAAGAAATGAGTGTAGCTTCAACTGAGAAACCTCTTTGCCTGCAGAGATTTATTTCCTTGTTTTCCTTTTGTCTCTTTCTTTTTCCTTCCTTCTTTACTCCTTTTTTTCTTTCTCGTTTCTTCTTCTTTTAATCATAGATGTTTCATTCTAACTTGTTTTCTCCCCCCCAACAAAGAGCCAGTCTGCCAAGTTTGGGAAGAAGGACCAGTGACTCAAGGTGTGCAGCCGTTACTCGAAGGCACTTTGGTCATTTTGGCTGTTTGGAAAGTTGGAATAGCCACGGTGTTCTGGCATTTGAAGGGGTTTCTGGTATGACACACCTCCTTCCTGTGGCCGACTTTTTTGAGCCATTTTGGAGTCTGCATGGTTTTCTCCAAAGAGGTCATGTCCCGTGTTCATCGCCTTTCTTACTTTCCACAGACTGGTTGTTCCCTGTTTGATTGAAAAGACTGTAAGAACCTGAAGCTGGGGCTTCTGCCTGCTCATTCCGTCCTTCTGGATGTTAAAACTTACTGTGGGTGGTGCATTCCTGCAGTGGGCAGACATGCACTGATGCCTTCTGTCCACCAGACCATGTGGGAGGCAAGGCAGCAGGTGGTGATGAGTAAGAGGCCGTCCCTGCCTGCAGGCAGCTGAGTGTAGGGACAAGACAGCATGAGAGCCACAGTCCTGTCTGGTAGGATACATCTGTAGGGTACTGAGGGAACACCTGGCCCAGGGTGCTAAATAAGTTTAGGCCTGGGCAACCCATTTTGAAGAAACACATATGTAATGACACGGCACGTGGATTTGAGCCTTCTGGCTCATTTTCCAACTAATTTTTACCTACCTTTGAGATAAAAGCTGATAACCCCTTTGTGGAGACGTGATTTTATACCTGTCAAACAGGATAGGAAGAAGGTAAAGAGTAGGGGTTCTTTGTTCCATTTGTAGCTTGAATGAGATGTTTTAAAATCTGACTTTTAACGACTCTGTTGACTCATGATAGTGTGAAGAGAATGAGGTCAGCTGGCCCATTGTGGTTCAAGGGAGAGCATTTTATTTTTACTACCCTTAAGATGTGTTGTAAGACTTGGTATTAATCCCTTTCCCTCTCCAGCAGCCAGGGTGATACGGTTGTTTAGAAACTCAGTATGTGGAGTTGATACAGTGAAAATAGATTTTTGATAGTCCTAGAAATTTGGTGTAAAAATGTATGTTGGAATGGGACTTCTGGTCTCCCGGTACAGAGGCTGCTGCATTTTTAAAATAGTGAGGATCATGTTTGATTAGGTGTGTCTAAGGTCCCTTCCAGGACTGTAAGAATTTGATTAGAACCTGATTTTTCACTTGAACTTAATTTGAGTGTGCTAACTTGTCAGCAGATGTTTACTGAGTTCCTAGCTTTTATGTGCCCATGATAGAGTTTGTGCTTTTCAGGTGTTACTTCTGGGGTGTTTCTTCCATACAAATTTGGGCAGTTGAATCAGCCCTGGAGGAAACTGGGGTGGAGTGTCCAGCCTTCGTGAGGCCACAGAGCTGGGACTGAACTTGGCTCACCTGAAGCCAAAGCTCACTGACCTGCTTACCTGAAGACCCAGGATGTATTTTGGTAAGATGAGGCAAAAATGTTAGAATAGATTCATTTTACGTTACCTCTAGTCAGTGCCAAACATCTTCCTTTAAAAAAATAATCATCTATATCTTTTTTTAAATTATAAGAATAATATGTATTTATTGTAGAATACTTGGAAAATATAGAAAAGTATGAAAAACAGTCCCACTACCTACAACCCCTGTTAACATTTTGTGTTTTGGTATAGCTTCCTTTCTTTTTTTCCCATGAGTTTGGAGGTATTTTAAAGAAAATTGGGGAAAACATTACATGGTAATATAATCCTTCATCCACCTTGAGTATTTTGCTATTACTAAAGGCTTTGAAATATTTTAAATGTCTGTGTGACATATTCTTGTTTTCCATTATTATATGTAATGTTGTGAGGAATATCCTTTTTCTATCTCTTGATTATTTTCATAGGATAAAGTTTGGGAATTAGGACCACTGGGTCAAGCAGTGTAAAACATTTTTAATGCTCCTGTGTGTTGTCAGCTTGCTCTTCAAAAGAGTGTTTCTAATGTCTGCTCCCTACCATGTCAGCATACCTGTTTCCATGTCCTCTTGCTTGCAATGGGTATTGTCTGTTTAAAAAAAAAATACCCCATGAATACTTCATAAAAGTGAAAGCTTATACTGTATTCCTGTCATTTAGTGAACAGTAAAATACTGGCTTTTCCTCTGCCATGAGGATCTGAGTTATGACTAATGTCTGCATCAGAGGGAAGGTACCTGGCATGGTGTCTAGGTACCACCCTTGTAGGTGTATGTGAGCAGGAGTCAGGAGCAGCAGGCTGCTCCTTGTGTTCTGGGCAGGGACACGGCGCTGTCCAGGCAGATGGCTGTGCTCGACAGCCTAGAAAAGAGCTCACGGGGGGGACCAGTGCGTTTTCACACCCCCGTGGCAGCAGACTGTGGCCCAGGAGGGTGCTCCTGCTGTTTGCCGTTCTGTGCCCTCGCTCTTCCCCACAAAGCAGGCTCTGCTTAGGAACAGACGGGTCCGGAAAGACCATGTGAATCTGTCCTCTCATTCAGAGTGGCACAGTCAGCTTATGGTGGGCAGAGATGCAAGCAGAGTCCAGCACCAGACTATCGGGAACATTTAAACAGCAGGCCCATGGACTGAAAATGGTCCCTGGTATTTGTTTGATCCCTGTTAAAAATCTAGAAATTGTATGTAAAAATCTGGAGCTTGGGCTCTTCTTGAAAAATGAAAAGCTGTGGCAATGTTGAGTCCACATTTTCCTGCATAGCAACAGCCTACGCTGCCCCAGTGGAGTAGCTGCTGTTTCCTTCAGATGGGCCACAGGCCCTCAGTTCACGAGACCCTATTGCATTGCTTCAGCTCACTGTAGTCCCTGATAATTACGTTTACCCACGCCTGGCCCCTGTGGGCTTTGGAGTTTGCCACCCGTTCTAGCTCTGAAAGTTCTGAAGCTGAAAGCTTTTCAGTTGTGCTTGGTGAGCCTCCTTTCTCTCCTTCCTCAATCATCTGGCACGCCTGATTGTCAGTAGTGGCATTATGACATTTCAGTGGATCCATGAGCCTCAAGTCACGCTACTGGGGAAGGCTGGCCCTGCCCCTAGTGTGACCATTGTTCTTTTTACTTTGGTCTAGGTGCTTCCGTTTTCTCTTATTTTTCTTGAAGGCTGAAGTCCTAGAGCCATTTGGCCTGTGCCTTCATTAAGATCTTTGTCTCTTTTCTCTCTTTTTGCTTCTTGGCTTCTTTTGGAACTACTGGAGTTACTCTTTGAGCTGAAGGACAAGTGCCGTGGCTCAGCTTTTTTGCACTGAGGGACCAAAGGACCTCTGGCCTTTGGTCACAAGAGACGCAGGGATTAAAACTCCAGTCTTGAAGTTCTAGGTGTTGGTCTTTCTAGGTGGCATCCCACTCTGATGGTTGAGTTCCAGAAAAATCTCCCAAGTGTCTGGTGCTTCAGGGGTCCCAACTGCACTTTATCTTGTCTCATCTCTTCAGCCAGGAGTGCCTTCCCTGGATTCTGTCCCAGAAGGCAGGTCCAGGTTGTCCTGATTGCCAAGGCTTGTCCCACACTTGATACAGGGTGCTTTTTTCTGTACCTAGATGTATACTTTCACTTAAATGCATTTGACATTGTGTGTTGAGCCCCTTTATGTGATTTTTGGAAATACCCCTGGGTACCCAGAGGCTTGGCATCTTTTCAGAAAGTGCCTCAGCCCTGGGGTAGGTGGTAAGCAGACAGCTAATGGCATGTAAAGAATGTTGCAAGCTTGACTTGGAAAGCCTTTTCAAAATTTAGATCAAGGTAGCGGTGGCCAAGTCAAAGGGAAATGGTGTACTCAAGACAATGCTTAATTTGCTCTTTGCTCGCCTGTCTTACCTCTTCATGCTAGATGCTGCCTGAGCAGCTCCCTGCCTCACTCTCTTCCCGTCCGTTCTTCCCCTCCCTACCAGATTCATCTTTTAAAGTAACCTCTGATCTCCTTGTCCCCTTGATCAAAATCTTCCCATGCTGTCTTGTTGTTTACTATGAAATGAATACAGAGGTCACCTGGGCTGCAAGCCTGGGTCCTGTGTGTTTCTGCCCTTATTTCCTGAATGCGTCCTGGGCTTTCCTTCCTCTATAACTTGAATTTGGGGTTGCCATTCTCCTGTAACATATTTCTGTGACTCCACATTATCGACCCCCATCTTTGCCCTCTACTCTACCTTTCCCCGTTCGCAGCTCTCTCACCTGCAGTCACATGTCCAGTCCCTTTCGTCAAGCATTTCCTAGTTCCCAGTTTGTCCCTTGGCTGGTCTTAAATTCCATATTGTAGTTATTCACGCATTAATGTTTTCTTTTCCCCGCAAGGTCGCAGCTCCCAGTAGATAGAGACTGTGTCTTACTCAGCCTCCTGTTGCTTTGCAGTAAAACCCTCAGATATTTCCTGAAGTGGAATTCTTCTAGATCATAATACTTCGGGATAACATAGTGATGGGGATGTTAGTGTGGCCAGAAGGAAGCTTGGCTTTTTGAGAGAGAACTTTCTATGATGGTAGAAACAATTCACAAGCAGTTTTCAGACATGGGTGTGCCCTAGGATGATTCCAGGTAGATGGGACGAACCAGACTCTCATGATAATTGCGCCTTGCCTCTGCTCTCTGGGAGATCTGAAAAAGGGGGTGTGGGACAAGGAGACGACACCCTGCTAGCTCCTTTCAGCCTGGTGTGTGACTGCCTGGGTACATTGCTCAAAGCATGGTGGGAAAGAAAACATCTCAGGCTGACTGTAGGCTTTTTAGGGAGTGAGTTTTCTTTAAATATGAAAATAGTTGGCATCACTTAAAAAGCTGGTATTTTGGGGGAAGAGCATAGTTGTAGCTCTAGTGGGACCCATTAAGAAGTAACTGTTGTGGATCCTTACTTTTAAATTTGTACCATATTGTTTCCTTGATTTTCTCCCCTGTGGAAGCTCTGGCATGGTCCTTGATCCTATGTTTAAATGCTGGGTGGAAAGCAGAGTGTTAAAGGACTGCAGTAGTATTTCTAAAGAGGCCAGCAGGCTATGTGTGGAAGAAGTTTAGATTCCAATTTAATAAACATTTGATTTTCTACTCTTTATGGGGCCCACTATGAATATTTATTTGGGAATTATTAAATTATTGCTTAGTTGTGTATATGTTGGCATGTTGAGACTTTTTGGTTTTTGTTGCTGTTATTAGCTGTTTTTGTGGAAGAGTGGCTCATTATTGGCTTATTATATGGCTACTGGAACCTTCAGGAGCATTCCAGAGGTCTATTCATGGTATGTTATATTTCACTTGTACTAAAGGGTTTTCATGGCTTTTCATGGCACATCCACTCCAGAAATGTTCCAGTGCCTATCGATAAATGTCATCTAGGGAGTTAAATGAACAGCTGATACGTAGTTTTGAAGTGTTGGTGTTTATTAAGTGTAAATCTCTAAGACACATATAAACTCATTTGTGGCATTAAATGTGTCATGTGGATGATTTCAAGTTCCAGTGGCAGTGGTAATTTTTGCATTTCCTGACTTCTCCTGTTTAAATTTATAGTCTCAACATTGCGTCACCATAGGTTTTCACATGTAATGAATATTTATGTTGAGCCGAGTTCTATACGAATGTGGTGGTTTCTTAGTTGATTATAGCTTGCTGTGTACTGTGGCCAGGAGTGCCCTACAGAAAACAGAGTTGGCACATGCCTCAGCTTGCCAAGCCCTGGCGGATGTGGTTAGGGACCATGGTGACTGGTGCTCTGGTTGCCATGCCAACCTTGTTTTTGGAGGGGGGAGGCTCTAAAACAGCAGTGGGACGGGGGCAGAATAGTTTTGAATATCCCAAGTAAAATTATTCCCTATATATGCCCCTGCAAGAAGATGTTGCAGAAAACTCTAGAATTCCAACCACATGTTCACATAACATAAATTCATTTTCTTAATATACTTTTGCAAGGCTGTGTTTTAATTGTCCTCTCGCAAACTTTTGAAGTTCTCTGGTGGGCCTTTCATGTATGAATGTCTTACCTACTGGCTACAGGGTAAATAGGGGATCTTTCTGTCCCTTAATATTACAGACCCCATCCTCCCACCCCATACCAATGCCCCCTGCCCTCTCATAACTCTAACCTAGTGGTGGCTCATGGAGGAGGGGGATGGAAAAGGGGAATGGGAGGGAGAGTGACTGGGGGGACTCTCTCCCCTACTTCCTTATCTTCTTTTTCTCTTTTTCCCCATCTCAAAAAGCCTGTCTTTCCCTCTAATTATTCTTGTACACTCAGCAAAGATGGTGGTCACAAGTGCCATTGCCCGTAAGAGGCATCTTAGGATGCCCAGTTCTCAGGTTTCGGCAGGCAGAGCTCGGGTGGGGGGAGTAGGGCTGTGTTCTGATATCCCATCTGGAATGCTGTTTGCCCCTTGGCAGATGGTGCCCTGCATAAGCAGTTCTCTGGTGCTTGGTGTTGTGCAGTGAAATACCAGGAAGGGAATTGATGAAGCCTAGTAAGCCAGATGGGAGCCCAGACTGGCAGAGCAGGATGGGACTCTTTAGTACCATCCACAGTCCTAAATATCTCTTAACAGAAGGAGATCTGAGTCCTGGAGTTGGGGACTTGATGCAGGTTCAGTAGCTCAGGCAGCTTTGTGTGGTAGAAGACTTGCTCTCAAGGCTCATCATGCAAAAATACAAACTGCCCACCCCTCTAAATGGAAACTTGCTATTTCAGAAGGGGAGGCTGCCCACACATTGAGTCTGTGTTTGCGGATGTGGAGTCATCTCTGCAACTCTCAGATTGTATCCTCTTTCAGGGCAGGGCTGGTGTCTCAATCTTTGACATTTCCTCCACTCCATCCTGAAGGTCTGTTTGTGTGAATTTGGAAAAAGCTTCCCTTCCTCAAGACACCTCACTCCTGTTTGCTGTAAATTGGTCATAATGTGGATCTAGAATGACCACAGATATGAAGGGCACCCCCCCTTCCCCCTGCCTGCCAGAGTTGGGCAGGGCCTGAGGCCATCTCCCTGTTGGCTGAGTTGGCACCCGTCTACAAGTTCTTTCCTCTTTTTCAATGCACGTCTCAGCAATGCTGAGATGCTGCTTTCTTATATGGTCGTTTAAACTAGATGACCATGTTTGTTAGAATTGTGCACAAATTTAGGAAACAAGATTCCAAGAGGGCATAAGGCATTTAGTATGTGGATTCTTGACTCCTGTTTTAGCTGCTTTTCTGCTCTAGGTTGGCTCTTTAGGAAGTGAGCTGACTGGAATGAGTTTGTCAAACCTTGGGTACATTATAATTAAATGGGTAGGCCTTTTGTGGAACAGAAGTGGCCCCACCATTTTATGGGAGATAAAACACGTGTATTCCTAATAAACAACTTACAAGTTAACTTTTGGACTATAAGCTGATTTGGGCATAAATTCTCTTTAGTCCAGTGTTATAACTAGAACCTTGAGCCGACTGTATTTGAGAGGAGTTGGGAGGACACATGTCATCACACACTGACGTGGCTGGCAGAAGCAGTAGTTTTCTACTTTGTTATGCAGACACCCAGTCTTTGCCAGATTCCTTAAAGTGTGTTGTGAATTTTGCAGAAGGAAGTGGTCCTGGATTTCCTTTGCAGATGGAAGAGGCGGCAGAGTGCCAAGTCTGGAGCCAGACTGCCTGGGTTTGAATCCCAACTCTGCCAATTACCAGCTGTGGAAAGGTGACTCTGCCTCTCTGGGCCTCAGTTTCTTCATCTATAAAACAGAGACAAATCTCTCCTAGAGTAGTTGCGGGGATTAGATGAGTTAACAACATACAATTCGTGTTTAGTGATGATAATGAAGAAAATAACATACATAGTTTGATGGTTTTCCTCGTATGTATATCTGACATTTATGTTGTATGTAGCTCCTAAGTTGTTGAAACTTTTTATTCTGAAGTGGTAGTTTATCGAGGTTTAAAGAATCCAAAGAATCAATCTACTCACAGAGAAGAGAAGTGCTCGTATTGTAGGAATATTTTTAAACACCGTTGGTGCCTTCCTGCTAGTCTACCTGTAAGTAGTTCCTTCTTCCCAGCGTGGGCCCGTGGGCTCCCCAGAGTGGTTCTTAAGCACTTTGCAGAGGCTCAGGTTGTTCATTCTTCCCTTTTCCCCAGTTTGCTCTTTCGCCCTGCATCCTGGGAGGGGCGCTCTGCTGCAGCTTCATCTGCTCGTCCCTGGGCTGTACAGCCAGATCACCCTCCCGGCCCAGAGCTCTGTTGGCTGGGCGTGTGTGCGCACACATACCTGTGAACCTCAAGACCGGTGTGCGGGAGGCAGGTTTCCAGGCCAGCCTGTCTGCTGCTCCCCAGGCCACATGCCCTGCAAACGGGCGGCTCCTGTGAAGGAAAGCAGCGTGGTTGGTTGCTCCTCTGGATCTGGCTGGGGCATGTGGAAAGTCATGATAACTAAGGCTATGCTCTGGGGGCCTCATTATGTGCGGCCTGGAACAGGCACAAGTGACTTCAGTGCTTGATTTGATCCAGGGTGTGATTTTGCCAAAGCAAATACTTTATTAATCTTTACCCCCAAATTAGACACATTGATTTTTTCTAACATGGGACTGATAGGAGTGCATTGTGGTTTATTATTATTATCATTATTAACTTATGTATTTTTTAACTTCCTCCCACCCTCTGCCAAGACTGGGTTGTGCATTCCTCTCCTTGAATGGAGAACGTAGCTTCCATCTCTGTCTACCCCCTTCTCTCACATTGCCAAGACTGGGTGATGGAAAGATTTCCCTTCTCCTTGTGTGCAGGTGTGCTCTGCTCCCTGCTGCCTCCAAGAGGTTCCGCTTCTTTCTATTCAAGGCCAGGGAGTCTTGAATCTGCCATCCTGATGGAACTTCCCTAACTGGGGACTCTTCCTGGTTTTCTTAGAATTCTGATTCAGAATTCGTGCAGGGAAATTGTTGGGTGACTTCCTGTAGTGACCTTGAGTGTGTCTGAGGAAGCTCACTGTAATTTCTCGTGTGGCATGCGAGTGAGCGAGCAAGGTCAGTAGATGAAGGGCTTCCACTTGACACCCTCAGAGTGTCTTGGGTAAACGCCATACCCATAGTGCAGAATGAATCTGATATTAGAAAGTGAACTTGTTCTTACCTAGTCCAAACTAGGAGAAAAAAAAAATGCCTCTACGGAAGCAAGCAGCCTAACCACACCTCCCTTGGAAAACAGTTCTGGATTAGCCTCCTCCCTTCTTGTTGCCTGGCCCCTGCCTTTCAGTTGGAGGGGACCTTGTGGGATTTACCAGCTTTGAAGTCCTAAGGTGCTGTTTTAGTACCTTCTTTTACCTTGCAGGTTTCAAGACCGATTTAACTAGATTCTGGAGGGAGCTTACTTTATACTATTCTTAAGAGCTCGGACAATCTTGAAAGAGTTAAACTCTAATTAGCTCATTCCTAAAGTATTTAATGCCCTTATTAAAACTCAACTGCTAGTTCACTTTTTTCTTTAGTGAATCAGATTTCTTGAGGAGCTGAGCCCTTGCTCCTCAGATCACAGGCTCGCATGTTGAAGCTGGCAGTGCTAGAGGCTAGTTCCTATCTGTGTGACAGCATTTTAAATTTAACAGGACCGCCTTTGATGTTCCCAAATATTTATAGGCAGCTTTAGATCATTTCAGTGTGTGCTTTCTTTTTCTTTTCTTTTCTTTTCTTTCTCTCTCTCTCTTTTTCAAACTGGAGCAAAAGTTCTTCCTCATGCAACAGCCTTCCTTTTATCCTGTTCGTTTATTTTTGTTTCCTTTTCAGCTTTGGCAAAGGCTCTTTGGCTGTATTCACACACATGGGGTTGGCCCTTCTGTTTGCTACTTTGGTAAAGGCCACCTCTCTGTATCATCCTGCCTGCTCAAGATTGCTTAAGGCACTTCTGTTTGTCCCTTGACTTTCTAGAGGCTGAGTTTTTTTCTGATTAGGCTCAGGAATATGCTCTCTGGCTGACCTGAAAGCTTTCAGATCAGCACGGAGACCTGGGCAATGTGTGTGGAGGTGTCTCTTTGTAGATGACCAGGCTGTGATGTCCTACTCTGCCTATGAGTGTTGACTGGGCCTCAACAAGTTATGATTTATAATGTAGCTTCAGCAGATTCTATCATAGCTGGGGCAGGAAAGAGAGCTCTCTCCTGATCTTTGCAGGCTTGCTTCATTTGGCTCTGCTGGACCTCTTGGCCGAAAGTAATAGAGAACCATAGACTTCAGCCTCAGGGATGGGAAAAACAGAGTTGCGATGCAGATTTGTTAAACCATTAAGAGAAAGGGAAAGGAAACTGCACCAATCAAAACAAATGACAGAGCAGAGGACAGTGGTTTCTCCAACCTGGACTCTGGATAAACATTCTGCTTGTGAAACAATCCAAGTTATTGAACTCTCGGCTGCTGTACCTGCCTGGGCTTGGCAGACAGAAACCTGGAACTTTTTGTGGCTGCTTCCTACTACATGGAAGCCTTTTTAGGCCAGAAGGTCACCTAGGTGGTTGATGAACTGTTTGAATGAATAAATACCATATTAGACACTGTGCTTGGGGCTTTACCCATCTCACTAGATCCTCAGGTGGATTCTGAGCAGTAAGAGGTTTCATCCCTCTTTTTTTGGAATGAGCACACACCAAGGTGCAGAGAGATTTAACGCAGTTAGTAAATAGAGAAGCTGGCCTGGAGCTCAAATTGTGTTTATAGCCTTACCGTAAGGCTGGTAAATCCAAAGGTAGTCTGCTAATCTCTTACAGCTAAAAAATTTCTTGAGGCTAAAATCTACTGTGTTTTGCATTCTGAGAGCCAGACCTAACCACCATGCAAGAGGCACAGAGGTGTAGAGCATGGCCCTGGAACCAGACAGGCTTGTGTTTGCATCCCAGGTCTGCCACTGGTAGCTCTGTGACCTTGGCCAGGTCATCTAGCCTCCCTGAACCTCTCTGTTTCCTCATCTCTAACACAGGACAGTAACTTGTACCTCCAATAAAAATTTTCAACCACTGGGGAGCTACAACATAAATGTCAGGTATATGTACATGAGGAAAACCATCAAACTATGTATGTTATTTTCTTCATTATCATCACTAAGATACAAAGGATTGTGAGAATTAAGTGAAATAATATATGTAAGTTATCCAGTAAGTGCTTAATACATGTTAGCACTCATGGCTATTGCTGCTATAAAATCATCACCTTCAAGGAGTTCATGGTCCTGCAAGAAAGAGTCAGGTAAGCCAGCTATTAGATAATCACATAAACTTGGCAGCTGCCCCAGAGATGTGCTGGTATTTTGCAGGAGCCCAGGACAGAGCCTGGCTCAGGTTTTTATCTTCTTACATTTAGCGGATATGTATTGAGTTCTTACTCTGTTCTAGGCAGAGCCTTGCGTCACACTGATTACTCCCCTTCCCCCTCCCGAAATTTCCCTTTCCCCTGGGGAAATTTGAGCTAAAATGTTAATTGCCATCTGGAGAAAGATTTCCTGAAGTCATTTTCACAAAAACCCCAAGATGGCCAAATGGCAGAGCCACACTCCATTTGACAATTTATCTTGTATGGCTTTGTGCTTTCAACTATTATTTTAATCTTATCTAATTTTCCCCTGATTTTTCTGGTCTCTTGTACATGAGAACTTTCCAGTCCTTGAGAATGTACAAGTGACTGCGAGGGAGCAGGTGGCGATCCTTTTGTTCCACACAGGGCCCAGATGGTGTCCGTACCTTCTCATGGTCTGGTTCTTTGGGGATTTGTTGGTAAGATTTTGATTTGATTTGGTTTTCCAACCCAGCACCATATTCAGGTTTGATTACCCGCACTGCAGTTTCGTTGTCTCTGTCATTGGCTATCTTGAAACCTAAGTCCTGTGGTCCACATCCTCCACCCCTTTGCAGGCAGTATGGTTGTGCGGTAGGATTTCTTAGCTCCCTGCCGTACATGGTCCAAAGCAGAGGTTAGCATACTTTTACTTGTTGAATTGGCTGATAACACATTTAACAAAATATGTCAAGTATCTTAACAAAAGCTACAGTTGAACAAAAGATAGTGTTGAAAAGCAGTTGCTCCTGCAAACAAGGCTTTCTCTAAAATAGATTTAAGGCCATTTCTGTGTCTTTCCTGTCGAGTTAGCAAGCTTTCAGTGAGAAGTGGGTGTTTTCTAAATACATGGTTGAGTTGAGGCTAAGGTGATCCTCTAACTACTTTTAGGTCATGAAAATAATGTTGATTTTTTTGTCTCCCTTTGAAGGAACCACTAGGGTTGGGTCATTTAGATTCAGCTCTGGTACCCATGTTTTTAAAAAATAGCCTGTTTAATTTCACATTTAAAGTAGCTTATCCTCAGCTAAAATAACAACTGATTGAAAGGATGGTTGAGAAGAAGGCTAAGTGCAATAGAAATTGGCTGCAGGTTAGTTCTGTAGAGTTAATTGAGAATTAAGCAAAGCCCAAATTTCTTTCCAAAGATCCATTGACAACCCTCTATGTTTATTTACCATCTTTTGGGCACTCTTTTATCCTTGGTCCATGGTCCATGCTGGCCATGCTATGGATAGGGCAGTCGTGTCTGGAAGCACAACCCGAAGTAGTGTTGGGTGGTGTGCAAATCTATTTTGGAGGGGATAAGTGGGTATCTTTAACTTGCACAATTTGGACAGAAAGAGGTTCAAGGCTGAATTAGTACCACTGGGTACGTCGTGCAGTTTGCATTTTCTAATGATACTTATGGAACAACAGTTTGCCCCATGTCCTATGGACTTGTCCGACCCCACTCCAGCTGTTAGGACTCGGAACAGAAGCAGGATCCACTCCACACTGGCACTCTGTCCTCAGGCTAGGCGCTCAGCTGCAGTCAGATGCGGTTTGTTTTTGCTGGAGGAAGGGAAAGCCCGCACTCAGAGTGCAGCGGCAGGGCCTGTGCGTGCAGCTTGGGTTTTTTAAACTGCTGATTAGATCTGCCTGGTGGCAAGTGAAGCTGAAGTTGATGGTCTAACAGAGACTGTTGGTTCCCAGGCGAGGGCCTGGTGGCTCAGATGGGCTTTTTAGGCACTGGTCTGAAGAAGCTTTTTTGGTTTTGAACCCCTTTGCAAAGCTCCGAGGTCCTCCCTTTGGTGTTGGCGCTTTGTGGAGACTTGCCCTTGTGGAATAGGCCACAGCTCCAAGCTGGCAGCCTGTAAGCATCGACCTGACCTGGGGGTTCCTGTGGGCTCTACCTTTAGTCCAGGATGGTTTTCACTGCACTAATTTCCTCAGAAAATCACCAAACTAAAATTTGCTCTTGCTGGTATAGAATGATTATGCAAATCAGGTCTGTACACTATGTTCTGAGAAATGTAGTTCAGCGAAAAGAAGAAAGCTCCTTCTTTGTAGCCCATGTACTTTCCTTGTTTTTGCAGTGAACTTGATAAAATCTGATTTGTATCTGGGAGCCTCAATTTCTCCATTAGACTTAGGATCTGAAAGATAGTAAGAAAAAAGTGGGGTAACATGTAGTTCTTTCTTTGTGGATTTGAGCAGTTCCTTGTCTCTTCATGGGGGTCCACCTTGTTAATCATATTCTCTGGGACAAAGGTGAGGTCAGTAGTGGGCTTAGGACTTTTCAAGGTGTCTGGCCGTGCTTAGTGCCCTTTCCTGGAGTGGTTTCTGGGTCTAACAGGTTCACTGCTGGCCTCCTCTTAAGTGTCTGTAGGGGTGGGCTCATGGGCCAGTTGGAAAGACAGAATGTGACCCTGAGATGGTGACATTGTGATTCGGAAAGTGCTGAGAAGCATTCTGGGGGCAGGTCTCCAGCTGGGCTCTTAAAGAGGGCTGGTGCGCAGGTTGCCCCTGCCGGCCCTTGCTGGGGGTAAGGCATTCCTTGCTGAGAGCCAGGCTGGGTTGGCACCCGATGGGGCTTTTCCTAGCTTGTGGAGGGTACTGAGCTCTGGAGGCTGCCTGTGTAGAATGTGCTTGGGGCAGTGGGAGGGGAAAGGCGAGGCGGAGCAAGGCTGTGGCCAGGAGACCGGTGTGCTCCCCTGTCTGTCGTGTTACTGCAGCCCCCACATCTGTGAACTGGGTGAGATTCCCGGAGGGAGTAGGGAGGATCTGCATGCTTGGGGACAGAGCAGGAACAGGAAGGGGCAAATCACTCAAACTGGAGATCTGGGAGGGAAATGAACTTCAGAGGGTGAGTGGACTAGGGGAGGGGCTTTGAATGCCAGGGAAAGGCATTAACTTTTATCATAGAGACTTAAGAGACCAGTGGGTCCCACAGCCGTGCACCGTGGGTGAGGTCCTTGTGCACGGCCGGGTTTTTGCTGACACGACCTCTGCCTGCCCTAGGTTCCCAGCAGCGTGGTTTGGGGGCTCGGCCGGGGACTGTGCTCTCCTCTCCTCTGCAAGGGCAGCCTGGAATGTAAGGGAGTGAGTGACGTGCTAGCGACAACCTTGAATTCACTTTATTAAAGATAAATAAATTCCGTGCCAACTTTTGCCTTTAACTGTTATTAGTAACAAATTGCTCCCCACCCATACTCTCTGCCATTCATGATACCTTAGAGAGATTTGCTGTTGTGGCCTTTTTTTCCCAGAGGATTTTTAATATGCAGCGAATGCGTAGACTCTTCTGGGGAGCATCAGTGGTCTTTTAAGTTTTACCCATAACCCTTCAGTTGGGACTCTGTCTGTTGACAATCCTAGGTTTCAGAAGAGAGATTTTGAGGCCTGCTAGGATTAGGCAATAGAGTGACAGGCTGTTTTGGATGTTTTTCTGGTTATTGACAGGCCTAACTGTGGCTTCTCCCAAATGAATGAGGAATATAGTTTTCTAAATCCAGCCATTGGGCCAAATGAGCCACACTGGGATAAACTCTGTTTGTTTACAAATTATGTAAGAGAAGGGCCCAGCCATTAAATTCTTCTGGGCCAGAATTCCTACCTCTCTTCAAAGTTGTAATCAAACTAAACAAACACTTTCTACAGGAACTAACTCCCTCCCGAGAAACAGAAGCAGATGCTCCTGGGAGGCCTTTAGCAACTTTGGAATGTTTGAAGTAGAAATGTGTAACCAAGGTGCAACCGTTCCAGAAAGCTGCTTGCTCTAGCTAGGACCAAAACACGTGTCAGCTTTTTTATTTAGGGCAAGAAGTGCAGAGTGAACTGGGCCAGTCCAGGTGGAATTTTTTCTAGAATGTTTAATTTTCTGTTTTCATCTTCCCTGCGACACAGTTGTAGCTTCTTGTGACCTTTATTCCTTTCTGCTTAAGGAACTTTTTTTATTTAAGCTTGATCTTTATCTCTTAGCTATGCTGGATTACATCTGGGGATCAAGGAGCCCTCCTTTTACCTCCTTTTAACCAAAGCACTCAATTATTACTTACCAGTCCCTAGGGAAGATGTCAGGTGCAGAGCACGCACTCCAGGGGTGGGAGGCTGAGGGTGCTTTCCCATGTCCCACTAAGACAGTTCTTTTTGGGCTAGACAAAGACCATCCGGGCTTAGAGACACAGTTTCCCAGCCCTTGCTGACTTGTGTCTTTACTGGGTGGCTTGGTTTATTTTGGTCTGGGAATGTTGTGGATTTTTAGGGCCTGAAGCACACCTGAATTAAAATAGAAGGACATTTTCTAAAGCCAAATGAAGATTTTTTCTGGATTATGTCTCAAAAAGAGCTTTTCTCTAGGTGTCTTCTGAAGGACAGCAGTCCTACAGAATGCTCTGGAAAGGGTTCTATGGTGAACTAACTTTGAGAATGCTGTTTATCATTGTTCCCTCTTGGAGATTTAGACTGCACAGTATTGCAGTAGTGGCTCTGAGAAATCCTGCCGGAAAGGAATCTAAATGAACTCTATTCAACCTGGCAGTTCCCAAATATACTTGATCACAGAACTTCTTTTTCTCCAGTGCCGCAAGGTGCTAGGGAAATTCCATTCCAGCTAGCTGGCATTAGGTCCATTTAGGATCTCTGTGCTCGTCTAGTTGGTATCCCATTGGATTATGAGTGTGCAAGACCAAGACTCTTAATTTACAACTTCCCACAGGGCCCTGGATGTAATCTTCACCACTGAGAATGGCCTGAATGATTTTCTTCATTTCAGCTCAGCAGGTTTGCAGTCTTCTCTGTGCCTGGGTGATGGAGTGGGAAGCCAGAGTATAAAAGAACCAAGAAACAACGCCTCCCCTCGAGGAATTTAATTTCTACTAGCACAGGAAGATTCATGAAGGAGTTAAGCAGAGTTACCCTCCTAGCTGGTGATAGCAAAGCAACCCAAGCACCAGCCCCAAGTAGCCTGTGCTGGGGGACGTTGTTTGGGGGCAGAAAGGAGGGCCTTCGTTGCAGTTTAGGGAGCTGTGGGGACCAGGTGAGTGGTGGGAAGATAGGGTAGAGGAGTGCCCTGGCAGTTGGGAAGTCCTAAATGACTTCTTGTTAGGCTCAACCTCTGTGCTTAACACATGTTCATGTGTAACAGTCTCTTAGGGACCCCCACCAAGTTGGCATGTTAGAGTCGGGTGAGATGTTCGTTAAGCCTCTGGAAGGAGAACTGTCTGGCTGATCTGCTGGGTTAATATCCTGGACCTGGGGGTGGCTGTCCTCCCCAGTTCTCAGGCTGCCAGATTTTTAGGTGCCTGCTGCATCAGAGGATCTGGGCTGAGTTGAATGGATGTGCATTTTTCAGGTTGGTTAACGCACAAAAGATGAAATAGGTTCTGGCTCTAGTTGCCTGTCAGAAGAATGTGACCCGAGCAGGAGACACCCCCACTGTGCAGTACTGAGAGGGGACTCCCAGATGAGGAGTTTAAATCCTTCTCCAACTGTGTGTCATATTTCATAAAGTGTTGATTTAGGGCTTCTTTTTTTTTTACTTTTAAAATTGGGGTTGACCTGCCTGATGGATATTGTCAGCAGCTAAGCTCACCCCAGCCTGGGGCACTCAGCTTTTTGCCTCAGTAGCTTTTGATGAGGCCCTGGGCTCTGCTGTGGTGTTCCGGGTGGGGCTCAGCCTCTCCTCCACACCCGCCCTCGCCTCCTTAATGAGATACCCTCCTTTTTGCAGGGTGCTGATTGTCAGAAAGTTCTCTACACTGAACCAGACTTCTGCTCTGTTCCACTTCTGCCTCTGGAGTGTATTCGTGTTCTAGGGCTGCTAGAACAAAGTACCATAGTCAAGATGTCTTAAACAACAGAAGCTTTTTTTCTCATGGTTCTGGAGGGTAGAAGTCCAAGATCAGTGTGATGGCAGGGTTGATTTCTTCTGAGGCCTCTCTTTGGTTTGTAGATGGCTGTCTTCTCCCTGTATCTTCATATGATCTTCCCTATGTAACTGTCTGTGTCAAAATTTCCTCTTATAAGTCTTCCTGTGTTTGGATTGGGGTGACCTCATTTTAACTTAATCACCTCTTTATGAAGACCCTGTCTCCAGATAGCCACACTTTGGGGTCCTAGGGCTTAGGACTTGAACATATGAATTTTTGGGAGACACAACTCAGGTCTTAACATAGAGTCACTGAGACATGCTGGCCCTTTAGGTCTGTGTGGTTATCCTCTGTCAGCCCCTACCTACCACCACCACTAATAAAACCAGTAAAATGAGTTTTCACCTTGCTAAGCATGCCAGTTCTTTCTGTTCATCATATGAGATGGTTTTGAGGTCCCCTACCAACTTGGAGTCTCCCTGACTTGCTTCAGTTAAGGGGAGACAAAGTAGAGCACCCTGGACTGACTGCTCATGATTTTCCATGATATTCGAGAATTCATTCTCATGTCTGTTCCAGCAAATGGTTTTGATTAGTTTCTGAAAAATTTAAAAGGCTAACAATAGGCCTGTAAAGTTTCAGTAGCAATTTTAATAAATTCATCTGTAATTTTTGCTTTTTAATTGTGACCCTTGACACCATGTGTGCACGTGTGCGAGTACACACATAGCCACGCACACTCACAAACCCCCCTCAGGAGAACCATGCTAACTACTACATCTTTTCCAACTCAGGCATTTATGTTCAGAGTTAAGTACTCAGTGTTGAAGTTTGTTTACCACTCTTTGCCTTCCTCTACTTAGGTTTTTAGGAAAGCGAGTGGGGGTAGTTATTTCAAAAGAACAAATGAATGTAGAGATGTATTTATTCTTTTGAAGTATAATTACTGTCTGGAGAGCCTAGAAGTAACTCAGTTACTTGAATATAACTCCTTTTAGGTACATACTATTATGCCAACCTGTAATATAATTAGATTTGAAATTAGAAGGTATCCTCTTCACTTTTGGAGATTGTTTTCCTTTTGATTGCCCATTTCCTCCACTAGAAATTAAGTGTCAAAAAGGGTTATCTGTTTTGTTCTTTGTATTTTCAGCACTTAGCAAAGTTTTTTAAAAAGTTTGTTGAATGACTAACTGAATCCTCTGCATCATCTTGTGCTTACTTAATCAGTGTCCTGCTGTGTCTCAGAGGCCTAAATGTGACAGAAACAGCAGCCTGGGGTTGGGGACTTGTTCCGGCCACTTCTTCTTTTGCTGTTGAATTACAGAGCTTCCCTCAGTGCTGTTCATTTTTCTGCTAAACTGTGGTTCGTTAATCCTGACTGATCATTTTGATAGACTTTCTCCCTCTGCTATAGTATCTAGTGAGTGTGACACTCTTGGAGTTCTTCTCTTTGAACACACTTTGACTACACCTCCTAGGATTTCCAGCCTTGCCCCAGGATGCCCAGAGCCCTGGCCCCATGCAGCTGTCAGTCTCCCTCTGTTCTGGAGGCCCAACAGCATTGAAAACACCAATATTTCTAGCATATTTTTCAGCATCAGTAAATTATAGGATACTTTTGCCCATGGGAGGGGGCGAACACCCACCTGCCTGCTTCTCTCTGATCGCCCCAGAGCTCGCAGCCAGGTGGCAGGAGCTGAGACCCACCCACCTGAGTGCTTCTGGGGCCTCACTGCTAAGTCCTGCTGGCGTGCTGTGGGGTTTCTAGAAGAGTCTTTTGAGATGAGTGGTTGGGGACTAAAAAAAAAAAAAGATGCCAAGGTCTGTGTGCTCCTGAGAGAAGCGTGTGCTCGCTCGCCTGCCGGCTCCCCAGGTGGCTGTTCTCATGGTCTGTATAGGGACGTTTGTTGAGTTAAATCACTGGTGAACAACAGAGTGTCCATTTATTCTTTCCCTGGAAGGATCCCCCAGATTTCAACCAGGTAACTGAAGAATGTTGAATCTGAATTTGGGTACCATACAATCTCTGTAGGGTGAAGAATTTTAAAAGTATGTAAAAGCTTTTAAAAAGCCCTGATGGGCACCAGAGTCTTAATCTTCCCTCAGCCTCCTCTTGGGAAAGATTTCCTGGCCTGCCTTCAGAGCACATAGCAAGGGGGGAGCCCTTCGGCAGGGCACTGTTGAGAAAGGGCTCAGTTGCTAGAATGCTGCAGAGGGGGAGCTCCCCCTGGCTACCCAGCCTGAAGTCGTTGGACTTTTGGGGACAGGTTTTGTTGTGCTAGCTTTTGGGCCCTTCAGTTCCTTGCATGGCTCAGGGAGGGACAGCGAGAATGAGGCCTGTTCTGTTAGCTGGAATTTCCATTGAAGTGCTAACTGCTGGATCCTTTGAACCTCCAGCCTGGGAGGGTATTTATAACTAGCTGTTTGCGTGCTTAGAGGAACTGTGGCCCTGCCTTTCTGTAGTGGTTTAAGAGCCTTGCCCTTGGTGTGGGCTGAAAGGGCAGGCCTGGTGGAGTGTGGGGACGCATGCTCGGCTCCCCACGACCTTGTTCTCCTCCCCACCTCCCCTTTGAGGCCAGCAGCCCTTTCAGGGTTAATGTCTCTTCTTTGGAAGCAGCTGGCCAGTTTACACTCCTCCCTGGGCTGTACAAAAATACTTCCTTTGAAGTGTTGGGAGAAGCGGTGAAGGGTAAAACCTGGTGAAGAATAAAACCTGGAGTGGGTCTTGAATGCTTTTCTCTTCCAGGAAGTTTGCTGGGAGGCTAAGGCCCCAGCCTTCATTGTAACCCACCTGGCTGGTTGCTTCTCCTCACACATTTCACAGCTTCCAGCACGTTGCAGCTGGCTTTCTCTGTGTGTATGTGTGTTTGTGTTTAAAAACACGAAGGGAGTATTTCTCAACAAGAGAGAGATAGTGAGAACCAGCTGCCAAGCGTGCAGGAATGCCTTTGACTGCAGTGCTCTAGGGGGCTGCTCCCGTGGGGACAGCACCCGGGGTCTGTGTGTAGCTGCAGTCTTTCCCCTCCGTCCCAAAGGGCCAGCCCTGCTCCTTGGCCCCTGCTGGACTAGTAACGCTGCCACTGTCCCCAGCTCTGATTCCAGGTCAGGTCCTAGCAGCCCAGAAGACCCCTAGACTCAGGGTCAGAAGTTCTGGGTCTGACACTTGGGACTTGCCTGAGACCCCAGCATGATGCTCAGACTTCTCATAACCTCAGTTTCCCTGGTAAAGTGGGCCTGGCAGCTGCTGTCACAAGTTTGACCTAAGGATCATGGAAATAAAGGGTTGGGGGCACCTTGAAAAAGTGCAAAACACTTCTCTAGTGTAGGGTCTGTTGTTGAGGAGAAATGGCATTCAGGATAAAGGGGCCAAAGAGAAGAATGCCTGAGCAGAAATGAGACGGAACAAAGCTTGAATGTCTTCTTAATCCTTGAGTATTTGCAGCCGAGGAGGGGTCAGGGTGAGATGGGAGGAGAGGCAGCTGTTATATTCTAGAGAAGAATGCCAACCTGTTTCTCCCCACAGATGGGGCCACACAAGTTCTTTCTGAACAGAGGTTTGCAGTCTCTTCTTTCCTGGGAAATGCCCTTATCATCTGGGTTCCTTACATGTTATTACACTACTTCCTGCCTCTCTCAGACAAGGGATGAGGGCCACAGGTTTAAAATACTACACAGTTAACAGGTATTGCTGACGTGTGCCAGGCATCATATTAAGCCCTCAACATGGAATGATCTCATTTATACTTCATAACAGTCTTATGCTAGTAAGTGCTCTTGTCCCCATTTTATAGATGAGGAAACTGAGGTTTGAAGAAACGGAATTACTAACCCGGGGTCTTAATACCTACTGATACAATTACAGGAGTACAGAACTAGCCAAACTGATTTTAGACCCTTTATTCTGAATTACTTTTAGTTACAAGAAAGTGATGCAGGATGAATTTAATTCCGTGCTCCACACCTAGTCAAAAACTTTTCAGGGAAAGAAGTGGAACATTGAACTCTGTTTATTCTGACAGGTTCATCAGTCGACTTGCTGATCAGTTACATTTGAATAAACATAAATATTTTTTGCCTTGTGGTTTCTGAAAAGGAACTTTTCTAATTTCTGGTTCTCTGTGTTGGCATTATCATGTAAATGCTTTTTTCTTTCTTGTTGGAGAGAAGGTGACTATAGGGCTCTGTAATCGTGGCTTTCTTACCGTTGAAGGTCTTGATGTTGGGGATCAGTGGGTTGTCTGCACCTCTAGGAATCCTCAGCTGCAGGCTTTGGTTTTTCCATCAGCCTGGATCCAGAAGTGACACGTACTTCAAGACACTTGAGATCCCATCCTTGACCTTCCTTAGCTGGGTGGGGGTGGGAATGGGGTGGGCAGGGAAAGCTTGAGTGACTTGCCCAGTTGTACATGGGGCAAGACCCAGGGTTAGGTGGACAGTCCGCTGGCCACATGCCTCTCCTTTCACCGAGATGGCAGACAGGAGCACAGATGAAAGGAATGGCAAGGGCAGGCCAGGCGGGCAGGGGGGCTCTCATCTGCAGAAGGTCTCTTTTGATCTTCACCCCTTTGTTTAAAAAAAAAGGCCAGAAAAACCCACAACTGATAGGCTGAGTGCATGGTTCACTCTAGTTGAGGGGAGTCGTTTCTCTTTTATAGGGAAGCCCCTCACACTGAAGCGTTCTGTCTCAGGGCCCCACACTCACTCTCCCACTGTGCCCAGCTGCCGGTGTCTTGCTTCTCTTCACAGATCTTTAGGAGCTTTTTTAATCTTCGTAGTATGTAGTCTAAAACCCTAATATTCTACAGCCCTTGGCATTTTGTTCTTGGTCCATCTCTGCAGAACCCCTCACCTCCAGTCAAATGGCTTCTCCAAACAGGCTTTGGCCTTTGTTTGCATCTTTGCCCCTGTCCAGGACCATTGCAGCACCTAGTCTGTGCTGCCTCTGAACTTAAAACAGCCTGGTGTCGCCCTCATTTTATATTCATGATGTTATTTTTTTGTTGTTGTTTCATTTGTAGGTGTGTCTGTCTCCTCACTAAATTGTAAGCCTATTGAAGTGAGAGGCATGCCTTCTCAACTGCTTTGTATCCCACCCACACTCCATGGGGCATAGGCTGGATGCCACCTAAGGATCTGGGACTGGAAACCCTATTATTTTTCTCTTAAAAGGAGCAGAAGACTGGATAAATGAAGGACTTGATAAATGAGTTTCCAAAATGACTGAGAGAGATTTTTATAAGGTCTATGCTATGCCAGAATTAATATACTTTTAGGTCAGGAGTTCTTGAACGAACCAGGGAGTTTGTATGCTTTTTTTCATATACATCATTTTACTGGGAAATGGTGTACAGTGGGGATTTTTGGCTTAGATCCTTTTAAAATGTAAGCTACCAAATACGTGTCCTTTTAAATCTGTTACTGTCTATGCTTTGCTCCCCCATTTTGTTGGCCTTTTATTGTTAGGCTTTTCCTTAATTGTTCTTAGAACTTCTCCCCTAACTCATTTCTTGGATCTCTACTCACACTGTTACAATGTGTTCTCTTAAAAAGCTCTTTTTTTTTTTTTTTTTTTTTTTTTTACTGTGAGAATATATTTTTTTCCCCTTGATCCTTTCTGTAGTTTGTGGTTGTGCCCTGGACTCTGATGGTCTTCACTGGCAATTTTAGTTTGACCTCCCAAAGGTGGGTCCACCTATATAGAAAGGATTTATTTTTCCTTCTCCACCCCGTCTTCTGGCCCATGTGTATGAGTCTGGCCTTGAACACCTAACGGTCCTGGACCATGTCTCTCTTCCAGTTAACTCTTTTGTGTCCAACTGTGTGTGGCTAGTTCAGCTGGAGTTGCAGGTGGAATCATGTTTGTGTCCCTATATACCTTC
Organism: Smutsia gigantea; assembly: GCA_032199065.1. NCBI lineage: Eukaryota > Metazoa > Chordata > Mammalia > Pholidota > Manidae > Smutsia > Smutsia gigantea. Next base: position 73,884 of record JAVSCE010008989.1, read on the forward strand.
TTCTTGGCATTTTCCCAGTTAAGTGTGTAGCAGAAAAGGTGGTGACAGCACAGGGTCACCATTAATAGCTCTCTGTTTATAAAATGTGGGAACAGGCTTGGAGAGGTCGGGCAATTTACCCAAGGCCACGGGGCCTGTAAGGAGCAAAATAGGCCTTGTGAGGCACCCCAGGGATGTGCCAGGCCCAGTGGTGGCTCCAGACTGTGGCATTGGGAGTCCAGGGGTTGGTCAAGTTTGTGGAGCTCTTTGACGGGGGGAGGAGTCCAAATGAGGCAGCCCTGCTTACCCCAGAGGCCGTTTCTCATTTGATTTCTGAAGTAAATGGATTTTGGATTTTGCTGGTGAGTTTGGTATTTCCTTCAGGTTCTGCTGTGTTTGTGGGTATTTTTCTGGACAGCTGGTCTCTATAACATTCCTTGATCTCTTAAAGAGGTCTTAAATCCCAAAATGGATAAAGAGCTCCCAGTATGGAGCTCCCTTGATGTCCCCACCCTTGCAGGGATTGCACTGGGGAAGCTGGCCACATGCTGCCCTCATAGCTCTGGTGACAGCCCTGGGACACAGTAGGAAAGTCAGATGTGATTTACCCTCACCCCGTCCAGTGTCACACCACTTTTTTCCTTCTCAAATTAAGTTTGTAAGAATAACCTTTAAAAATAGCAAAGGGTTAGAGGTTAGTTTCTTTTTCAAATTCTTTTTATAGAAAATATTACATGCATTCACAAGTAGACAGAACCATGCCATGTACACAATGTGTCTGCACAGTCAACGTCACCCGCTTTAAAAGTTGTCAACTCCTGGCCTCTCTTGTTGCATCTGTGCCTCCTCCCCCATGTTATTTGGAAGCAAAGCCCTATCTGTTTTTTTTCCTTCTATAGATATTTCAGTATCTCTAACAGTTGAAGATTCTTTTTAAAAAAACATAATCCCACTGCTATTCCCACAAGAGGGTTAATGTTAAATTAGCGATGTCCCTTCCTAAGGGACATCCCCCCTCTACCCACTTGGGTGCCTGGTTTGAGGGCCAGGTCTTGGCTGGCAGTCCAACGGTGGATGGTGGATCCCGCGTGGGCGACCCGATGGTATCGGCTTTGCCCAGGGCGGGAACCGCCAGATCAAAGCGCACCGCGCACTCCCGCGCTTCAAAGCCACCGGAGCAGCCTGGATTGATGCAGGCAATGAGAGCGCTCTGCTGATGTAATCGTAGCCTGTGAGACAGGTTCTTTTCTTTTTCTTTAATTTAAACAAAGACACCCCTTGTTTGTTTTAGAGAGGTGAAGCGTGTGCCACGGAGGGCACACTGCATCTGGAGGGCTCCGCTCTGGGCTGGCGGGCCAGCGGGGGTGGGCATGCTGTGAGCGGCTGGAGTGTTCTTAGGTGGACCTGCACGTTTACCGTGAGAGACCAACTGCCTGTTTAGAGCTACCGGTTTTTTGTCTCATTCTTAGGGTGGTTGGGTTTGTTCCCAAGGGAGGCCCTGAGCTATAGAATGCAGCATCCTCTAGTGCGGGAGTCAGGCTTGCAGCACACCTGATGAGACAGGTGGGGAGGCAAACCAAAAAGGAGGCAAGGGGTCTGTGGACTGCCTTTGGTCATTCCTGCCCCTGCTCCGTTCTTCCCTAGTGGGTGTGAGAGGCTTGCCTGAGGCTGGAGAATTGGGCCCTCAGGAGTATGGCTGAATGCCAAGGTCTCCAACACTCCTTGCCTGAATATTTCCACAGTTTTATAAAAGCCGCTGACACGTGATTGATCTTCTGGGTGTTCTCAGCTTAGGCCTTTAGTAGTTGCTCAGAATACGCAAAGGTGGAACCCTGTGCTATACATATCTCCATAAGTAAAATCATAGCCATATTCCATTTTATTGCTTGGGTCCTACAAACAGCTACACAGACACAGCAGCCCTCCAAACTGAGCCAACTTTTTGGATGTTGAATTCTTTCCTGAGATCTTCCTCACATAAGATTCAGGATCAGTGGGGTCTGAGGCATGTACCAGCTTAAGTCCTGGTGACTGAAGTCCACCTTGGCATGTTCCAGTCATCCCATCCAAACCCAACAGGTATAACACCAGATTTTTCTCACCATATCCATTTCTCTTGGGGTCTTGTCTGTTTCTCAAGCTAAAAAGCAGTGTTCATTCTAGGCTGTCTTTCCTCCTTTGGCCCCATGCTGTCCTGTCCGTGGAGGTTGGATTGTCTGTAAGCTCCTTAAGGGCAAGACTGGGAGATTCCTCACACCCCTGCTTTTAAAACCACAAATCAGATTTCCCTCATTTTCTACAAAAACATCTCCCTCCCCCATTATTTTACAGGAAAAGTGAAAGAATTTTATGGTGAATATCCAAATACCCACCACCACCTAGACTCTACCATTAACATTTTACTATACTTTCTGTATCACCTACCTGCCCATTTGTGCATGTGATGGATCTTTGACATTTGAAACCTGAGCACATATACATCCAATGTATGGTAGGCGCTCAGGTGTTTTAATGGTTCCCTTTTCTGTTTCTACCACTTTCAGATCCAGATTCAAGATCTCCCCTCCCGCTCCAACTGGGCACAGCCCTTGGGATCTTGCTGCTTTATCCAGGCACACTCATGGGAGAACTCAAGAGTCTGTAACGTCTAGGAGACCACCTGGGGCATAGAGTTTGCATTAGAGACCCTGCTATGTTTAGTGCCTCTCCCCCCAAATACACCCACAGTTCCTGGAGCAGGGCCCATTACCCTTCCTTGTCTTGTCCCTCCTTTCTGCCTCCCCCTGGTGTGACTTTGCAGCTGCAGTGAGCATGGGCCCATTTTGTTCAGAGGCTGTAGGTTTTTGTACAAAGGGGCTGCCATAGAGTGTGCAGCCAGCCAGCTGGGGTGAACTTCTGGTGTATTTTAGACAAACTGGTTTGAAAAATTTCTAGTTTGAACGATATTGTTGTTTTTTAAGTCAATAAAACCATAGTTCTTAAAATTATCAGTATGAACCTGAGCTTTGGGGGGAAATTTACTTGAAACTGGCAAAGTCAGCTTATCTTCTGACCCTTTCATAGAAAGTCTTTAGCTCTCAGTTGCAGATCTGCTCAAAGGATCCCAGAAGCCTAGAATATTTTGAATTATATGTAAAAGGAATAAGCTTTGCAGAGTTAAGATGCAGTACAACTTGTCACACTTAGACTGGCTTCCCATGAAGTCTTCCTTTGCCTTGCTTTGCTTTGTATCCCTTCCAGAACAAGCTGGTGTGATTGTGTGTATCCTTTTAAAGGAGAAGCACTTTCTTTCACTGCTGTACAACAGTGAAACAGGAAATAGCTTACCTGATTCTTACCTGATTCTTCTGTTCATGGAATGGGTAAGCACCTCCCTTTGCAAACGGCAATCATACTTTAGCTCCAACGTGTGGCTTCCCTACGCAAGGGGCTTAGGCTCAGATAGGTTGTGTGTGTGTGTGCAGAAGAGTGACTGACTTTGCGTGCTCCCAGGGCCTCCGCCTCCAGAGTGCTAAGAGGTCTGTGATGTGAGTTGTGGGGTGGACCTACTGCCTGCACCTTTTATGCTGGAGTCTTACCTGTTTTATTTTGCTGTAACTGTAGACAGCAGCTACTGAGTCTTTTAATAATGAAGCTAACACCACCATCTCCAATTTGATTCTGTTTAGAGACCCTGTTTTGTATAGTCTAGATCTGTGATCCAGAGACAATTTTGAGTTGATGTTTCCCTACCTACTCTCTTGATCTGTATTTAATTTCGGCCCAACTCTTATTTTGAAGTTTTTAAGCCCACGGAAAAATTGAATGAATAGTTCAGTGTGTGGCAAAATGTTAACAATTGCTCAGTTTGTACTCTTCCACATACTCAAGAGTATGTGCATGTTTATGTGTGTATAATTTTCCACTTTGGCTGACCATTTGAAAATATCTAACATCATATTTTACCCCTCAGTCCTCTAACACACAACTGCTGAGACTGAAGACATGCTCCTGACCATTGTGCTGTCAGCATGCGTGAACTTGACACACATAAATATTTCTGATGTCTCAGAAATGTCTTTTTAGCTGCCTTTTAGAACTACAGGTTCTATTCCAGAATGTTCTATAATACTTTGAAAGTGGTTATATTGCATAGCCGCACAAACACTACGATGCTGATAGGAAGCAAAATGAAAGGAAACGCTTCTCCAACAATCCTGCCCCCACAGCAGACCAAACCCATTTCACTTTTCCATCTCTTCTAATGTTCTTTAAAAATGAAGCTTTGGACAGATTTTTTAGTTCATTTTTTTAATCATCCATGAGGAAATTGGAGGTAAAATGGGACGTAAAAGAAAAAAAGAAAACTGACCCAAACTGTTGTGTTGTTTTACCACACAAACAAAGATTGTGGTCTTTGAAAATTCTTGCTGAGAGATTTGGAGTTTTTATTAAGAATGCCAGGAAGCCAATGGCCTTTGAGTAAAGTTTGACTTAAGAGGGAAGAAATCAACTCTTCCTTTTGTTTGTTCGAAGGCTGACTTTTTTGATGGTGTAATAGCATTTGTAGAGCACGGGACTCCTTTTTCCAAGGTGGTGTCTTCATCTCGGCACTACTGATTTTTGGTGCTGGATGATTCTTGGTTGTGGGGGACTGTCCTGTGCATCGGAGGATATTAGGCCATACGCATCCCAGGTCCCTACTCCACTGGGTGCCTGTAGCAAACATCCCTCTCAGTTATGGCAGCTAGAAATATCTCCAGATATTTCCCAATGTACCCTGGTTGAATGGGGTGGGGGTAAGGCAAAATTGCCTTTAGTTAAGAATCGTTGCTTTATAAACTCTAGGGTGAATTATTGAGTTGAGGTTGACTGTGTTACTAATGAATTTCTATAGAGGGATATTTCCTGTTATAATGAGGATTAAATTATTTTAAGCCCTGTTCCAGTTTGAGAACTCAGAAATTTCTAGATGTCCTTGGCCAAGGGGGATTGAAATCAGTTGGCAGATGACAAGTGAATGTGTGCCTCATGATTTTCACACTATCAGGAGTCTTATTATCTGATACTGTTGGGATCTGTAAGTAGTTAGGTAATTGAAAAGGTCAGTTAAGTTGAAGTAGGGAATGATTTTAAAAGAATATATTTATAATTAAAAGGTTTTAATTAAAGCCTGTAAGGGGACATTCAAGCGCAGGATTTTGTGAATGGGACTGGTGATTTGTGCCACTTAGATCTTACTTTATTTAGCCTTACCTTTGATCTAGCACTTAAAATTACAGTTCTGTAGTTTTTATTTTTTAAAGTGAAGCAAAAACTTATGCTTGTAAAGCTATTGGGGGCCTTCTAGAATTTTTATTTAGAAAAGTCGCACTTGGTTTTCAGCTAGTTTTTAAGTTATTTTAGTCATTTGCCTTCATTAAATCTTTTTTTCCAAAGTAGTTGACTTAATTTTCCTAGGATAAAGCCCTATTTTTTGCACCATTGATGATTTAGTGTAGTTGCATATATATAGCAGATAGGGTCGACGTAACAAATCTGTAAACATGTATAGCTTAGCTGGTGGGAAAAGTCCTAGAGAGTGGTTTGTTCACCAGCGGACTGCAGTAGAAGCAGGCATCAGTTAGTAGTTAATTGAGCAACTCTGTTAATAGCCCCTATTATTTTATGAAGGATGTGGAGGGGCCCCTGGAGGAAGGTGGTACCTTTTTTAAGTGTGTCTCCTTAGGAATTGGAAGATCGGAGCAAACTCCTCAGTGGCCCCAAACCTCAGGTTGCTCATCTGTCAGGTGGAAATGATCATAATGCTTGTCTTAACTACCAAGTAGGTTATCCTTCAGGTTACACGCCGGTCACATAACAGGACACGCCTTTGTAAATGTTCCATGAGACACTGGTATGTTATTAATGAGCCAGTTCTTGCTGAGCTGGAGAATGGATTTGCTCTTCTAAGCTTGTTGGCTGCCTCTTGCTCTTTGATCGTAGAGCACTTGAACCTCATAGTGAGAGCTTTTGGTCAGAATAGGAAACGAAGGAGGTTTTGCTCAGGGCAGATTCATACCCATTCCTGTGGAAACAGCATTGGGATTCTACCCTGCTGATGGGGAAGGCATGTGGCATGGCTGGGTCTTTGTCCTAGGTCTCGCTTCAATGGGGATTACTGGCTTCTCAGTGAGAGCAGGCAGGGGGCCGGAGGACCTGGGGCTTGGCTGGAGTGTAAGAAGCACCTGGGGAGTTCTCATCACCGGTCACTTACCCAAGCTTTGATTTGTGTGCACAGTGAGTGACTTGTGTGCACAGTGAGTGACTTGTGAAGACTGCACCACCATGAAGGAAAAGAAGTAATGGTTTCAGTGCAATGTTTTAGCGTCTTCTGAGAAGTAAGAGATTTTTTTTTTGCCAGGATGCAGCTATCAGTATTTCATCAGCAGGCTGACCAGCGTTGGAGTTGTCTGCCAGAGTCTTGTGCCATTGAATGGTTAGATAGATCTTACACTGATGTTCATACCTTGAAGGATCTTTTGTGGAGCATTCTGAATTAGAGAAACTGGGCCTGCATTAAAGTGGAGCCAATCCAGTTGCTGTTTGTAACCTTCCTGCCCCACCCCCAAAGGAATGCATACTTTGCCCAGTAGGTGAAGATGTAACTTTGTGAGTACTTGTGTAACCAGAAGACTGAAATTGTGTGTTAGCATCAGGGAAACGCTGGGATTATTAGCGAAATTTGTTATTAGTACAACACAAATTCTGCCCCTAGGCCAGCATTGTTGTTGTGACATGGGAATAGACAAAAGGGAAATAATCAAGGAGGCTACTGCTTAGCTAGGGAACTCCATTCATCTATCCATCTAAATTAGGCACTAGGGACACTGCAGTAGAAAAGATAAAAATCCAAGCCCTCATGGAGCCCATATGGTCCTGGGCACCTAGGTCCCAGCGCATTGGCATTCTGGAGTCAGAGGAACTCCTGCCCAGTTCTGCTGGGCTAGACATGTAAAGTGAATGTGTGATGGAGGAATGGCTAAGCTTTGGTCAAATGGCAAAATATTCAAAAGGTTCTTGTGGTCAGAGAAGGCAAAAGGCATGATGGAGACATGGTAAGCTCGGTGACACTTTACCACAGGCAACCTGGGAGAACTATGGTTAGGACATTGAAGGTTGTCCACCAGTGGGGCCAACTTGGAACAGAGGTGTGGAGGTGCAGATGTGTGTGGTACCTGTAGCCGAGGCTCAGATGATAACCTTACCCTGCTCAACCACAGAAGGGACCCATTCTGCCACGCACATGTCATCACTTGAGCGCCTGTTTAACATCAAAGGTGAAAATGTAGAAATGGGAGGTCTCCATGGGGCAGTGAGAGGTGGAAGAATTGATGCTTATCTGAGTGAGGAGAGAGATGCCTGTCTCCTCTCCTGGGCTTGGTTTACTGACCTGTAAAATGAGGCCTGCATCTCAAAGGTCTCATTTGGTTTGAATTGAAAAAAAATCTTAACATTGTCAAGAATGTAACCAGTTGCCTCTTTGATCTTTGATCAGTGATCCACATGAGTGTAGGAGACCTGGCTTTTCCTGGTTCCTGCTACCTTCAGAGTGAATGCAGAATGCACTGTGTTCCGGTACAGAACTTCAGGCAGTGTGAGAGTGCAGTAGCCAGTCAGAGACACTGGGTCATTGTGAATGTGCTTGTACTCGGTCACCAGCCTGCTCTGCCAGCCAGTAACTCCAGCTGAGAGGCAAGACTGAGCCGAGAAGGGGGCTTCTGCAGCTGGAACCCCGGAAGCCTGGGCAGGACTGCCCTGAATTTCCTTAAGCCCTTGTGTTGGGTGTCACTGGCTGTGGTTGGCTCTCCTTCAGAACCCTCATGGAAGAAAGTCACCGAATACCAGCCTGCTCTTCAGGAGCTCTGCAGCCTTCTTTTTACTAGCAGTAAATCTTCACTATGTGTCCTGAGATACCACTCTTCCTTCTTCCCCCTCTTCCCCATGCCCTCTTCCTTTCCTTCCTTGCCTTAAAGAAAGCAAAACCTCTAATTCTATAGAAACAAAAATTGTCAAGCTTTATTAGAATGAAGTGTTGTGGGTGTATGTGTGTTATACTCATAATAGTGGCTCGGTCTTCCACCGTCCATCATCTGACATTTTAGAATATAGTCTCCCTCTCAGGATAAAGCTACGTTTTAATAACTTGCAGTTTTGAAAATATTGTCTATACTCACAAATAAATGCATACTTTCCAGCTATATCCAAATCTACCATGATCTTCCCTTTCTTCTCCTTAATTTCTGTGGAAATTATTGGAATCTATCTGGAAATCTATTGGAACTAGTGGAAAAACTGGGGGATTGTATATTATAGTGGTTCAAAAATGAATTCAAGTGTGAGCACTATGGTAATTAAAAGCAGTTTTAGACATTATTCTCATTTTCTTAAAAAGCATTCCTGAATCTGAGTGAAGCAGTCAGTGTTCCTGATGAGCCGCGAGCCCACTGAGCAAATGTCTGAGCCTTCTGGTCGGCATCATAACTATTAAGGAGTTAATGTTAGTCCTGCCATGTTTAAACCTTAACCAGAGGGCTTCCTCTGCTGTTATCTGTTATCAACAATTACTTGGAACGTTTTCTGGCAGCCGAGCTTGTTTTTCCTCTGTGGGGATGCTAGAACAGGATGAGAATAGACATAGAGGAAGATTCTTGATTATGTCCAAAGAAACACTGGCCTTATGGGTACATAGAGTTTGCCGCCTTAACATATTGTAACCTCCTGTCAACACCCCCCACGCTCCTGACACACATGTGTGCGCACACACACAGTTACCTGGATCGGGGGAGAGGGCTATGGTAATTATTTTATTGTGTAATGATGAATGGTACCTCTTTTCCTATTTGGGATACTTATTAAAGTTGCTTTGTGGAGACGGAATGATGGCGAGGTGCAATTAAACCCAGTCGAGTGCTTTCTGCTGAAGGACCTGGGGTATTAATGCTCTCCAGGTCCTTCCTCTCTGGGGACCTTGGGGATAAATGGAGGGGGTACTGCTGTACAGCAGATGGGTTCATTGGGTTACTCACAAAAGGCTGGGTGACCTAGAAACTTAAACCCAGAGAAGAACAAAAGTACTTTCAAACTTACAAATGGGAAGATGTTGGAGGCCCTTGAATAGCATCTCTGGAGTGCTTTCTTTGCCACCTAGCTGCTTTGGAGCTGTGGCGTCTAATAGCTTCTCAGCCTAGAGGGCCCCATAAAATTTTAGTCTGTTTCTATACGGAGTGCTTTGGAGTGGCCATTTTTCTCTGCCTCTTATTTACTCTCGAATACCCTTTGGAAAAGGAGCTGATGAGGTGCATTGAGACTTGGCATCAAAAGCCATTCATTGATAGCCATCACTTGGTTCTCCCATACTTTTGGCCTTACATTTTTTTGGAGGGAAATTGTTTTAAGGAATTACTCCTGGAATGTAAGAAGACATACACATTAAAGTCTAATCAGTGAGAAAGTACATAGATTAAAAAGGAGAAGCCCTCCTTCCCCTATTCTTGTAGATAACACTAGGACCTGCTAGGTGTCTGGTTTCTCTTTTCTGTGCGTTTGTCTGGGAACCCTGTTCCTAGACTTGCTGACCCAGGGCTTCTCTGAATGGAGCAGGATAGGCTAGGTGCACCATAACCAAATCTCATCCTGGCTTACATTTCAGATCGGGCAGGAATAGACAGACTGTCAGGCTTTTGTGGGGAATGGTGCTTATCCTAAGCCCCTGGGTTTCACTTCTGTAAGCTTCAGGTATTGCCCCACTTTCCAGACATGGCTGTCACAATTCTTGATTCTTCCTGAGTTTTTCTCCTAATAGGGCTCTTCTAGAATTAAATTTCTGTATATTTCAGTTCCTTCCACCTCAGCTAGGACCATGACCATGTGCCTGCCCTTGGTCTGTAGTGGCACCACTGTGAGAGTCTGGTCGCATGATCTGCCCTGGCCCTGCAGAAGCAGCCTTCCTGGGCATCCCATGTGATGGAGCCCTATCATTTTCAGGTTTCCAGTCACGCTGGCCTGATACCGGCATTGCTTTTTTGTGGCCTTGGTTTTTGGGCACTCTGTGCCGGTCCTCGTTTCATCTCTTTGCATTCATGGTTCTTCGCTTGAAGTATACTCACCAGGCTCCACTCCCTGAGGTCAAGACTGCTGTAGTTATACCCTTGGAGGCCTGCCTGTCTGCTGTTGAACCCATCTGGGTGCAGTGCCTGCACCGACATGCCTGGTACGCATAGAGCCAGCTGCCCCAGGTCAGCCCGCCGCCTCCTCCGATCTCCATCAAGGTGTGTTGGCTTCCAACCTCTCATAGCTGCAGAAAATGCTTTTCTACAATTCCATCACAGTGGTTTATGACAGAACCCATTTTCCTAAACCTGATAGGGAGTCACTTCCTCCAGCAGCAAAGTATTCTTTCAGGGTCTCCGAAGAGGCTCCCCAACCTGAATTCCCACCCATCCACCAGGGGGCTGGAGGGGAGGGGGTAGATGATCTTTTGCTTCAAGAAGTACTGCTTGTATTTTTCTTCCGTCACCACTCATGTGCCCTGAACTCCACCAGCTGCCTTTTCCAGCACTCTCCTTGGTGTGAGGGGAGTTCAGGGTTCAGACTTAAGGCGCAGGCAAGGTAATTTAGGAAGCTAGACTCTCAGCTCTTGGGCACAGGTCTCTGTGCATTAGTCGGTCATTCCCCGGAGCTGTTTTCATTCACCAGGTGCCTTTATTGCTAGTCTCCGCCCACTGCTGTTCCCAAACTCCTGCGAAAGTCTTTTGCACGTAGCTCCCTAATCTGAGAACAGTTTCCTGTCTGCACTCCAGTTTTATTCTCATCCTTTCCTGATGCAGCCGTCACCCAGACCCCTGTGGCCTTTCCACCTTCATTGATCTGTCATCTGTACCTGTATAACCTGTGTTTGTGGCTGACACGGCCCACCCAACATGCCACACCTGTGCGGTCTCCCAACTTGATGACCTGCTGTCCCTTAGCTCTGGAGTCCAGCAGCAGCCCGCCCTGATGCTTTTCAGGTCCAAGTGCCTGGGCACCAGTCTTGAGATTCCAGCGGTCCACTAGTGCTTAGTTGCCCTGGAAGAGCAGCAGGCTCAGCACCTGGAATATGGCCCTCACTTCCTGGGCCCAGGAAGGTGCCCCGAGTGGCTGCACAGTTGGGGGTGGCTTCCTTCTGATCAGTTTAGTCTTGCTGCGCTCCCGCTTCTCCTCCCCTTGGCTCTGGGAGGTAGTTTTTAACTTAGATTTCTGTGCTTTTCTTTACTGTGGTTTTCACAGAGCTGGCAGACAAAAGCAGCTGCTTGAGTGCCTCTGAAGTGGAACTAAAACGTAGACTTCACTGGTCTTCTACATGAGGTGGGTGTCTTGCACTTGCCAGAGTCTGTGGATATACCTGAATAGGGACAGGACTGAAGAAGGACCTGAGGGGCCATTCCCAAGGCTGGGTTTGTAATCTAGCATGCACAGAGTTCACCTGAGCTGCTCTATACAAGCTTAAGGGTTTTTTTTTTTTTTTTAATTATGAAGATGAGCCTGTACCTTTTAAACAGTTAGTGGTCATGCCCTGGCTGGTGCTGTTATTATAAAATTGAGACTGGAGGCCATAAATTTGAAGATGAAGATGATAAGCTGTTGCCAACAAACCTTTCCCTTAAAATAAAAATTTTTTAAAAAAAGAAAACCCCCCATGCCAAACTTAATTTGTCTGAGATTTGTCCCTGTAGGTATCCCAGAGACCCCCATGGAAACTGTCCTGAGGTTGGGGTTCGGGGGAGACAGAGGATGGACAGAACAGGTTTGTTTGAGTTGGGACTGCCTGCCTCCCTGTGCATGTCCCATGTCAGGACATGTGTCTGGTCTTAAAATGCTATTCATCCATCAACATGCTGACCCCTTTTCAAGTTTCATTGTTCTATTGTTTTGACTATAAAAGTGATGCTTGTTACAAAACCAGTTTCTGTGATCGAGAATAGTGTTCTTAAACTTTTGTGGGTATCCGAATCATCTGGCCCCACCTCTAGAGTGTCTGATTCAATGGCTCTGGGGTGGGGCCTGAGAATTTGCATTTCTAACAACTTCCCGGATGCCACTGCTGCTGCTGAGCTGGCAGCCACCCTTTGAGAAGCACTTATCTAGAAGTACAGGGAAATGAGCATCATCTTCAATCTTACCGCTCAGAACTGTTGTTAACGTCTCAATGTAATGAGCATAACTGACGTATATGATCATAAGTCTTAAGAGCAAAGATAGTTCTGTGCTATACACACTGCTTTTTTAAAAGCAACCTTTTTATTTAAAACCATTTTAGACTTACAGACAAGCTGCAGAAATAGAACAAAGTTTCTATATACCCTGCACCCACTGTCTCTTATTACTAGTATCTTAAATTATGTGGTGCATTTGTCACAACTCAAGAACCAACATTGCTACGTGACTATTAACTAATAAGCTCCACACGAATATTACTTTTAATGAAAATACATGAATGTGTTTTCCTAATAAGATTCAAATGTCAGAACTGCTTAGTGACAGAAGTGAAGGGCCTTGTCACTCCTCCCGTCCCACTCCTGTCCCCTATGTATTCCAGAGTATTTTCTGTGTACTTGTACACAAGTCATTACACACAGACATCTTTTTTTTTTTTTGGTATCATTAATCTACAGTTAATGTGCAACATTATGGCTACTAAACTCCCCACTTCATCAGGTCCCCCCCCATTTACCCCATTACAGTCACTGCATACAAACATCTTATTTGGGAACATGCTTTTTTCATTTACACATGTTTTGAAAGTTTTTTTATATCAGTATATATAGATCTACTCCATTGTGTTTTAATGAATAGCACACTTGATTTTGAACCCTTTTAAATTTTAATAATATCTTATCAGTTTCCAGATTTCAAATATAGCAGATTAAAGGTGATGTCTGGCACGCCTCCCTTTCATCTTGCATTTGAGGTTAGAGGTTATTTGCCCACCTTTGTGGAGTACTTCGTATGTCCCAGGCACTACCAACCATTTAGCGTATATTATCTAACACAGTTATCAAAACAACCTTGTGAAACGGGTTGGATAATCGTTATTATCCCTGTTAATAGATGAGGAAACTGAAGGTCAGGTAGGTTAAGCAAGCAAAACCCTTTGATGACTTTCTAGCTGCAGCACATTCTCCGGTGTTTTGGGTGCCTCGAGCCGCTCCGTGCTCACTAGTGTGAACATTGCTTGTTCATCTTTCCCAGGTGCCACACCCAGTGCTAGAATATGAAGGTGAAGGATGTCCTTAAGGGACTCAGTCTCACTGGGGAGACATACATATAAACAAATTATTAGGATAATATTACGCTGTAGGTTTTAAGTTACTGGTGGGTTTTGATGCCTTTAAAAACTCCGCTGGAGTAGGGGTTGTGTGCCTAGCACTGCTGCAGCACAGATGAAAGTATGGCTTCAGACACCGTCATCAGACACAAGTTCGAATTCTGGGGTTACTTTTTAGCTGAGTGACCCTAGGCAAGGCACTTAAGCCTCTCTATGCTTTGCATTCTCTTATTGTTATAAATATCTTAAAAAATAATACTTCTTGTCAGGATTAAATGAATACATATTAAGAACATACTGTTACCTTAGTCAATACATAAATATATATTAAACTTTATTATGTTTAATGGGATTAATAAATAAAAATGTGTAATCTCTGTCACATCAGTTGGTGAATGGGAACTTGCCTTTAAAAATCCTTGGGGAGTTTCAGATAGAAATAAGGAAGGACCCAAATCTCAGTCTTCTTAATCTTTTATCTTTCCTGACCAAATCCTAAAGACCTCCTAGAGTCTCCCATCTTTGCCTTCTCAGAGCATTCTGTTGATGGGCCTCGCTCTCGGCACTTAACCCGCACTCCCATGTATCCTTTACTGTGTTTGCGCCTTCCCTCTGTGTAACTGCAGTCTCCTTGGACGGCAGAAATCTGTGCCGTTCGTTCTTGCAGCCCCTGCAGTTTCACGGAAACACATTAAATATCAGTGGCAGAACCAGATGCCACAGGAAGGGCCCATGTCCTACATGCCAAGAAGAGTCAAGCTTAAACATTCTAGTTTTTGAAGCCTTTTTCACCTAACCCAACCATCCTCTGAGCGCCCCCTCGGGTTTTTAAGACATTAGCCTTTCACACCCAGTCATGAGTTTTTAACATAGAAGGGTCACTGAACATTCTGTTCAACAACATTTTTAATGAATTGTATCTTGATATATGAGTAGTCTGTGTTATGAATTAACTTAATTCATGGCTCTTTCACTGGGAGGAAAGATTTATGTTGATATTTTACCCCCATTTAGAAAAGCAGAACAAAATCTCAGCAGGCCTACATCTTGTGTAGTCAGGACCATTCTGACCAGGCTGCCCCAGGTTAGAGATAAAATGCCGTTTGCTCTTTTTCTTCCCTGCTTGTGCATGGGGGAGAGAGCATTTCTGGCAAGGATTCTGGGCTAGCGAAGCTGGAATAATATTGTAAAGTTTTGGTTAAAGATCAGGCTAAGTGAGTTAAAGGAAAGACTCATTTCTTTGATGTGTAATAGCTTAGAGAAGTTTCTAAGTTTGTCCTGGGGGATTGGTGGTTAAAACATGTTCCATGTCAACCTGAACTGTCCAAATAGTAATCTTGAAAAGAAGTATAGTAGTGGTATTTTTTTACTCCTTCCCCTGGAAAATCAGCTGAACTCCACACATTGGTTGGAAAGTAGACCTGACTTGTTGAATATGTGAAAATCCACTCTTCTAGACTCAAAGGGTTGATTCCAATTTCTGAGGGGCATAACAGAAAGCCATATGAGGTTTCTGCTTTATTTTGAGGGGGGAACTTGCTCCCCTAAGAGAGCTAACTATTCAGGAAACTTAATCACAGGCTTTTCCATTCATACTTAATCTGGTCATTCAGAGGCCTTTGCCCTCCCCTTCAGAGGCGGCCAGCGCCAGACCTGGGGCCACAGAGGGCTTCCTCAGCCTTCCGAAGGCTCAGAGGACAGGAGCGAGTCTGAATCTTTGGGTAGGGGGTTGGGTCTCTTAACATCCAGCCGTGAACTGTAAAGAGATCCACCAGCGGGGATTTACTCTTCTCCATAATTTATTATTGCAGCCAGAAGCTTCCAATAGCTTCAGCCAAATAAATTTATGAAAATGACCAAATATAACACATTTATTTCCCTGAGGTTGTTCATTTGTGTGGATAGTTGTTCCTTTTGGGGCACTTGAATCACCCTCGTGAATTTGTTCTCTCTTTTTCTGTCTTCAGTTCCCTAACATGCTTAGTGACAGAAGTAGAAGGACCTTAGGAAGTCTTTCTTCATATAAATAAGTTCACACTGGTGTTTTCCTCTATACTAAAAAAAATTAGTAGAAGGAGAATTCTTAGAAATCCTGTCATTGCAAAAAGGATTAGCTTGAGCTGATGGACAGTGACTGCAATGGGGTATGTGGTTGGGACTTGATAATAGGGGGAGTCTAGTAACCACAATGTTGGTCATGTGATTGTATATTAATGATACCATAATAAAAAAAAAGGATTAGCTTGAGGTGATGGTGGCGAGAAGAAAATGAGGAGGGCCTTGTATAGCTGCTTTGGTGTACCTGCTTATTTATTAGCTGTGTGGCATTAAAGTGTCTGGAGTAGTGCACATTTGTATTTATTGAATTCAGAGAAGTTTTTTATTTTCATATTTTAATTTCACGTTTCCTTTTTTCCAGTTGGCTGAGGACAAACAGGTAGTCTTGGCTTATTGAAGGAGCCACTTAAATGATAATTGATTTTTGTTTTTAACACAGCACATTTTATATCTGCAAAGTAAGGTGAAGACAGATCCACTGATTAAAAACAGATTGTGTTAAGTCTTCAACTTGTGAGAGTTTAAGCTGGAAGAAATCACCCATGCCATTTTAGCTTTGCCCTGTAACGTGAGATACAGTTTTATGATGGTTTCAGGCCTGAACCCTTTGTGTGTACATCTAGCCCCACAAACGTCTCACCTGTTACAGAAAATCATTTAGAGTGAACCTTATTTTCTGTGAAGGTCTGAGCACTTTGTCAACAGAACTGTCTGATAGAGATACAGAGAGCTGGGGCAGGAACATACAGATGTGTCCAGCCACCTGGGGGCCTGTCTTCCATGAAATCGCACCAAGACCAACAGACTGACAGTTCTTCCTTGGAAGAGGAGGGACCGGATTGGCAAAGCCATTCAGCAGCAGCCAGCAGTGAAGGGGTGAAGACCACGTGCTGTCCTTGCCCCTCAGCAGAAGAACTTTGGCCTGGGGATTGGGAGACCTGGGCTCTGGATGAGCTTGGTGGGTTGGACAGGTCTCTTAACGTCCCAAGGTCTTTCTTCAGAGTCGGGGAATGGGACTTGATTCTTCGGTGGTCCTTCCCCCAAGCCCATATGATTCCCAGGAGCCAGTGCTGTGTCTGGGGTGGGTATCAGATGTCCGTCAGGGGCTGTGGAAGTCTGGGGACTCCTGTGTCTTTCATCTAGAAAAATGAGGACAGCTTCTACCCAAATTAAGGGGTACCCTCAGAGTCCCCTATCTAGATTCGGTGGACAGGAGGTAGGGCCCCTCTGGTTGGTATTACCTTGTTGGGAAGGGGGCATTTTGGGCTAAGGATTTTGAGATTTTTCTACAAAGAGGTGATCATGTTTGTCCTGAGGTGGTGCTAAAAGCTGGTACTTGCCATTTTATTACCAATGGCTGTGTTTCTCTTTCCACAGCCATGGGCTTTATGTGGTCATCTCTCAAGTACACTGAAAGATGTGACTAGCCTTAAAAAGGCAAGTTCAAGAAATGCTGTTTTCTGTATTTTTTCATTCCCCCACTTCCCTCCTTGTTGAACAGCACAAAACTACCAGGTTTTATGTTCCACTGGGCAGCTGCTGCCTGTCTGATGTTTTTCTCTCCCCGTCCTCCTCCTCCTGTCCCCCCTCCCCCACCATCCTCGCTCTGCTCTGAGGGGGGCTGTACCTTTGTGGTTCTTCTGCAGCTGCCGGACTTTGATGGGGACATGCTTGCTGCCTCTGCACTTGCTTCCCGTAGCAACCGGTTCTTTGAAGATGACCTCTTGCTGTTTGCCTGTTGTCTCTCATGTTGGATTATAGATGAGAGATTTGCCAGGCTGGGGGTAGGGGCCTGCTGTTAGTACATTTCTTTTAGGGTTCCCAGCTTCCCTCAGCCTGTGTTTTCTCTTTGCAGAATGCGAGGTTTGGAGGGTGGGGGTGTGTGGGAGGGGATATTTGTACTGAATCAAACACGGTTTTAAGTTTATGGGATCATGCTAGTTGTGGGATAATTTGGAAATAGATGCTTACTGAAGCTATCTGATTTACTTCTCGTTTTTATTATAATGTGATTAATGCACATAGAAGGGGGGAGGGCACCATTTGTCCCTCTCTGTACTCCCCAAGTGTGTGTGTGTGTGTGTGTGTGTGTGTGTTGGCATTAAACTTGCTTCTTTATGGGATCTGAGCTCTGGAAATTGCCAAATTACCTAAATCTGCACATATTGGAACACACCTCTTCACCCCCAAAGCATTAAGTTTTCTCTTCCTTTAAAGTAGCAGGATCCCCAGATATGTGACCCCTATCCCGAGTGGACAGCTCCTGATGTGGTGTGCACAGCTAGTGTATGGATTTCTGCTTAGCTCAATGGACTTGGCTTGGACAAGGTGGGGACAAAGACAGAACCGATGACATTGTGGGACAACAAGGATTTTGAAAGAACCCTTCAAAAACTGGCCCCCCTTTTTTTCCCTATCCCGTGGCAAAGGCTAAAATAATATTACTCATTTTAGTAAAAAGGTACAGGAAAGTAGACATTTTTATGCACTGCTGCTAGGAGGGTTCTTTGTAGTAGTACATATATCAAAAGCCTTAAACATATTCTTCTTGACTCAACGGTTTCTCTTTCAAGAATTTGTCCTAAAAAAGAACACCAGAGATGCAAATCAAGGTTTATATGTAAGGATGTTCACTAGTTTCTTATGATAGGAAATTGCCAGCAATGATAACATCTGACAGTCAAGGGCTGCCTGAATGATAGTACTTTTGTTCATTTAGCAGAGTACTATACAGACATTAAAATTGTTTGAGAGTGCTTAATGTCAAGGGAGAATGCTCATAAGTGAAAAAAGCAGAATGTAATGCAATGTACCATATGATCCTAATTTTGTTTAGAAAATAGGAAGAATTTTGCAGCATGCATAGAAAAAAGACTATAAGAAATCTCTCCCCATTTTTTCTCTGGTACTATTAATTTTCTTTATATTCTAAGTTCTTCAATGATCAGGTGCTATTTTTATAAACTGAGAAAGTTCTTTTTAAATTGATTCCTCACCCCAAAAAAGTACATTGAGAATATTTTCATTTAAAGCTAAGTATTTTTTAATGACCATACCAAGAAAATGCCTCTGTTTGTTGCTTTTTTGTCATTAGAATGTGCTTGTGATTTTTTTTTTTAATGCCACCATCATTCTTTGTGTGAAAGAGATGGCTTTGTACTTTTATCCAAAAGAGGTTATATCCCCCAGCAGGAACTCAATAAAATCATGTATCATCTTTTGTAATCATGAAATGATACCCAACTTCAAAATGACCTACTAGTATATGGGCATTGGTGTTTGATTTGGTTGTTTATGGCAAAGTCCAGGGGGATGGTCCACTTGCTAAAGGTGAATGGCAATGGGCTTTGGGAGCCCTTCTGTTTGTTGGTGATTGAAATCACTAGTTATGGATCCTGTCTTTATGTGGAAATGTTTGTGATTTGGTAGAAATGAGAAGTGTTAGCAGACGTTGGTTGCGTGAGCAGGTTGTCTAGGGGTATCAGAGTAGTGGGGGGCGGTTTTGGGGACTGGTGGGTAGGTTTCATTTGTGTTTGGCAGTAGCAGGTGATGGCTGCAGAGGTTAGAGTAGCCTGTGCTGACTGTTGAGGTGAACTTGACGAGGGAGTTTGGTTGACTTAGGGGATGAGCAGCTGTGAAATCATGGGCTGACAAGCCTTATACTTCCTCAGTGCTGCACTAGCACCAATGACTTGTGAAACCCTTAAGTCTGAGGAAGATAAATAAAGCAGTTATTTCCTCGGGTAGCATTAAGAAGCCAGAATGCTTCTGAATTCCAGAATGCTCCTGGAATTCATCATGTGGGAGGGAGTAGTGAAGTCAAGATCGGCTCTCTTGAGAGGGTTCAGTTTTTTTTAATACTCTCTTCTATTTTGAATCCTTTAAATAGGTACAAGGGGAATTCACAAGTGTCTAGATAGAACTTTATTTCAGTGGTACCCTGGTGTCAACCAGACATCAATGAATAATATTACATTGTATGGACAACACATTTTATTTATCCATTCATCAATTGATGCACATTTGGGTCGTATGCACTCCAGTTATTATGAACATTGCTGCTATGAACATTCATGTACAAGTCTTTGTGTGGACATATTTTCATTTCTCTTGAGTATATACCTGTGAGTGGCATTACTGGATCCTATCATGACTAGGTTTCACATTCTGAGGGTCTGCCAGACTATTTTCCAAAGGGGCTGCACCATTTTACATTCTCACCAGTGATGTACAAGAGTTCTGATTTTCCCACAACCTCATCAACACTTGTTATTATCTGTCCTTTTTTAAAATTATAATGATCCTAGTAGGTGTGAAGTGCTGTCTCACTGCGTTTTTGATTTACATTTCCCCGATGGCTAATGATGTTGAACATCTTTCCATGTGCTTAAGTTCATGGACCATACTGGCCATTTGTGTATCTTTGGAGAAATGTCTGTTTAGATCCTTTGCCCATTTAAATTGAATTATTCATCTTTTTATTATTGAATTGTAAAGAGTCCTTATGCCCTTGAGACTATAAAGCAATTTTCTTTATGTGAGTTCCACCTATTAGTATTTGCTATATGAGCAATTAGAATGGAAACTTCTTAAGCATAACTTTTTAAATGGAAAATAATACTTTGTTTTGGAAACTATAATGAGAAGAGTGGCTTTGTTTGATACTTTTGTAAATCTCTGAAACATTTGATTTGATAGAAGACAGTTGGATTCTTACATCTATTTCTGCACCCAGTCTGTTGTGATATGCTTTGTTTGAAGTATATAAAGAAACTCTGGCCTTTCACAGATATGTATTTGTAAAAGGGAGGAGGGGTATTTTATTAGCTTCTTAAGATAATTGTGGATATTCTTTGATATTCTATCAACTGGACAAGAGGTAGTTTCTTAGAGGTTAGTCACAATATGGAACCTGAAACAATATCAATGAACTCTTCATACTCTTTTACATGGAAGTCCATTGGTCTCTCTTGCACTTTGGGTAGATGTTTAATGAATGATTTTGTATTATCATGCATTGGCCATTTAGAAAATACTGATTTACCAAGTCATGCAGCTCTTCCAAACACTGACACATTTCATTATACAATATTTAGAATAACATTTGTTGAAATCCTCACCTATCAGAATGGGATAGTCTTTAAGTACTGGGATTCTGTTAAGCTCATGGTGGTAGAAACAAATTTCCCCTAATTCTCATTTTGCTTGAAAGCTTAAACTTTATCATTGTTGACAAATATTGTCAGTTGTTTTCCTAGAAGAACAAACTCACTTCATTCATTTCTGAGAAAATGTCTACCATATACCCATCTTCTCATACCTTGGGAGAGAAACCATACATTGTCAGTTGTCTTGTAAGTAAAAATGGTTCTATAAAAGAGTGGCTAGTTCAGTTTGCAAAACTCACAGTCGCACAAGTATTTTATCTTGAGGCAACCATTGTACATATGCAGCAGAATGCATACTTCCCATTTTGTTATATAGAATATTGAGAACTGTGTGCTCTGGAGTTGAGAGCTAATAAAATTAATGGTTATTACTTGATTAGCATTCTTAAGGAGACTTCTTTTTTTTAATTGTTAGGATACAATAATCATGAGTGCAGTTTGGGGTCACTGCCTTGATTCATACACCAGTTTTCCCCACCATTGATTTTACTCCCATCAGTGCAAATGTCAGCACAATATAAAAGGCAGATAGTGCCTCAGTATTATTACAAAAACAGTTTTGGCCTCACATGTTCCCTGAAAAGTTTTAAGAACTTCCTCAGGGGCTTGCGGACCAGACTTCGAGAACTGTTGGTCTCGACGACATTTAATGGGCATTGGGATAAAATTATAAAATTGCTTTGAAGGTGCTTGCCTCTCTGTTACCTGAGACTGTTGTATGAACTTGCATGGAGATAGCAACAGTATATGTATTTTCTGTGTGTATGATGTACCTTGTAGTTGCATCGTTCTTCCCAGTCTTCAGCAAAGTCACAGTCACAAAGCCAGTACCATTGAGGCTCCTTTGAAAATAAAATGCTGCTTTCCCATTTTCTTCTTCCTTTTCTTTTTTTTCTCTTCTAAGAAAGGTACCCTCTTCATCACCAACCTTTGCCAAATGTGTTCTCTCCCTTATTTCATGTTTTGAGTTTGAGAAGGCAGTGGCCCTCTGGGGCCTTCTTCCGTATGTCTGTTTCTCAGGAACACTCCTTACTCCAAAATCCCTAGACTGGTATGTAGTTCAGACCCAGGCCAGTGGCTGGCAATGACTCGATCCGTGCCATGTAAATCGTCCCTGAATGGCATGACACTCAAACTTAGCAGTTCATGGAATTGTAAGGTGAGCCCTGTTTCCCAGCCAGTTATCATTTGATCTAAAGCCGTAGCTGGTCCCTTAATGTATTTCGGGCCTTGTCTTCTTTTATATCTTGCCAAACTCTTAGAATCTACAGTATAGCTACTGGCAGTAGGCCTCTGCCAAGACAGTCTATGAATATGTCATTTTGCACCTCATTTTTCCTTGTTTCTCCCTGTGATGGCACCTTGCCTGTGTTTCTCTCCCATATCTTTCCACCCACTTAAAAAAAAAGTATTCATTTATCTTATTCCTGCATTGCGATACAGACGTTTGGCTTCTGTGGTTACTTACTGTGAAAGAGATGCTGAAGAATGAAAATGTCAGTACCTCCTTATAGGCCTTTCCTTTCTCAATGACCAGGGGTTCTCCTAACTCTTATGAGTTGAATCGTGTCTCCCTAAATTCATATGTTGAAGTCCTAACCCTTAGTCCTGGGAGATCAGAATGTGAACTTTTTTGGAGAGAGGGCCTTTACAGAGGTAATCCAGTTAAAAATGAGGTCGTTGGGGTGGGTCCCAATCAAATGTAACTGGTGTCCTTACAAAATGGAGAAAAATGGGACACAGACATGCACAGACAGAGAATGCCACGTGACATGGGAGGCAGTAATGGGGTGATGATACCACAAACCAAGAGACACCCAAGACTGCCAGCAACCTGCCGGAAGCTAAGGCAGAGGCACCAAACAGATTCTCCTTCACCCAGATCTCTGACTTCTAGCTGTTGAAGCCGCCGAGCATATGGTGGTACTTTTTGGGCAGCCCCAGGGAACTAACATTGGCCTCAAGGCTGGCTGCTGTCTGTCCTGGCCCTTGTGGTTCTGTTACTCACCTTGGACCTTTGTTCTACAGGTCACACTACAGATGGTCTCCCAGGTGACCTGTGCCCACCGTGTAAGAGTCCTGCTCAGAGCAATGCTCCTTTAATGTTCACACTAATGAGGAGTGCCAGGTTGGGAGTGGTGTCTTCTGGAAGGGTGGATACAGATGGTATCAAATCCTGCTTCCATCCCTTTTGCCCCTTCTTCCTCCTCGTTGATTAGAGATGTTGAATTCTCACTGGCCTCCACGTGCTCCCCTGTCCTGTGGAGCTGAGGAGCCTTCAGCCAGCATGGGTATGTTTGGCTTTATTTTCTCCATAGGACCCTCCTGTGGGTTCCCAGTGGACTGCCTGTTTGCACTGCACAGCTGGAGGAGGTGGCCAAGAAAAGCGAGCTTCTGGAATGCTCAGGGCCCCGAAACATTACCCTTCGTGGTAGTTTGGTTTTTGCCAGGATGTCCTTGGAAAACTTTTATGAAGATGTTGTTGTACTTGCATTGGAGGTTGAAAATTGCTGTTAACTTTGCTCAGTCCCGTGTCCCCCAGGAATGTGGGACGCTGAGGAAATGCCTCTGGCCCTCCCTTCTGGATGGGCGCTCTGCTGCAGCAGCTGCCTGCGCAGAAAATTGAGCTGGATGGATGGATTAAGGGACATCAGCTAGGCCTTTGTTTAAAAATATTTAAAATATGTTTGAACCTCCCTTTATCAACAAAGAACCATTCCTTTCAGCAGAGAGAAGTTTTTCATTTCCATGTTTTTTTTGAGATTTTGTTTGGTTCTTTTGTATATTCACGACTTGAGGAAAGTGTTCCCATTCACATTTTGAAAACCAAGTACAAAAGGCGTTGCATAGTTAAGTTCTACTTTGCTTAAGGGAAAAGAGCAGTTTACCTCTATTAAGAACATAATGTTTGTGAAGATAATCTCTTCTGGCTTGAGTTAACTTTTTGAAGCTGAGCTTTGACGTTTAAAAAAAACATGTTTGAGAAAGTGTGTGTTTAAAACTTCTTTGGAGTTAGGAGTTAATGGATGTATATTAGTAATGAGTTTTGGAAGTTACAAAAAAATAAAAGTAAGAGAGGTTCCTATGTCAGGGTCTGCTGGTCTTGGAGGGAGGACTAACCCATTCAAAGTCCTTGACTATTAGGTAATTTTGGGTTAAATGTCAGAAGAAGGTAGCATTTTCCTAAAATAAGATCCACATTTTTCCCAGCCTTCTTTCGTGATGATCACAGGTTTGTGTATCAGGTTTCTGCTTCACTTTGGATCTCCTTTGGGCATTTGCCCAGTATTATTAGAAACCTGAGATACTTCACTGCATGCATGCAGGAAGGGCCAGCATGTTGCACAATTCCGGGGGCTCCATTCATCTTAGAGCGCCTGGATTAGACCAAAGTGTGCAGGGCGCCGGCTGGAGCTGGGCAGTGGGTGCTGATAGGAATGGCCTGGTGGGTCCTGCTTCTTGGGTTAATTAATACATAATTATTTTTAGAAACAGACCCTAGCCCATAACCCCTGAGAGTTTGTGTCCTGAAACCAAATCATTCTTCTCGAAGAGTATTTGGCCAACTCTGGGTTATGGCTTTGCCCTCCGGCTGCTAACTCAGCCACAGCTTGAAGGGTGAGGCCACAGCCTGTGAACGACCAGTCTAGAGAATTCTCAGTGCCTCTTAAGGTTGCTTTAAAGTTACTTGAGGGCTAACCCTGCTAACCCTGAAGTTTAGGAAAAGAGCACTTGTATTTCTTCATTTTATACTTTTCCTGTGCTTCAACTGATTCTGGAGGCTGGCATCTGGGTGAAGATGATGAACGGGCTTTAGGTAAACATTCTAGAAGATTTCAAAATTTCATGGTTTTGGATTGAGGTTATTGATGTGTCACTGATGACTGAAATTCTACTACATACTGAAAGGGTATTTCCCTGCAGCCAGTCATGTGTCCTTGGATAATCAGACATTGGACAAATAGCACTTACGTGACTAGGTTGAATCTCATGAACTTGCCATTTTTGTAAGCCAGCAATGGTTGAATATTGGTAATTTCTCGTGGTCCTACCTGGAGTTCTCTGAGACATAAGGAGAGCCGGGAGTTGGTGCCGGGCCCCACAATTGGTGGGCTGGGATTCTGGCCTCAGTACTTACCTGGCTGTGACATTGGGCAGGCAGGTCACGCACCGTCATCGTACTGTATTTACTGCTCTCAGTGGGTGGATGACATACCACATCGTAGGGCAGTTAAAAAGATGAAGTAAAGCACTGAGAACCGGGCCTGGCATTCTGTGTACTGTTATATTATTTAGTCATTCTTGTAACACCTTTGCAACTCCTGCCATGTCTGTGTGCCACCTACTTAGTCCTTTATTTATTTTTCTTTAAAGTGTCTGCAGTTCTAAAAACTGGCAGAACTTATTTTGTTGATTCTTAGATGCTTTTCTCTTTGTTTTGTATCTTACCATCTCTGAAACTGGAATGTCTTAAAATCCATGGCATATCTTGGTTTAGTTTTTTTCTTGTCTACTAAAAGACTTGTGGTTGATGGTGTCTTAGATTTGGTGAAAAACAGCATTTTTAAAAGGAAATTTTATCGAGAGGGCTGGTTATCTTTCCTAATGCATGATAAAATGAATAAATGCTTATTTGTTTTTGAAAGTCCAGCTGTATACCGCATAGACTCCTCTGTGGCTCAGCCGTGGCTCATGGCCTGTACTTTGGGTAGGAAGCACCAAGGGCCATGAATGGTTTTCAGATCATGTTTTATGAGGCAGCTCAGAGGCCCCTGTAGAGCCAATAGGAGTAGCTTTGGAGCTTCCTCACCCATGGGGGCCCTGCTTTTGTCATTATTGTGTATTGGAGTTTTACTTAAGGGTTGGTTTATTGAAAGGACTTCACTACTGAAGATGGTTGGAAAGTCAGCAATAAGCCATCCTTCTATGTGCCCCACTGATGGCCTGCCGAGGTCCCACAGGCCGGGAAGAGTGGGATTCTTTCCATCCTAGGACAGGAAGAGCACAGTGGCCCACCGGCCAACAGAGGTGGCTCTGTCCACTGCTAGAGCATGTTGAGTACCACGAGAAAGGGGCTTCTGGTTGGCAGACATTGCCTTCAAAGAGGGAGTGCATTCTTTGCAGGCTGCTCTCTAGGATGTGTGAAGCCCACCCTGACGCAGAAGGGACTGGACAGGAACATAGTACAGAGGGGGAGGGGTGATGGACAGTTCCTGCTAATCCCTGTAGATCTTGCTGTTAGACAAAGTGTCTGATGACATTATTTAGATTTTCTGAGCAGCCTTTAATTTCCATTTCCTTGCTTTTTGTTGTTGTTTTTTAAAGCAGCAGCTTTTTGCATTGGTTGAAACTAGAGCTTCCTAGAAACAAAGGGGCCTCCTGACTACTTCCCTTCCCTTTTCTGGGGCTGATGTTTTCTATGTGATTGAGGATGTACCATGGAGAATTTGGAGAAGCTAGTTTTGCCTTTTCTCCTATAGGAAGAGAGGCTTAGCTACAAAGCAAGGGGCCTGTCTACTAGTCTTTAAAAGTCACCTGTTCTGACAGAGATGGTTTCCCTGCTAGCTTCCTGAACCTTGAGCTGAGCAAAAATTACTTAATTGCCCAAAGCAGTATATGAAGTTAGCATGGAGGACTTCACACATTCCTTTTTAACTTTTATCTGTGAGAGACGTGGGTACTGCAAGGCATTCCTGCTTCTTGAGACCTCTCTGGCTATCACATTCATCCTGTAGAGAAAGGGAGCCATTACTTCAGGCACGGGGAATAAAGAGCCCTGGAGGGCTTTGGGATCAGGCTCCATCAATTCTGGAGGAAAGGTAGGGCCTAAGAGCCACGCCTCTTTTCCACCCCAAAATGTCTTTAGCCCTACAGGTTTTAGCAGCTAAGTGTGGTCCAGGGGCACTAGGAACCTCGTTTGGCTACTTCCCCCTCCCAGTACATCTTGATTTGTTGAGAAGGTAGATTTGAATTAGGTCTAGAGAATTATGCAGAACACAGGATTTTTTTGTTGTTGTTTAAAGCTGTCTGCATTTGGAAGTAGAATTATAGAGCAGTGTAGATTTACATCTACAATTTGGAGCATCTTTGGATTTATTATGGCCCTAGGCTTTATTATTTGGAACCAAGACAGTACTTTCCAAATTCCGTCTTTGTCAAGGGGCTTTGTAGTTCTGAGATTTTGCCTTAGTGGCACTGGTTACAAGATAAGACTCACAGTTACAAAATTCCAAGCTGCGGATTATTATCTGGATCCTTGGTCCAACTTTTCATTGTGTCACTCACAGCACCCGTCACAGCCCACATTACCCAGAGGGTGCTCAGTAAATTTAATGAACAAATTTATAAACTTACAAATTGCCTTCTGGTTGGACAGTAATGCTCACTCTTTCTGAGATCTTGTCCATTACACTGCATGTGGTGGGATTATACACCACCTCTCCTGAGATGGTATCATGTTTAGAGGTGAAAAACAAATGTCTGTTGTGCTCAGTTTGGAGTATAGAGAACTTTGTGGGGGGTGGTCAAGAAGGATACTCTGTGAAGCAAAAGACTCTTCTCTCCAGTTGTCAATAAGAGCTGAGGTTACCATTCATTAGAATGAGTTTTGATGAAAATAGTAACCAGTTGATCCATCAACAACTATTTGAGTGCCTACTAGGCAGGTAAATCTGTGATGGATGGATTTGGAGTTGGATGAAACAGTTGCTTTTACTTTTGTTTCCCTCAAATCCAGAGAGTGATTAAAAGTTGTTTATTTTTACTGTTGGGAATACAGTTGACCCAGTGATTAAGAGCACCGTCTTGAGGGCATTGGGGGAGGGGGAATCCGAGTGGCTGGCTTGAATGTAGGTCCAGCTGACTCCATGATTCTTAGGGTGTGTTACCTCCTGAGCCCAGGCTCCTCCTCATTACATAGGGCAGTCTCTCTCCTGCCCGGTTCACAGGGAGGGAGCAGATGTGACCTGTGCTATGAGTTATAAGGACTGTATGCCCTGGAGTGGTTGCCATTAATGGGGGGTGGAAGGGGGAGCGGAATGGGATGTAAGAGTAGCTTCTGGGGATGCAGAGGACACCAAGAGCCAGGCTTGTAACTGGCTGTGCTTGGTTCTCCTACCCTCCTTGAGTACCATGCTCCCAGTTTCCTTTATTTGGCGTGTTTCCCAATTTCACTTCCCTCTTAGCTCCAGGTAAACAAGTTAACTGTGTTCAAAACTTAATGAATTGCTTCTGGTACATTTTGTCCTTGCATCTTAGAGCAAGGACTACATGGTACTCTGGGAGCTTGGCAAAGTGAGCACGGCTTCATCGCCAGAGAAGAACGTAGTCATGTGGGAAGCAAAGCCCTGGAGGAGGGAGAGCCCTCTTTCTGGTCTGGAATTTCTCTCTGATCGTAAGTGCTTGGGAAAATTACCTTTTGATACTCACATTCCCATCCTTCCCATGGGGAGGCTGAGTTGCTTCTCAACTTCATCTTGGAACCACTGGGATGAGAATTCTGGTTTTGTTGGAAAACTAGAGCTCAGAAACAAGAGTATATAGGCGGGTCAAATAGAGGAGGAAGGAAGCTCAGCTTACATGAGCCTCTGGGCCAGCAGCTCCACAGCTCCGCACATGGAAAGTGGCCTCTTAGCTGTGGAACCAGGCAGGTGGATGAAAGCTTTTCCCCTCTGACTGTCCTACCCCTTAGCAGCTGCCTCCTCCCCCTTTCCTGGAGGAGCAGTGTAGTTCAGGATGGAGATAAACCTCTGGCCTGAGTAGGCCTCTTCCAAATAAGACAATGCTCTTCTCTAAGAAGATACCCATTCGCCAGGATGCATGCTTGTGTCTAGAAGTAATAGCAGCTTATTACTGTAATAATATTGGAACCATATGCAAGTCAAGTGCATTTTTGTAATTAAAATGTTGGAAAATAGTGGCCATTTCATGTCGTTCTTCTCACCACTTTTGAGGGTTGAGTTATAATTACTGTCATATAGTCAATGTCAGATAGAAAGCAGGAAGCCTGATTTGAGTATGTTCCTTGTCTGTACTTGGCCTGTTTTCTTTGGTCTAGACATGTAATTTTCAAAGTGTTCATAGAGGTTTGCCTTCATTAGAATTGCCTGGAAACCATGAGCATTCTGGGGACACAAACATTCTTACATAGCAGAACCCACTGCCTGCCAGGTTCCTGCTTCTTCCAATCCCCTCTTGAGGGGGGTCCCCTGCGATTCCGTGGTCAGGGGTTTCCCAGTGGCCCGTCTTTGGTGGCACTTCCCAGTCATTCTAGGTGTAGAACCCTGTACCATCCTTGGCTTCTGCCAGGTGACTCACATGAGTGCATTGTCTTCCTTCACTTTGTGATGTTGCTGTATATCTTTCATAAATAAAGGTTTGTCATTTGAAGTGCATTATCTCATTTGATCCAAAGCCAGTGGTTGACAGCACCCCTCTATTGCAGAGAGAATACACATGCAATAGTTAAACTTAGAAGAGTCCCAACAGGGTAGGTGTTCCGAGGTGGGAACAGTGAGAGTGAGCTGAAGCATCCTGGGAAGATCACACAGAGGCAGTGGGGTTAGACTTGGACCATGAAGAGTGGATGGGGCAAGAGAATGGGCACAAGTACCTCCAAATGACTTCAGGGAATTGGTGATGACATCTTGCTTTTAAGTAACACTTGATACTCTTTAGCATTCTTTACCTTTTCCTTTTCTAATAGGTTAAATCGTATTTATTGTTGAGAAATTGAAGTCCAGAGACAAAAGTGATCTGCCCAAGACTACACAGCAAAATCATTGGCAGCTTGAGCTTCTGCCCCTTCCAGTCTCGAATTCCTGGTGTCACCTGACCGTCACCCACTTGTCTCTGACCCGCCCCTGCCACCAGAACACCTTCCTTGCTGGTTTCCAGTGGTGGTGTGTTTGTTCTGCATTTCATGGTGCTACTGAGACAAAATCTTTTTAAAACACTATTTCTCCTACAACGAGCAGCATCAAACATATTTCTTGATCCTCTAGATTCAAGCTGGTCCTGACTTTAATTTGATACTTGTAAGGTAACTTGAGGAGGACAGGGTGAGAGTATGTTTGGACTTTTTTTTCTTTCTTGAGATTGTAGGGAAGTATTAGAAATCTCAAGAGTGTAAGGTTCATATAGTAGTCATTAGCCAGATGTGGCTACTTAAGTTTAAATTAGTTATAATTCAATAAAACTTAAAATTCAGTTCCCTATTTGCTCTAGCAACATTTCAACTGCTCGGTAGCCAGATGTGCATTTGACGTTGTCAGTGCAGAAATAGGACATTGCCGTCATTGCGGAAGGTTCCATTGGACAGAGCTGCTCTAAAGCTGCAGTCTCAACTGAGTAACCCCCCTATAACCTCTGACCCTCTGTAACCTCTAACCTCTAGCTTCTCCATAACCTCTGGCCTTGGAGTGCAAAGAGGTGTAATTAAGTTGCCTGTGGTACTGTCATGTGTCTCAGGCCAACATTCTAACATTCTCCAGTTCATCTCCCTAAAAGATAGCAATCACTCATTTTTCAGAGAGGGAAACCTTCCTACTTTAGCTGTTATGACCCTTGTAGAGGTGCAGCATGCCATCACAGAATCTAGAACTGATGAGTTATCAGTGGTTCCATGTTTGTATGTGACATACCGCATGTGCCATTAAGTGGAGCATATTTACATGGTCGTGTGTGGCTGGATTAGTGTATAATTGTGAAGATGTATGCCTGTATTCGGTGAGGTCCTCTAGGGGAGGATGGCTGCAGAAAGCATCTATACAAGGATATGAGCTGCCATGTTGGTGCCTCTGCCCTTAAGAATGTTCTCTGTTGTGGCTGCTGGGCTCTGACTGGCATTTGGTGTGTACGTTCCTTGAGTTTGCAAGAATAAAACCTTGAATGCAGAGAGAGGTACAGGTAAGGGACTGCTCTTAGTTCAGATCCATTGAGGTGAGTCGTTCCTCGTGCAGCGGTTTATGTTGTGAGTGTACTCTTTGGAAGGGCAACACCATGTCAGTGTGAACACTGCCTCTGGCTGAATGGCAAGATATCCCAAGGGCTCTGCTCTAGGTGTTAGTCTTCATTCTAGATGATTAGGGTTTATGAAGCATGGAAGAGAGCCACTTTCATACTAACTGTCCAAAAAAAAAAGACATTGTCACATATTGGGTTTTCTGTGTCCATCATTGGGTTATTGTCTCATATTGTGTCTTCCGTGGCCCAGTTCTGAGCTAGACTTGACTCAGAAAAGGAAATGATCCCTTTTTCTCCACCAGGTCATCATGTATTTATGAATCAAAAGTCCATTTACATAACTGAGGCTATTGGTAATGAGGGAGCAGTTAGCACTAGGGAGCTAGCAACTTCTGGTTGGGTGGTAGATCTCCACGGGTAGAATGTGGAGAGTTTTGTCAGATGTATATACTTGTGGAACCAACACCACAACCAAAATGCAGAATGTTTTAATTCCCTGAGAGTTTCTTGTCCCTACAGCCCATCCTTCCTCCACCCTAGTCCCAGACAATTACTGATCTGCTTTGTCATTATAGATAAATTTACATTTTCTGGAACTCTGTGTAAATGGAAACATACTTTCTGTATCCTTTTTTGGGGGGAGAAAGAAGTCTGGTTATTTTATTCAGTGTGATGACCTTGTGGTTTGTCCATGTTGCCGCACGTTTCAGTGTTTGGTGCTTCTCATTGCCGAGTGTATGGATGCATCACATTTTATTTCTTCATTTACTTGTTGATGGACATTGGGTTGTTAACATTTTCTGGCTGTTACAAATACAGCTGCTATGGCTATTTGAGTACCAGATTTGTGTGGACAAATGTTTTTTTTTCTGTTGTGTCAAGATCTAGGAGTAGAATGGCTGGGTCACCTGGTAGGTGTATAGGAAACTGCTGAACTATTTTCCAGAGTGACTGTGCCACTTCGCATTCTCTAAAGCACGGTGTTAGAGTTCCTGTTGCTTGACATCTTCGCCAACATTTTGTATTACTAGTCTTTTAATTCCAGCCATTCTAGTGGGTATATAGCAGCATCTCTCTATTTGTGGTTTTATTTTGCTTTTCTCTGATGACTAACAGTGTTGAGCATCTTTACATGTGCTTATTTGCCATCCTTTTCTCTTTGTGAAGTCTTTACTCAAACATTTTACTCATTTTTAATTGGGTTGTGCTCCTATTTTGAGCTTTAAGAATTCCTTATATATTCAGGGTAATAGGCTTCAGTCTTCTTTTGAGTCTCACAGTCACCTTTTTATCTTTGTAGTTGGGTAAGAAGGCCTAATCTTCATATTAGTGTTTAAAACTGAACTCGCTCTAAAATATCCCTATTCTATCGCTCTTCCTCATCTGAAGTAATGGCAGTTCTATTCCTTGGAGACATTCTTGACCCCTCTTTTTCTCCCCTACCTACATCCAATCCATCAACAGATTCTGCTGGCTTCAAATTATATTCAGAATCCAAGCACTTCCCACTGCCTTCACTTCTACGCTGTTCCAACCCACTGCCTTTTATCTTTTGCATTATTGTAGGAGCCTCCCAGTTGGTCTCCCTTCCCCTGCCTCCCACTTTCTGCTGCTCTGCCCACTCCGTCTTTTCTCAGAGGTAGCATCCGGAGCTATCCTGCTACAGCCTAAGTCAGACCATGTTGCTACTCTGCTCAGAATCTACTGCTAACTTACGAAGGCTTATGCAGCCCTTCGTGGTTGGTTTGGCCTGCTGTAGCCACTCCCCCCTTTTCTCCTTCCACTCCCTGTGCTCATTCTGTTCCAGCCGCACTCACTCGTGCCCTTGCTGTTCTTCAGACAAGCCAGACCAGCCTTAGGATTTTCGCACATGCTATTGTTCCCTCTGTCTGGAATAGTTTTCTTCCCCCAGGCATGACTCTCTCCCTTACCTCCTTTAAGTCTTTGTTTAAATGTCACCATCTGCTCAGCATGTAAATTTAATTTTGGATCACTTCCCTTTACCCCCTAGTTCCAAGCACCAATTATAAAAAGAAAATTAAAGATGTAATTATGCTCAAAAACAAGATAAACATGTCTATGGAAAAAAACAGAACAGAAATACAAAGCAAAAATTGATGTTAAAGCCACCGTCCTGCTGCGCTGTGAGCCTGGAAGTAGGCGGGGCTGGTAGGAAGGAGTTCCACTCTGGTGGGGCCCTGGGAACTAAAAGTAGCCCACGTGGGGAGGGGCCTGGAGCCCGACTCACTGCTGAAAACCAGGTCTGGACTGGGCTGCTCCAGCTATGAAGGAGGTTAAAAACCTCCAAGACAGTTACTGCTCAGGGGGAAGCCAGGAGCAGTGGGAGAAAACTGATACAACTTTGAGCCCACTCATAGGCCAAGGTCACCTGGAGGCGTGATGACTGAAGCTTATCAGTGTCTCTATGTCCTGGGGGTCCTGATCTGTCTGTATAAGACCTGTTCCAGCCTTAGGGATGCTGGGAGAAGTAACCATAAAACCTTGGTGTTTTGAAGACCCCCCCACCCCCTCCCTGCATCCCCCCTACAGCTCCTGCCCAATTTACTCTGTGGGTTTGCAAACCATAATTCTAGAACATCTAAGGAAACCAATTCTATTAAAGATAGCCAACAAAATCAACAGTGAGAGATTAATTTTTTTTCAGGATTAAATGAAAATAGAGCAGTCTGACAATGAATTTAAAATACTTGTTTAGAATGATCATAATGAAAGAAAGAATTATAACTATAAGAAAATGTGAAACATAACAGGCAGAACGGAAATAGTGATAGGTGGATGTGAAAATGAATAATGTACAAATGCTGAAAATGAAAAATAGACATTGAAATTTCAGTCTTAATAAGTGAAACTCCAAAATGGACAAAGTTGCAGATAGGATTAGTGAACTGGAAGATATGCTGAGGATTTTACCCAGAATACAGAAGAGGAGAAATAAACATACTTTGACAGAGTAGTTGGGTTACATGGAGGGCAGACAGAGGCCCCTAACCCAGAGCTGAGGTGTTGTAGAGGAGGAGAGTAGGGCAGCGACAGATGAAGCACCATTCAGAGAGATGAAGACTGAGAATTTTCCAGAAGCAAGATAAGACATGAGTCTTCAGATTGAAAACACAGAGTGCTTTGCTTATTTGAAAAGATGAATTAAACCCACTAGTCCATGCCCAGACCCATTGCAGTGAAATAGCTCAACATTTGGTTAAAGCAACAGACTCCAAAACTACCCAAAGAGAGAAAACATAAATTATGAAGGAGAAACAATTTTAAGGTAGTCTTTTTTTCTGTCCACAGCTCTACTTCATCACAAGCCTCAACCCTAAATACTAAGGCAGGAGGTTAATTGCTTACATCCTAGTTAAAAGGTTTGCTCTCAGGCAGCCACCAATTTAGCCTTGATGAATGGGAATGGGGGCTGCATTTGTGGGGCCAGCCCATTACACAGTATTGGAAGTTATACAAGTTGGGGTGTTTCTTCCCATGTTCTATAGATGAAGACCCTCGAGGCGCAGAGGGACTAAATGACACACTCAAGGCCCTGGCTGTCAGAGGCCGGGTTCAGGCCGTAGCCCAGTGTCCACGCTCTGCCCACCGCTCCTCAGGGTGGTGAATCAACTAAGCAAACCTCCCAAGTGATGTGGAGTTAGTTCTTGAAGCTAAGGTTAAGCTAAAGATCTCCCTGCTAGGGCTCCTTAATATGGTGGATGATGTTTTCTGCCAGGGCTGTGAGTGGTCCCCTAGCTTCTGGCTGTGGGTCAGCTGCAGCTCAGGAAGGAACTGGAAAGATTGGCTGGTTATCCTCCTGTACCAAGGAACAAACTAACCATGTACCTGGCATATTCCCTACTTTTTTGGCCACCTTCCAGTTAAAAAAAAAAAAAGACTTACGTCCTTTATTAACATGTTGTTAGACCAAGTTAGTGCACTTACAATTTGCTGTTAGGTATTACTTTTTTCTTCAGGTTAGGAAAATTGATACAGGTGGGTAGTTTTCTTCCTTAAGGTACCTTTTGGTTACCCTGTTGAATTTCAAAGGTAATTTTTTTACACCTTCCCCCTTCAGTTAGACAAGGAACTGACCTTCGGCAGAGGTAGGAACTAGGAATTTGCCAGTCAGGGCTTTGGGAAAATTATCTGAAAGTAGACAGGAGCACTGTTATGAAGATCACTGATTTATAGACTGTGCTTGAGATGGGGGTGCTGTGGGTGGATTTATGATGTAATGAAGCCATCAAGTTCAAGCTTTCTTAAGAACTCAAGGGATTAAGTACAAAACAATAATATATCAGATAATTGGGCATTTACGAACTAGCCTAAGAAATAGTTGTTTCTCTCTTGCACAATGTGACCACCATCATGAATTTAGTATTTTCATTTCCATTGCTGCATCTGTGTTAGGTGCAGTATTTGGTTGAATATTTTAGGGATGCTTGAGTATTCCTAAATTTGGGCCTTGGAGCCATGGAGGCAGGGGTTCATGAAGCTCGGTCTGTCCTCCTTAACTGTGAACCTGATATATACACTCTGCTGCTCCCAAAACGGGATCCCCCATTGCCTATATAGTCCTGTATTAACAGAGATCCCTGCCAGCCCTTCTCTTTGTCTGTTTTATTTAACTCAAGTTCAACCAAGTAACTAAGAAGATAGCAGGACAGGAACTGTTCTTAGTACCCGAAGTGGATAAAACATGTTACCTTCTTTTCAGCAGCAAGAAAGTAGGGGGAGTATGTTTGATGTCTACTGAGGCCGGGTGGTAGAGAGCCCAGGCTCGTGGGCTGTCTGGGCTTAAATCTCAGCTCTGCTCTTTACTTATGTGTGACCTTGAGCAATCCCTGAACCTCTCTGACTTGGGCTCTTCATCTGTAAAATGAGAATGCTAAGAACAACTACCTCAGAGGTTGTTAGGGTCAAATGAGTTAACGCCTATGAAACTAGCAAAACAGTGCGGAGAACATGGCAAGCACATAGTGATGTTGGCAACTTACTCACTACCACTAAGGTTTCCGTGCAGGCACTGCTCTGGAAGTTCAGTGCATGTTTTAGCGCTAATCTTCACAACCGCCTTATAGTGTCAGTATTGGTATCTTTTTTGTGTGGATGATGAAACTGAGATGAAGGAATTCCATCTGTGCTAGGCAGCCCGCCCGGGAGGCTGTGGGCTGTGTGGGTCTAAGGCTTTGCTCATTGCCCTGGATCCTGCTGACTTCTACTTTGACGGGCCCTGGGATGCAGCCCTGTCCTTGGCCCTAAAGCTTTTGTACAGAGGGAGAGTTGGGTGCATCCTCTTGTCAAGCACACAAGGCCGTGGCTAAGGCCCGACTGATTCAGCTGGCAAAGGTGCAGTGAGCCCCTTGTAGAGTCAGGCAGTTTAGTACCTACACAGACAGCAAAGGAAGAGGAGCCCAAGGTGCCAGCTTCCTGTGGCCTCTGTCGCGCCCCGGTGAAGTATGACAGTGAAACAGAAGGGGCTGGATGCCTGCAGTGTTAACAACTGTAGGGTACCTTGCTGCTGCGGAGTCAGTCCTGGACTGCAGCCGAGCAGTTTTGCCTTCTGTGCAGCTGGGTCGGGCAGGAAGCCTCATCCGCATCAGACCCGGGAGGCGGTGAGACACAGCCTCCTGACAGCCTCCGTGGCCCCCGACAGGGAGGTGGCCTTGAAGTCAGCCCCTCGATCATACCCCTTCCCCTCCCATCAAGGATGGCCTGCAGTTACCCTTCCCCTCTGTCATCAAGGATAAGCTGTGGTCAAGCCTTTGCTTGTTCAGCCCTGCGGATACACGCGTGGCCAAGCCACTCTCGCTCCCCTCTGGCCCACAGGCCCACAGTCTCTCATCCTGTGACCTGAAGCACTTGGGTCCCCTTTCCTGACTTCTCTCCTGGTGCGTGCCAAGGGGAATAAGCTTTCTAGGAATAAATGTCAAGTGCACCCAACTGGATAAAGACCCCTAAAGACAGACCCACATCAAATACATATTTTTTGTGCTATTATAAACACTTACACAACATGGCCTTGCCCTCACTTAGAAACACCACAATACAGGTTTCTTTGTATGAGAACTAAGAGCCTCCTGTTTTCTTTATTGGCAGCCTTGAAATTACACTCTACATAAAACCCATCCGTTGGTCTGACACCTAAGAACTGAGGAGTTGAAGGCCCCGGGAGTTTGTCCCCACGTGCCCTGCTCCCCAGCCTGGCAGTCACACCCCAGTCCCCTAAAATGTTGGTGGGTTGGTAACATAAAGTAAAGGATCTCCATTAAAAACAAAAGGTCCAGAGGGCCTTTTTAATTATCCATCTCTGGTATCAAATGCCAGACACTGTGCTAAACTTTAAAGGTGCCCTGAGTGTGGGTTTAGGGAGTGGCTTGAACAGAACTGGCCAGGGTAGAACCCAGCCTGGGTTTGACAACCCCCACACCCATGCCCCCGCCCCCGCTGCCCCAGTCCACTCTTATTTGAGCAGGAACTTTTGTAGCAAACCTAATAAAGCATAGGTAGCTTGATGAGGCGAGGAGTGGGCAAGAAACTGCCCTGGCTGGTACTAATAATTCCTGATATATAATGGCTGTCTCCAAGGAGCCCACAGCACAATCAGACATCATCTCATTAATCCTCCCCAAGCCCCCAGGGGGTAGGCAAGTGGCGGGCATTCCTCTTGTTCTCAGGATCAGAGAGAATGGGGTCCTTATGCGACTTGCCCAAGGTCATACAGGGTGGCAAAGCCCAGCATATAATTTATTGCTTTTACCACTTGAGCCAGTGGTTTCTTCCCCCAGCCCTGTATCCCCACCTCCTCTGCTATTAACAGACTACACAGGAATATTTTAATCAGGTGATTTTCCTCAAGTGTCCTTTTCTAGAGTGCTCTGGTTGGAAGCTCACCAGGGCAATTACCAAGAAGCAGGGGTGCAGTGGGGTGAGTCTGTGGCCTGTGGGTATAGCTAGTGAGTCCTCAAGGAACCCCAGGTGCCGCTCCCTTCCCCAGGGGTTCTTGCCCATCTGCATCTGTCACTGGGGTCCTGTGCTCACGCCCTCTTTGTGGTGGGCTCCTTGCTCGATTACATGCTGTTGGGGGTGTTGAATGGGAGTAGTTCCCCTTCCCCCTAGTTCCCATTCACACACCCTCCTGTTCCCACTGTTTGTCGTGGCACTGGGCCCCTGGCTGGGATCTTTCCCTCATATGGCGTATGCCCTAATATACCAGCCTCACCCCACAACCCTGGAGTGCTAATTTCTTGCATCCATCTTGCGTTGATAGCTGTCTTTTCTTTTCTTTTTTTTAAATAAAGTTTATTTTATTATCATTAATCTACAATTACATGTGCAATATTATGGTTATTAAACTACCCCTTCATCAGGTCCCCCCCACCAACCCATTACAGTCACTGTCCATCAGCGTAGTGAGATGCTATAGCATCACTACTTGTCTTCTCTGAGTTGTACAGCCCTCCCTGTGCCCCCCCAACATTACGTCTGCTAATCGTAATGCCCCTTTTTCCCTCTTATCCCTCCCTTCCCACCCATTTTCCCCAGTGTCTTTTCTTTTTTGAACTTGCCCTTTATTTACGTGGCTTTTTAATAATACTCAGATGTAAGTCACATACCATACCATCCACCTATGTAAAGCATACAGTTCAGTGGTTTTCAGTATTTCCACAGAGTTGTACCCAATCACCAGAGTAAATTTTAGAACATGTATCTCAGAAAGAAACCATGTACCTTTTGGCTCTGCGCCCACCCTCCCATTACTCCAGATAATACTCCAGTGCATAGCTGCACCGCATTTTGTCTACCCATTCACCTAGTGATGGACATTTGGATTATCTTGGCTTTGGCTATTATAATTCATGTTACTATAAACATTCATGTACGAGTTTTTGTGTGGATGTGTGTTTTCATTTCTTTTGAGTATATAGGAGTGGCCTTGCTGAGTTAGATGGTAACTATATTTAATCATTTGAAGAAATAGCTAGACTGTTTCAAAAGCAGTTACATCCACTGGACATTCCCACCAACAGTGTATTACGGTTTTAATTTTTCTACATCCTAGACAGCACTTGTTATTTTCTGCCTTTTTGATTCCAGCCATCCTAGTGGGTGTGAAGCGGCATCTCGCTGTGCTCTGGGTTTGCGTTTCCTTATGGCTCATGGTACTGAACAGCTATTCATGTGCTTATTGGCATTTGCATATCTTTTTTGGAGAAATATCTACTCCGATCCTCTGCCCACTTTTTATTAGATAATTTGTCTATTTATTAATGAGTTGCAAGTCTTTCTGTTTTCTAGTCCCTTATCAAATACAGGATTTGCACATACTTTCTTCCATTCTGTGAGTTGTCTTTTCATTTTCTTGATGGTCTCCTTTGTAGCACAAAAGTTTCAAATTTTGTGGGAAGTCCATTGATATGTTGTTTTCTTTGCTTGCTGTGCTTTTGGTGTCACTTCAGTTGCCCCACTTTGTACCTGCCAGACCCCCAGGCCTGCGGATCTAACGCTCAGGAATGCGTGCTCAGCAGAATCAGCACAGCCTGTCATGGGGAAACAAGGCTAGCAAGTCCTGTGGCTCTTCCAAGGCCACACAGGAGTTAGTGGCAGTGCTGGGGTCCACCCTAGCCAGTGGCCCAAAGCCTGTGTCCCCCATAGCGAGGCACTATCACAGTTCCTGTGGTGGCGGCAGCATAGAAGGACAGGCTCCAATCTTAGGTGAGACACCAAAGTGCCTGCTCTTACCACTCTTTTAAGAATCCCCTTCTCAGGAGGGTTACTTTGCAAATGTTAGTTTATTTCTCCCATTTCACTTTCTATGTTTTTCCAATCTGAGAGACTTTCCAAGTAAAAATGAACTTAGACTCTTGATTGGAAGGTTGTGAATGTGCACCTCCTAAAGGCCTGCCTTTCTTTGCATTCAGAAAACTACTGAACATTACAGCAAGCTGGGCTTACCCGTCTATTGGTTCCCTGTAAGAAATTCCTCAAATCTTAGGAGTCACTGTTTTTGTTTTATAAAGAATCCCTGACTTGCACTTCACTGTAATATTTGGGGATGTGTAGTTTTGGGCATATGATGAAGGGATTTTTAGCTTTGCTTTTGTTTTTAGTGTTTTTGACCATCTGTTTTGTGTGGGTCAAAGAAGGGAAACGAAATCATGGTGTAACTTTCTCATAAAGTATTGCTGTGATGAGATGGTCCTCTGGAGCAAGCTTGAAGTGTTAGGATAACCGGAGCTAAAGAGCCATCACCACGGATGAGAATGGTGTTTATTGTTGATCCCACTCCGTGTGCTGGGTTATAATACCTTCCTCTTGTGTTTTGCATGCCAGGCCCTTGCAGGCAGCCTATGCTTTCTTTGGCAGGTAGTGCACGCTCATGGTGCCTGGCTTCCCAGCGCGTACAGAGACCTTTCTGGAGAGTGTGCTCAGCTCTGCTGGAGTAGCCCATTCGTAGGAAAGTAGCACATCTAGCTGAGGATGCATGTAACTACCTAGAATTGCCATTTGTTACTTATAAGCTGGGTTATACATAGGGCTGGTTTATAGGAAAAACCCTGGTGAGCTTCCAATTTGTCACCTGTTGTTTGAGCAGATGTGCATACATTTCTCGATTTTTTTTCAAACTACTGATCAAACAACAATACAGCAACGAAGGGCCCAGAGCTTAATTACATTTTCTTCCCCAGTGTCCAGCACAGGGTCAGTGCTCAGCAAGTGTTGGTTTAAATGATACTAGCATCCAGAAAAGAAACATCTCCCA
The DNA here is from genome assembly GCA_032199065.1 of Smutsia gigantea. Classification (NCBI taxonomy): domain Eukaryota; kingdom Metazoa; phylum Chordata; class Mammalia; order Pholidota; family Manidae; genus Smutsia; species Smutsia gigantea. The sequence continues at coordinate 114,142 of JAVSCE010008989.1, forward strand.
CTATCCTAACTCTCTAACTCATCAACTTCTTAAATTCTTTTCCTTTCAGTTTTCACCCATGTACAGATGGTATTTTTCAATAGGTGTCATTTTGCACATAAACTCTTCTTAGTTTCATATAAAGAACTTTTGTACCATGTTATCTTCATCATTATCTTCTTATGATTACATAATATCCCATATATTATGCACATTGTTTTGCTTGATAACCTAGAGTTGTCATTTTTTTCTAAGTTTTCACTGTTTGCGGGAGGACTGCTTTAAAACTTCATCATATAAAGTTTCTTCTTTGTTTTAGACACTTCCTCAGTGTCCCTTCTAAACATGGACTTAAGGGGGAAAGAAAGGCATGAGGAGCTTGGGCTTTGCTGCATACTGCTGAGCGGATTCCCCCAAATTGAGCCTCTTTGCTGCCGGCCAGGTGCGCTCACTGCATTTTCCCCTAAGCCCTCGCTCAGTGGGGTTTAGGGTCGGCTTACTTTGATGATTTTGTTGCACATTAATCAGAAACAAGATGGGTGGCTTTCTGTTTTCTTACTGTAAACTATTTAGATTTATCCCTTAACTCTCTGTCATTTCATTCCTTTCTGTTGTATCTTTATTCTGTTACTGATGATGAGGGGAAGTTTTAAGGATACATTGTTGTTTCTGTCCCCTTTGTTGGGCCCAGCTTGTTAAATTGCCCTAAAGGAATTAACAGAACTCATGTTGCCTCATCATTTCTCAGAATAATTTATGGATGGCCAAACTGCACTTTTCTCTGTGTTGCTACCTACCTGTCCGAACAGACTTTATTAAATGATTCTTTATACATCCTTATGTTACTACTGGTTTGTGTCATATTCGGATCTCATAAAAATTTTAAATGTGTTTTTAGAATTTCTCTTTCATTTGTTTTGTTTTCCTAGTTTCAGACTGACGTCATGTGGTTAATGATTTGTTTTATAGTATTCTTTTTAAATCTGGAAGAATGAGAATTCCACTGTTACCCTCCAACATATTTCTTTTCAATGTAATAACTCTTTGGTGTATGTTTAATCACCTAACCCTTATCTTTTTATAAGAACAATCCAATATCCCTTATTACATTGTCTTGCAATTTGAAGTAAAACTGTCAGTGGATTTCTATGTAGGTTCAATACTTGTCATTTGGTAACTATGTAAGTCAGCTTTTTAAGAACAATTTAGAATTAACACGCTTAACATTTTTGGAGGCTTTTCTATAGTCTATTGGATACTTTGTTAAAAATTTAACCAAGAAAATGTCTTCATGCCTATTTGAAATTGGAAATGGAGGTTCCAATGGATGTTTGTAATGCCAGATGAGATATACACAGGGCTATAAATTAGGGTTTTTTTTTCTATTTTGTTTTGTTTTTTATTTTTATTTGCATTCATTTAATGCTGATTTTATTCCTGGGCCATGAGTTTCTATCTTTTTGGGGATATCTTTTTCTTCTGTGCAACCTCCTCTTCTGGTTTATGAACAATCTGCTCTGCTCTTTTTTAGTAAGGACCATCCCAGTGTGGCAGGGAGAGTTCATGGAGGGATTACTCCAGGAATGAGCTCTGTAAATTCTGTGCCACATCTTGGGGGCTTGGTTCATCTGGATATGCTCAGTGACCAAGTAACCTACATCTAAACCCTTAAGTTGAGCATTACTCTCTGCATTTTTAAACACATGAAGTAAAAATTCAAAACTGTCTTTGGGACACCAACCCTGTGTCCAGCCCCACTGTTTGGCCTGGGACGACTGCGTGTGCCACCATTGTAGAGACAGAGCAGCACATACTGCTTCTGGGAAGTGCCGTCCTTCAGCTGCTTGGTGGCTTTTTGGATATGCATACCCTTGGTAGCCTGGGTAGTTTCCACAGCGTTCTTAAAAGTAGACACAAAGATTTGAACCTCTTGCTTTGCATGATTTTGTGGGGTTTTCTGGGTCAAGTGAAATAGCAAACCATTTTCAGCGATCACCTCAGGCCACCTGTGGGAAGAGGAAGAGCTAAGTTTCAACATAATTATGTGACAAAATGAAATTCCAGGGGACGGGAGATAATCAGGGGAGAAGGTGTATTTGAAATACTTGCCGCTTTCCCCAGTTCCTGACAGGCAGCTTCTCAGTTGTTCTTTTGGTACAGGCGAACCTCCTAGTTAGTCTACAGAAAACGACACCCACTTAGTGTTCTAAAAACCAGAACCCTCATCAAAGAAGGGCTGGTTTAATCCTCAGGCAGTTCCCATTTGGAAGTTGCAGCCAACAGCCAGCTTCTTTGCTCTGGCTAGGGCAGTTCTCACCCCCCCGTTGCCACGGCAACAGGGGAAAAAAATGACACTCAGGTAATTCTAGATTCTAAATCCAGAAAAAGGTTTAGGCTGGATTTGTTCAAAGAGCAAAAGAGAATTGTCTGTTTCTTTGTACACAGAAGAAAAAAATATAGTCCTCATGATTCAAGAAAAAAATGGGTGGGGCTGTCCTTTTCCATTCCTTCACATAAATTATAAGTCTTGATTGTAGCCACCACACCTTTTAAGAAAAGGTCTGGGGCAGTTGTTTCATGTGAAACTCTGTACCATAGCGACACCCTACCCTGCCCGACAGCGGCAGAAAGACAAAAGGAAGGAAGTTTTCCCTTTTAAATCCCCAGGAATTTTTTGATGATATAATATTACCGAGTGAAATGTCTCTCCTCCTGTTAGTTCAGAGTTTGGCTCCTGTGTAACAGTAACCCGCTTAGAAGCAGGCGGCCCTTTTGAAGTTATTTAAAACTTCTAGCGGAGTGTAGAGATGTTGTAACCTTGGACTAGAGCACCACAAGCGCCAGATTTGGTTCGGCCTTTCAGACGTGTGGAAGGCACACCAGTATATCTCAAGGATTTTGTACTGAAAGCTTCTTAAAGAGCTGGTCTTGGTTTCAAAGTTTGGCTTGGTGTATACCATACTCAAAGGGAACATAGTTCTGTTTCTCCTTAACCTTGTTTGACATAATCTTTTGGCTTTGAAGTTCCCATAGATTCTTTGTCCATTAAAAAAAAAACAGTGAAACCATGATAGTCATCCTCACTGGGCTCTGGGAAATTTGAAGAAAGTTCATCTTCATATTTCAACAGGAAACCAGATGTTCGATACCTGGCACTGAAGGTGATCAAGTGCACTGCTTGTTATTAGCCATTTTCTGTAGCAGCTACTTATTCAGAAATGCAAGTAGGATTTCACTGCCCCTTCTACAGGCTATAGGATCTGTCTGTGTCTGGGTTGGACTTCTCAGAACAATCACACCGGTTATTATGTCTCCCATCTCTGTAACACCCAAACCCACGTTACACTCTGGTGCCACCTGGGAGTTATTTTTGGTTGTGGGGATGGTGAAGGCTGCTGGTTCTTTCTACATCAGGTCTCCCTGAGTCATCCAGGCGCTGTGTTCCCAGCTGTCCCCATCTCAGGCCCTGGACGGCTCCCACAGCAGCCATCACAGACAGTCTTGCTCCAAGTGTCCACTGTCCTATGCAGGGAGCCTGTGGGGTCCCTCTGGCATGACAGAATGCTTCCCTGAAGGACCTATACATTCTGCTGGAACACCTGGAGGGAGGGACTTCTGTCCAGCAGTGCATAACTGCTTTTAATCAAAATTAAACTTCTTTTTAATCAAAAGAAAACGTGTATGTTGATAAAAAAGCAAAGGGTACTTCCTTCATGGCTGGTAACAAAAAAGATCATTCCTCTGTTTCACCCTTTGCCACCCAATTGCTATTCCCAGAGGCAACTATTTTCACTATTTTCATTTATTTTGTGGTTTCTTCTGCTGCTCACGTCTGAATATTTCTAAATTTTTGTGAATGCTTTCTAAATAACATGCTTCTACTTCTGCTTCATATTTGAATCCATTTAAATATTTTTGACTTCCTGCTATGGAAGATGAAGATTTTGTTCTCTTTTCCCCCTACCCACCCTGCCCCGTCCCCTGCACCATGTACACACATACTTCCCACCACTACATCTTTCCAGTATGGCTGAATCACAGTCATTGTTTAGATGAGGATTTACATTATTATGACAGTGACTCTTCTCAGCCAGGCTGTGCAAGCTGTACCATGGCTATGGTTTACAATTCTGGTGTGATTTTTTGGCTTTTTCTGGAGTTAATCATTGTCCCTGTACCATTATTTTAGTTTGCTATATCGTTATCACATTTCATCCTCTTATTCATAACTATAAACCTCTTCTCAGTACTGTCATACCCACAGGGTAATGACTCAGGTTGCGGTTATTTGTTGGTTCGGCTCTCCTGCACCTCATCCTCTGGTCCCACCTGGACTGGTCACCTGGCAGACTGATTGCATAGCTGTCAATTCCTGGTCTCTCACTTAGCTGATTCTAAGCGGCTTACCAAACACATGGCATGAGGCATGGCAGCAGGCTTGGCTCCAGGCCCAAGGCTGTTCAACCAGCAGGCATTTACTGTGCACCTGTTGGGCATAAGCCTCTGGATAGGGCAAAAGGGGTCTCTGAATAAGTCTGTCCTTCCAGAAGCAGGAGCCCATCTTAGAGGGGAGGCTAAAAACTGTGGGAAGCACCAAAAAAAGCATTTGAGGACATAGATGGGATCAGCCAGCACTGTTGGTACATTCAAGAAAGCTCCATGGAAGGAGTGACATCGAAGCCAGTCTCAAAGGGCAGTGTATTCTAGGCAGAGAGACAACAAGTAAACATGACAAGTCTAGAGAAAGTGAAGAAAGTAAGGGCCTTCCCATTCATTGTCCATCATGTTACTGTGGTTATATATTCTGTCTCATTTAATCCTTATAGCATCCTGTTGAAGCAGATGGTATCGTCCCCTTTGTGCAGATGAAAAAAATCGAGCTATATAGAAATTGAGTCATCTGCCCAAGGAGATGTGCCTCGTAAGAGACAGCAGTGAGATTTAAACACAAGGTTGCATGATTCCAAAGCACTCATTCTTTCTGTCCCAAAATACCCCTTGAAACAAGATCAGGAGTAAGAGAGCAAGAGCCACAGCTTCATAATAATGTCAAAACTCATGATTAAGGATTAACTGGCCATTTTCCTTCAACTGACTTGAGGACATTAAATATCCTAAAGTTATTGTTCTGATGGCATATGGCCAAAGTGGTAACACAGTTTCTGTTTTATCCTCACACTTCTACGTAGGTCATCAGTTATTTGTATTGTTCTGTGGAGCCATCCCAAGAGTTTGGCTTGTCGGCTTATTTTGCATCTCCTTGCCTTTCTTCCATGTTCTCTGTCCAGAGGAATCTTTGCCAAGTTCCATTCTAGGTTTCTGAGTTTATTTATTCTCTCTGTTTTCGCTAGTAGTTCTTTCTGATGTCCACAAGTTCTTGCACACAAGTCAGCCATTTTTAGCCTTCTTAAAAGTATTAGGCAAGAACCTCTTAAATTTCAAACATCTGATCAGTAAATCCAGCACATCCAAACATTTTAAGAAAATAAACTCAGAAATGCCTATAATTTTAAATGCTTATCTATCACGTTCAAGTTAACATGTTTGAACATCATTTACTGAGTATCCTAAGATTAATTTTGAATGATTAAGCATTCAGAAGCACACACGGGTTTTATATGTAGTCACTGCCAGTATGTCACTGGCTGGTTATCAGTATGTATGGATGAATAAGCCTGGTTTTTACATGATGACTGTCTGGAGTGATAGTGTGGAAGCAGTGTCTCACTGAATCTTCAAGAGAATGTAGGCATTTCATGTGTAGGAGGTCCTTATTCTCTCTAGGTGATTGTTTTCAAACAAGGGCGTTAGGGATCGTTTTAAATTAGGAGTTAATATTTCTTAGTAAATAGTGGAAAGAAAGGTTTGGGGTTTTATCTTCACAAATGAAGCAGAAAATTATAGTTTGTTTTTTTAACTTAAGTTAAATTATAATTGCAGCTTTGTACTGATTTCTGAGCATAAACAAAGAGTGAACCCCATGTGGGCAGTGTTGGGAATCTTTTCTGCAGAATTATCTGACAGTGTGGATGTGGCATCCTTCCCATATGTTTGACCTAAGCAGCAGAATCATCAAAAGTTTTTTTCCAAAAATGTTAGAGATATCTTTCACTTTTTCCAAAGTTCTGTCACAACCCTTTGATCATTCTCTGTGGAAGCCCCCCGTGGATTTCTTCTTCCTCCCTGGGTTGTTTGTTGTTGGCTTCAAGTGGAATCCTGTCATTGACTAATGGGACTTCCATGGACTTGGTTCCATTCTGCTTTAGCTGATTTGCCAGTCTAGGTTGCAGCTTTTTTACAGTGTCTAGTCACTGTCTCATCTAATATTCCAACAGTTAGCAAGGGGTTGCTGGTAGGGCTACATAAGTTAAAATACCAAAACAGACTCAGCTAATGAGAAAGCCCTCTCTTTCACTTTCTTCAGACTTGGCGTATTCATTTGCATTTCATGCCTTAGCCTAGAATATTCCATCCTTTAAGACAGGTCAAATCACAAGTGAATTATTTTCACGTTATGGCTACTTGGGGCTTCCCTTATAACAAAGCGCTGCTGAGCTCCTAACTTGAGAAGCCCTTGAGAAAAGAGAACCTAGGGTGTGAATGGCTGGAGGCCCGGGGTGGCAGGCATTTACCAAAGCTGATGCTGTCCTCAGGAGCAAGCTGACAGCGACGTGAATCATACAGTAATCGGCAGACGGATCAAAGAAGCCAGTTACATTTGAGGCGCAGCTGAGATTGAATTCACAGGATCAGCTGTAGTTTGGGCACCTGGAGATGTAAAGTGGACTAAGGAACTCGGGAGAGAAGGGCCTGAAAGTGGGGCTGGGAAGGTGGCAGAGATGGTGAGGTAGGTTTTCAGTCAGAGATGGTGTTTTATTGGCCTCTGTGCCCTCTACAGGAAAATAACAGCCCACACTAATGGGCTGTACCCACTGGCATTTTAGAAAAATTCCTTTTAGTTTGTAAGTCTTTGATCCCTGTTCAGAAGTCAGCACCCTTGACAGGGCTGACATTCTGGGCTGCTGACAGTCACCCAGTGTCAGTGGAAGGTTTGTAGGGGAGTTGTGGAGGAGGAGGGAGGGCCCAGCACAAAGTGTGGTCAGGGCGCCAGACCTAAGGGGACCCGGAGCAGCGGGTGTGTTGAAGGCTTACATAGTTCAGATTTCTGCATGCCTGGGGACGCGCACTTGACATGCCTCTCATAGAGCCCTGTATTCTGCTCCTTCCACCATAAGCTTCCAGTTTGTGGCTGCCAAGGGCCAGGCCTGGGTGTCTCCTGCTTCTGCTGCTCTTGGTTTCTATTCCTGATCTTTCTTTTCTTCCTGTCTCTGCATCCCACCCGCCTGCCCTGGCCTCCCATTCTCCCCAGCTGCACTCAGCCATCCCTCCACCTCTCCACCATTACTCTTTGTATCACAGGTGTTCAGCATTTGAGGACATTTAGCTTTGCCTTGAATCATAGATACTTCAGATTTAGTCTCTCCTGTGTATGTGTGTTCTCTCCAATTTAGCATTTATCAAAGTGTGTCCTATGAAACAGTGTGATTGTATTAAGCACAAAATGGGCTTATAATCAAAGGGTAGGAAATGCTGGTTTTTGCAAAAGTTAAAAAAAAAAAAAACCTTTGTTTTTTAAACCATAGACCTCTGCAGAACTTTAACTTCAAAATATAAATTCTGAATCCCGATGAGTGTTTCTCAGAATTAGTTGTACAAAAACCTGTTTTTCATCTTGCGGGGCTAGTATTCTGCAAGTCACAGTTTCCAGCAGGGCTGCTGTAATTGCCTTAGACTCCAGAAGGGTGGAAACCTCATTGTCCTCCGCTGTGGATCCCCGTGTTAGCTGAAGGCAGTCATTTCTGACTGCCTGGGATATTTTTTTCCAGATTTTTTATTGTGGTAATATTGATATGAAATTCACCGTTTAAAATACTTTAAAGCATTACAATTCAGAGGCATTTAAGTACATTCACAGTGTTGTGAAACCATCACCATCACCTGATTCCAGAACATTTTCATCACCCCAAAAGTAAACCCTGAACCCATTAAACAGTCACTCCCCTACCTCAGCCCTGGCAACCACAAACCTGCTTTGTTTCTATAGATTTACCTATTCTGGATATTTCATATCAGTGGAATCACAGTGTGCGGGCTTTTTATGTCTGACTTCTTTCTTTATTAAAGTTTTAATACAGATACAAGGTCTTAGACCTGCAGGATGCCTGCCTGCACCACCCCTGCATGTCTCACACACACACACAGTAGCTCTTTATTATTGGCCAAATTTGGCCAAATCCCATACATGTGTAAATAACAAAAAATAACTCTCCATCTGGAAGCCTCCATGTTACATGGCCAGGTTAAAAATAACATGGAATATTGTAGAAAAAGGCAAATAGTGGTTATCATTGAGAAGATTTGACCTGGGGTTCCAGGAAGCTGATTTGAGCAGGGCTGGGAGCCCTTTCCTGGAGGTTGGAAGTGACTGGCTGATGGCACAGTTGGCTTTGCACACCTGCCCATCCTCTCTCCCATTTGAGATCTGCATTTTAGGCTGCTCGTCATTTAAGAGCCATCAAATATGCTACAGTGGGCTGAGTTCTCCCAGGACATCTTGAAGGGAAGGTTGTACTGTCCACTGCAGGACCCTCATCGACCCTGTGGGCATACTCTTTAAGCCTGAGGACTCCTGCAAAAACTGGATATTCTAGGGCCCTCCGTCTCATTCGTTGGGATTCCCAGGGGACTTCTTGCCCAGTATAAAGACAGCTGCTGGTAGCACCCTGTGCTCAACTACCTCACGAGCTTGTGCAACCCCTTTCTTGTTGTTCCAGTGAATTGCCAAAGATCTCTCACCTGCAGGCTGCACCCTTTACTCCTCCACTCCCTGATGCCCCTCAAGTTCAGGCACACCACTGCCAGGAGGTGTGTAACCCATTTTCCTGAAATAACTATTTTCAATGTGCTACTGTTCTGTCAAAGAACATGCAGTACTGTCTTGGTGTCCAGACTCCTGGCTTTAGAGCCCATCTCTCCTTCTTGGTGTAGACCATGGCCCTTCATTCTGATCAGGCTGGTCTTGTTTCTCTTTCCCCTGAAGCCTTTAGATCCTTCTCCCCAGGCTCTGAATGACTGCCTGTCTTATTTCCTTTTCCCCTGACCTGTCTAACTCTTCCTTCTAAGCTCAATTCATAGCTCAGCAGTTGCTCAGCAAAGCCTCCCTAAACATTCTGTCAACTCTTGCTGCCTCCACTAGGCTCATGTTGCACTCTAATACTACAGAATTCAGAGCTGGCAACATTTTTTCCCTAAAGATTTCATCACTTTGTCTTTCCTCCCCAGTTGGATGACCTGCTGTCAGAGGAAGGGACAATAAAGTGAAGCAGGTAGAGTGGGAAGATCCTGGACTGCGAATCCAAGGACCAGGTTACCTCTGCGTGTGGCCACTCGTTGGTTGAGTTGTTCAAGCTACTTATCTTGAACTTCTGTTCTCCTCCGTAAAATGAGTGGGGGATAAAGAAGGTGTATTAGTATCCTATTTGCTGCTATAACATGTTACTACAAATTGAATTCCTTAAGACAACACAGATTTATTCTCTTACAGTTCTGGAGGTCAGAAGTTGAAAATGGATCAGCAAGGCCATATTTATTTTGGGGGCTCTAAGGAGATTCCACTTCCTGTCTTTTCCAGCTTCTGGAGACTGGCTGCCTGCTTCCCTTGGCTTGTAGCTCCCTCCTCCATCTGCAAAGCACATCACTCCAACCCCTACTTCCATTGTCAATGTCCTCTCTGTCTGCATGATGCCCTTTTTTCTCATAATGACTCTTGTGATTACTGGGCCCATCAAGTAATCCAAGATAATCTCTCCACCTCAGATTTAATCACATCTGCGAAGTATCTTTGCCATTTAAGGTAACATATTCACAGATCTTAGGTGTCTTTGGAGGCCATTATTCTGTCTACCACCATGAATTCTTAGGTCTCTTATGTCTCTAACATGTTGCGTCATGAATCTAAAGACATATTTCTTCTAGTTATTTAAGGAGCTTAGCACTGTGCTAACTTTTTCATAAGTTATATTCATCCACAAGGAAATCCTCTTCTCAGTTGTTACTAGGGCTTCTAGGGCCTGATGAGACTTGGTGAGAGAGCTGTGAGCTCAGGCCTTGGGACTTTTCTCTTTTCAGACTGCAACTGAGTATCCTTTCACCAGTGAAAATTTGACGATGCTCCTTTATCTATCTTTGATGGTGTGCTTTGCAAATTTTGAAAAGAACCTCAGAGAATTTCATCTGTTCCCAGTAACCTGGGATCATCTTTAAATGGCCTGTTACTTATACAGGTGACTCTGCCATGTCTAGTGGTCTCTCCATAAATTCCTGAATGTGTTTCCACGTCTTCTTGCATATGTTGAAGTAGATGTGTCATTAAGGTCTAGAAGCCAAATAGCCTTGGATACTAACCTAGCTAGTCTTGTCTGTAATTGCTGCTTAAAATGATGGTATTTCATAGGAATTTAGACTGGCATTTATATGGGAGTTATGGTGTTTTTCTTTCCCTACATCCCATCCGGTGGTGTCCACCTTGGGTGACCACTGCTTACAAAGCAGTGAAAAAGCATCCGTAAAATAACTCCCTCTTTCCCACCCCCGATTTAATTTTAAGTGTTGAGGTTACTTTTGACTGTCGAGTCTGAGAAATGCACAGTATGAGTCAAGCAGATCTGCAGCCTGTGTATTGAAGTTTTCTTTCCATTTTGTTTCCTAGATGCACCCACTAGGCCTGTGTAATAACAATGATGAAGAAGACTTGTATGAATATGGCTGGGTAGGAGTGGTGAAGCTGGAACAGCCAGAACTGGACCCAAAACCATGCCTCACTGTCCTGGGCAAGGTAAGCACCAGGCCCTCTGAACTGTTTGGATTCCAGTTGTTCTTCACACTCCCATTTTCTCAGTTCGCCAACCCCTCCCCTAACCCCCAACCCCCCAACCCCGACCCGGACCATGGTGTTTACGAGCTTGGGCTCTTAGGGCGACTGCCAGCTTCAGGGCTGCCTCCACCTCTTGTCCTCTGTGTGGCCTTGGGCAAGTTACTTCCCCTCAAGGAGTCTCAGTTTCTTATCTATAAAATGGGTTGATAACAGAGATTCACAGTACTTTATCTTATACCCTTAGGGACAGAGTCTTCAGAATTCTAAGATTTGGGGGTCTAGAAAGGTATTAAAGTGTGCATATTTTATATTAAGTAACCCTTGGGAGATCTGGGGCAGTTCTGAGTAATCAAACACATTCATATTCATGTAGCAAACTATGGATATTCACATTAAGTGGGATAACTGAAATATAGCCTTATGTTAGTTCAGAGCAGCTTTGCCTCCCAATGAGTTCAGGTCCATTAAGTTTTGCTGCCAAGAAAGTTATGGAAAGACTTTTGGATTGTAGAGCTTTTTTGGTTTCAGAATAGCAGACAGCAATTATGGTCCTATATTAGAACTTACCTCATAGGATGGTTGGGAGGTGAGATGAGATGCGAACGTCTAGCAGGGTAAGCTCTCCGAAAATGTTTGCTGCCATTGGCTGTTGTCATTCCATTTAGAAATGCTAAAAAAGACTTCTTTAGCCAAGAGAGCTGCATTTCCTCTGGCTGCAGTGTAAGATAGAAATAAATTTATTTTGGAAAACCATCCATGAGTGATCTTAAAATATGACAGCTTACAACCTGTTTTAAGCTGGATCATTTTGTTAAAGGGAACGGTTTGGAGAAAGTTGATAGAATTTTGGTTGGAGGAAAGGTGGTATCTCCTAAGGATAGTGTTACTGGCTAGATGTTTTTTAGATTCCCAGAAGCTGCTATTCTAGATACTCTGGGGACACAGACACTGGGGGAAAAAACAGTTCTGATTCCTGACTTGTTGAGGATTTCTTGGGAGATCCAAGCAAGAGAAGAGGAGGTTTATGTGGGGTGCTTGAGAGGAAGCCTTTCCCAGACTTGAAGATGCCCCAGCCAGTGTCTCCTGAAAGACTTTTGGCCCAGGAGGCCCTTGTGGGTCTAATCTGTGACTTTGGCATCACACTTGTCCTCTGAATAGCTTCTGAATACTTCTCAAGTTCTCCTGCCCTTTTATAGGGGAAAAAATGCCCCCTGGGAATTATTACCTGTTTGGTTTACAGTTCATGAAGTCAAATCAAGGTGTTTTAGGCCCTGATACTTCATCGTTTAAATAGTTGGCCAGAGCTGCTTAATGATGCTAAGAGAACAGTGACCCACTTGAGAATATTTTAGTGTTTAACTAGGAGAAATGCCAGCTGCATCCAAAGGTTAGAAACAGTGCTTTCCTTGTAGGTAGAATGCTCTTAATACAATATTTTCTCCTGTACTTAAACTGTTGCTATGTGGGTCTCAGCAGCTTGGCTTAATTTGCTTTGCCCCACTCTGGTGGGGCTCTACCTTTGCATCTGCTGTGTCTATACATGGGTTGGAATGGGGCTCTCAGGGACACCCTATTGTTTTCCCATGGCTTAGTGGTGTTGAAGTTAGAGAACCCAACTGTTTCCTCTTCCACCTGGAACAACCATGTAGTGGTTTTATTTGAAGAGTTTTGTATGCTTTGGCCTGTGAAGCCAGGGAGAATAAAAACCCTAGACATATACTGAGTCATTAAGTACTTCTTGAGTTTATTCATTCACCAAATATTTATTGAATGCAGGGGCCCAGAAGCTAAGTTTGTGGTTCTACATGCTTGCAAGTAATAGCACCCCCTCACCCACCATGTGTCTGTTTGGAAAGGCTGTGTGGTGGTGGCCAGGCAGTATTTACACATGGTTAGTTACTGAAATTTGGCTTAACACCCAAATAAAAATCATTAGCAAAAATGCCTGGGCCAGACAAATCAAGACAGTTTTGCGTTTAAGACCTGGGCTTGCATAGGAGGTGCTGTGAGTCAGGCATCTGTCTTTCCTTTCCACTTTCCCTTTCTCTTTCTCCCTCCCTCTTTTTTCCTCTCTTATCTTCTCAAAGTGTAGTTGTCTCAGTTTCAGTTTTATTAACTGTGCTGCGTTTTCTTTTTTTCTGAGCCCCCAAAGACAGTGGCAAGAGAATAAAGAAAAGCAAAGTGACCCTCATGGCCCCTGGTCTGCAGATTGTGTGCTTTACTGTCATTTCTTCTTTCTTAGTGGCTGTGCAAGAAGGAGGTGGGAAGTGGAGAGAGGCACAGAAGGAAAAACCTACAGCTAGGTCCTCATGGGGGTGGGGCTGGCGGTGGGGGCACTCCTGGGCATAGCTGTTGAGACTTGTTGAAAGCTGTAGAAAGGAGGACCATGTCAGGCAGGCGTTTTGGAAAAGCCTGTGGGAGAGTAGGGGAGGGCCAGACACAGACCCCTCTCCTTCCCCAATCACCTGCCCTCCTCACCCACCCGCCCACAGAAAATGCCATAGGGCGAAATGTTGAAATAAGAGAGGAATGTCCTAAACTAAAAAAAACGCAAATACCTCTCCAGGAGTTCAAATAAAGTTTCATTTTAAAAGGAAAAGACATAAACTCATCACCTTGGTTTATTAGTGAAGGGCTTTTGAACTCCTCAGAAGGGAACACTATAAACTCAGGAGAGAAAAATGATTTATGATCTCCTCCTTATAATCGTTTTGATTCTGTAGGCGGCAGGGCAGACAGTAGGATCAGCGAGGGAGGCAGAGCTGGGGTGAGGGTGAGACCCCACAGGGGTGAGGCAGGCCAGGGCGCCAGGCAGGCCTGCCCCACACGGGCCCAAGGCAGATCTCTTGAGCCTTCCAGGCCTTTCTTTCTCACTTTATGTGAAGGGGCTATTCTGGGCTCCCTGCTCTTCTAACACTTTGAGCTTCTGTATCATATTGAAAATCTTGCCTTGACATTCTAGTTAGGGAGATTCTAGTTGCAGCTTTGAAAGAGATTCTCACCTATGACAATTAAAGTCCTAGGAAATTAAAATATAAAAATATTGACATTTCTGAGCAGCTTGCTATTCAAAGGAAGGGTCTTAAGCCATCCCCAAAGTGCAGGAGTCTGTGTTTATGCCCCAGGCATTTTAACCCTTCAGTGCAAACAGTGTTTATTAAGCATCTTATGGGACTGGTAAGAATTTTGAAGCAATGTTGACTTTAATAGCTTCTGCCCTCCATGACCACTTGACGGAGAGCCTCATGGCAGGGAACACACAAGGTGTGCTGAAGTTCCTACCAAAGCCAGCCTGGCTCAGCTTTCATGAGTCAAGGCAGAATAAACCTCCCTACCTCTCCAGCCCACAAGGGAATGGAGTCTTAGGGAGAACTCTCAAAGACAGGCATGGGCTTGGCTCCTTCTGGTACTTAGGAGGACAGAGGAGGAATGCAGAGACAAGAGAGACAGGGAATTTCCGGTGAAAGTCTCCCGGCTTCGGCTGAGTGACCTCAGAAAGGTCACTTTGGTTCTCAGGGCCTTATTCTCCTCACTGGGGCTCATGCTGCCTTTGTCATTGTGATGGGGATTCTGCGAGATACCTGGGAGCACTTCGCACAGAGCCGCACCCGTGGTAAATGCCCCATGAGAGGACAAAAGCAGCCATCCTGTGTGGGTGCTCGCTGAGTGCCAGGAGCTTTACGTGCAGCATCTCCTTTCCTCATCAGTCCAGCTCTGGGATTGTGTCCAGATTCCCATTTTATGACAAGGAAGTCAGTGCTCTACAGAACCTGAAACAGCAGCTCCCACAGAGCTGATCCGATCTGAGGTGAAGACTCTTGTACTGCCTCGTCAATGTCAGTGCCTTCCCTCGCCTCCTTTTGTCTTCACCAGTTCTTCCAGGTAAAAATCGGATGCTTCCCAGGAGTCAGTGGCTCGGTTAGGACTTTGGTTCCGCTTAATAGAGACACTGCTAGAGCTGCATTGAGAGCCAAAAGGGGAATTTGCTTTTGGGGCTCCTGGGTGGCATCAGAGACATCACATCACGATGGGGCTGCTGCCAGAGCCCCTCTCCAGCCTTTTCTTCTGTGCCTGTTCTTTACTCCCCTCTCTTTCCACTTACTTGGTAGGAGATGCAGCCCTCCAATATCCATAGGCCACACACACTCTTAGTTTCAAGCCTAAAAGATCCCAGAAAAGGGATTTGTTGGCCCGTCTTCAATCAGGTGCTCCCCTTTAGTCTGGTCAGCTGTGGTCTGGGGCCAGGAGCACACCGGAACTTAGCTTGCTGCCCAGCCATGTGTAGGAAGTAGGAGGAAGATGTGCTCTCTGGAAAGCTGGTGGGCGGCAGTCCTGGGCTCCCTTCCCTAAGCAGCCCCTCTAGTCACCAAGTCCTGTATGTGATCACAAGCCACTAGGTGATGGCCTCAGTTTATCCTGAGTCGTCCATAGAGGCCCCAGTTGGAAGGGACTTGTCTGGTTCATGGATACTGAGAAGAGTCAGTGCCTCTTCTTGCCCACCCCTGGCACAGAGCAGCTGTGAGTGAGGAGAAGTCCACAGGCTAGAGGGGTCAGGCAGGTTTTACAGAGAGGCGCTGTATGAGATAGGGTGAGATGGGGGAATAATGGGAACGGCCCAGAAAGAAACAGAGCAACAAGTTCTACAAGGGGCCTTGAAACTTGCTGGGGAAGGAAGAGTCTTTCAGTGGAGGAGTCTAGTCTGGTCTTTGTGCCCTACGTAGCTGGGGCCCCTGCAGGTGGCAGATCCTAAGGGAAGAAGATGTGGCTCTGGGAACGTTGGTTTGTTGGTGGCGTCTAGGCTGGTTGGAGAGGGGAGGATCTAGCTACTCTTTGCTGGTGGGTGTTTCCAGAAGCTGAATGGGCCTAGACATCAATTCTTATAAATGTTTTGGTGAGGCTCAAGCCAGTGACATCGCCAAGGAAACCTGTTTGCTTTCAGATTTCCCCAGTCTCTTCACCTGTTCTTTTTCTGTTTTTACATTTAGGCAGATATGAAATATAGAGGCAGCATGGCCAACAGCGTGGCAGGGTGGAAAACTGCTCTGCCATGAGGAAGAAGAACTGGTCTGTAATGCCAGTTCTTATTAGCAGCAGGAAATCAGGTGTAAGGGAGGATCGAACCCTAGTCCACACCACCAACCCACATCCACTCCTGTGTGTCTTGGTAACTTCTTCACAGAGAAAGAATTAAGACCCTAGTAACCACAATTACTGGAAGGCAAGCAACAGAGTGAAAGGAATCTTATTCGTTCAGGATGGTTGGGAAGAGCATGTAATGATGAAGAGTTGGGTTTAGACATCAGACTAACCTGAGTTTGTACCCCAGTTCCAACCCTTTATGTGACCTGGCCTCCTCAGATGGAAACAGCAGTGAAATGAGAGAATGTGTGGCAAGTGTTGGTCATGGCACAACTGAAAACTCTAAAAGCAAGTATCAGCTCTTCCCCTCCATCCTCTCTCCCTCCCTTGCTATCCTGTTACTTAAGAAGTGACATTCATAGCGACTGAAAGCAGGATTGTGGCAGCCAGAGGCTTCAGGGAGTCAGTGTTTAACGGGTGCAGAGAATCAGGAGCAGGATGAAGTTCTGGAGATGGATGGTAGTGGTGGTTGACAGCAGTGTGAATGGACTTAATGCCACTGAACTGTACACTTAAAAATGGTTAAGATCGTAAATTTTATGTTACGTATATTTTACCATAATAAATAAAAAGTGGTATGACCTAAATCATTTTACAACATACCAAGTTTGGTGGCAGTGGGTATTTTTAAAAGAGAGCATTTTGTTCTTGAACTGATGGAATGTAGTCCCATCATGAATGCTGACTGCTTCTGCTGAGTCGTGGTGGAGAGCCAAGCCTTGTCCCATAAGATGTGCTACAGATGATCCAGGACCAGGGAAAACAGAGACTAGATCCTCCTTTGCACATCAGACTGTCCCCAGGGAAATTTCTTAATTATCTTCCAAAGGACAACTCCCAAAATGGAGAGTTTGGGTAAAGGAAAAACAAACTTTTATTTATATCCTCTTCATGACAGTGGAAAACAGGAAAATGACACTACTTAAAATTCTTGTTTGAATTTCTTCTCCAAATCTTAACCAGAACCTGATATGTTATACAGTGATAGGCGGTAGTAGTTGGTGCTTAAAGGAGAAAAAGGATTCAGGAATAATCCACAAAGGGGACCATTGCCCCATGATGATGAATGTGTTTTGGCCAAATCTCTCTGCACTGGGGCTTTTCTCTTCTGGGCATTGTCCCTCTGGGTTCTCTGGTAAAAGTCAAAGCTAGTAAAATCATGGTGTAGGTGTTAATCTAGCACAGTGGTTCTCAAAGTGTGGTCAGGGGACCCTTAAGGATTCTCAAGGTCCTTCCCACGGGGACCCACCAGATCAGAGCTGTTCCCAAAGTAACACTAAATTGCCCCTTAGCTTCCTCTCTGTCATTCACAAGCATATGGCGGAGTTTCCAGGGGCATCACTTTGTGTGGCGACTTTATTGCATTGATGTTTAGTGGAATATGTGCTCGTTTATTCTGTTTCATAGATTTCTCAGTTGTAATTCCTAATATGGTAGTGATCCACAGATAGAACCCACAGAAAAGAGAAGTTCTTTGGAGTGCTTAATTTTTGAGACTGCAAAAGGAGACCAGAGATTTGAGTCACCCAACTAGTATTATGTCCCTATTGTAAGATCTTCTCATAGAGCTTGGCCGAGGGAGAGACCAAGTTTTAAAGTTAGTGGAAATGAGCAGAAACAAGGAGCCGATACAGGAAATAAAGGTGAATGTGTTGTCATGGAATTACTCCGTTCTGTAATATCGGAGCCCAAAAAGTGCTGGTTCTGAAATGTTAGTAATTTGAATGAAACCAGTGAGTTGCTATTTGCCACATTTAATAACAATAACCAAATGGTGAATTTGAAGAACTTAGGTATGAAAGATCTTAAATCTCTTTGAGGCTTGCCGTGGGGTGTAACCTTCAGCCTTGACCTTCTGGAACAGGGCCTAACTGGATAGGCAAGAATGTGTGGGGACTTGAGTAAAGCTGCAGAGTTGTTTAAGAGCCATGTAGGAGTGGGGAGGGAGGGGGACTGATCCCTCAGGGTGCCATTCTCATTTGGGTTTCAGGTCACAGATGTGCCTTTCCTGGGATACCCGAGTGCCCTGGTTCTTAGGCCAAAAGCCTTTTAAGTTTTCCTGAGTATGAAATTCCTGCCTCCAAAGAGATGGTAGGTTGGAAATCCTGGGGTCTGACTTGCTGTGGGAAAGGGGAGAAAGTGGTGACTTAGCAGGGTCTCCGAGGCAGCTCCTGCACACTGCAGGCATCAGCCTCGCCCAGTCAGGTAAACGGATATGGTGTTTGCTACGTGGGTGCTCGGGCTCCTCACCTGTGTCAGACTTTCCTGGGGCATGTGACCTGGGTCCTCTTATTGCCGTGGGTCTCAACTGGGACCTTTGGCACGCCCCCCCCTCCCTGCCATCAAGCCCTGGGGACGTTTGGCAGTGTCTAGGGACATTCTGAGGCCCAGACAGGAGTATCCAGGGGGCATGGGGGCCCGAGTACTCCTGGCACCTGGCGGGTGGAGGCCCGGATGGCTGCGCATCGCTGTACACTGCACCGGGCACGAGGAGCCCTCCGGGCCCAGGTGTGAGTAGGGCCGCAGTCGAGAAACCCTGTCTTCACTGTGCAGGTGTTCTCTCCGTAAGACCTTAGGTTCCACTTCTTCCTCCCACATTCCCCCCACCACTGCTGTCCAGTGTAATGACAGGTTCGTGGCAGCCTCTGGGGAGTGCTCTGTTGAGCGCACGATCAGCATCAGAGCCCGTGCATGGCTCCGTGTGAGGAGTGCAGAGAGCTCAAATCTTGAAGCCACACGGCCTAGGAGCAAATGATAATTCTGCTTTGGTAGTAGTGAGCTAACTGGGGCCAGTAAACTTCTCTTCGCCTTCATTTCTCCATATCCCCCTGTGTAAAGATAGTTGTGTGATTAAAAAAAAGATGTCTTGTCAGGTTTTGGGAATGTGTGAACACCCAACAAGTAACAGTTTCCTCCTCTCTCTAAACACACTCCAACCAGGCGGATGGAAGCCCTTTTCCTAAGGTGAGCTGAGGTGCGTTTCTTGTTGGAGAGGAAGTTTGGAAGGTTCTTTTCAGATTTATTTTAAGCAGCAGTTGGATAAATACCTTCCATATTTGGTTAAAAAGGAAAACAAGAAAGGAACTTAGAAAAAGAAATCAGATCAGGAGGAAGAGATTGGCATGATATGAATGGAAAAAGGAAAACTTAGGGAATACCACTTTTCTTCTAAGGTCATATGTGATTTGAAAACCACAAACTTTTAATCTGATGCTTTTTTCCTACACCTAAATCTTCCAGGAACCTCATAGTTAAAAGACTATATTAAGCACAATATATATATTTTTAAACTAGATCCAAGATGTTTTCAGCTATAAAAGGCTAATTGAAACCATTATTTGAAATCCACTGAGAGGGTCAAAGGAGTTTTGAAGATCAAGTGAGTGAATATGACAAATAATGTGTCTGCCAACCCTGGGAGCACAGGCTGCCAGCTGCCCCCTGGACTGGGGGAACTCCTTCTGGCTGTTGTCCCTCCAATTGAACCAGGTTCTCAACAGAGCAAAGGCTGCAAATAAGGCTGTACTAGGAAATGAGGAATGGTGTGCCATGCCAGCAGAAAAGCCCATCAAAAATAACTATTGACCTTATCTACTTTTGAAAGGCCGCTTTGAAGTATAAAAGAAGTTGGAACCTAACATATTAAGTCATCGTAATATGTATAGTAGCAGTCCTGAGTCAGGTGATCTGAATTTCATTCCTGGAGACAAGCCCTGAAGTCCCATTTGCTCCCTGTTCTTGGATGGTGGGGCTTTACGTGAATTAACCCAAATAAGCAATGGTAGGCTGTCGCTCGAGTGCATTTCTGGCCATGTCCATGGTCATGTCAGATTTTGGGGACTGTCTTGACAGTGACTGTGTATTTGGTTTACTGTCTACCAGGCCCCTGGAAAACCTACATGCCAGGTTTGACCATTGCACATTTAGGTCACCTGAGTGGCACCTGTGCTGTAGAGCACCACACAGCCAGCCTGGGCAGAGATTCCCACTGGGTGCAGGATCGGGAGGAATGGGGACATGGCAAGATCCTGTCTGCCAAGACCGTCTCCATACCACAGACAAATGCAATTTCTTTTCCTTGTTCTGTCTTTTGGTTCCTTTCCAAAAAACACCAAAAAACATGTGGTATCTTTTATACCATATGCCTATATGATATAAAAGTTACTATCCAGTTTAATGGTCTTGTTTTCTACATCAAATATTGGGCTTTGTGGTCTGACTAATGCTTTTTGTGCACTCTTTTAGGTTTGAGGCAGTCTAAACAATTCCTTTGGAATACTGAAATATTTTAAATTCTGCATCATTTTTGCTAGTTGTAAAAATCATAAGGTCCAACACACTCCAGTTGTTCTAAGCACTATGGGATTAAATTCCAGTCAGCCTGAAGAACTCAGGCTATATCTTGGAATATAGAAAGGCACATGGTCTTCATCATTACACATTAACCTATTGCTCATAGATTTTCATGAATGTATCAACTCTAATGAACATCAGAGAAGAGAATGTGAAATATGCTAGGAACATTTGTTAACTTGGCTTGATTTTTAGAAATCAAATTGTAAAATGTTTAGATTGAAAATCTTTCATAGATTGTTTTTAAAAAATTAGTTATTAATGTTTTTCCTTTTTAAAAATTTCAATTGATAAAATCTTGTTAAGTTTTTATAACCCCTGATTTTAAAGGTATACACAAAATTTATAGCATTATTTGACTGCTTTTGTAATTAATGAAATGTTTTAGTCTCTTTGTCTTTTTTATGCATGTAAAACACTAAAATAATTTTTACCACCTTTCTTATATTCCTAGTGGCAAGAACAGTGCCTGCCACACACAGTAGGTACTCAGTAAATATTTGTTGCATGAAACAATTAATCATAGAGAATTTGGAAATAGAAGGAAAAAAAACACTCTTAATTCTACTCCCCTAACACAAGTCCTATCAGTTTTGGTTTATTTCCTTCCTGTCTTCTCTGAGTCTGATTTCTAATGTAATTTTATGAAAATAAAGACATATATTCTGCCTTTTCAAGCTTAACCATATATGCTAGTCATTCACTAATTTACCATTACTGTCATAACCTATATTTAATGGCTGCATAACATGACAATAGAATATTCCATGATTTAGTTGACCATTCCCCCAGGGTTCAATATTTAGATTGCTTATGTTTCATTTTTAATCCTTACAAACAAACCAAACTAAAAACCCTTTCTTTATGTAGATAGTCTTTGGGTTTTTTTTTTCCTCTTTGAATTATTTCCTTCTGATAATATTCTAGGAGGAGATTATAGGTCAAGGGTATGAACATTTTTTATGACTCTTGATGCAAACAGTTACAATTGCTTTTCAAGAAAGGTCCATCACTTTATCCTACTCATAAAGTTAGAGTGAGCCATTTTTCACAGAAACAATGTTAACATTGACCATTATTGTTAATGTTTCTTTTACTAATTTGAAAGGTAAAAATAGTACTCCGTTGTTTGCATTTCTTTGGTTATTAGCAAATATTAACTTGAAGCATTTTTCCATCTACTAATTAACTTTCCTCTTGTGAATTGTCTATTCTGGTCCCTTGCTCATTTATGGATGGATCTTAATGTAGATTTTTTTTATAGTAATGTATTCCTTGTCATTTGGAATATTTTTTAACTGCCCCTTTATTTCCTTATTTTTTTATTTGTTTTGCATTCTTGGTGTGAAGAAGTTTAAAATTTTTACATAGTCATCATCCCTTCATGATTTCTTACATTGCTTCTAAGCTTATTTTATTCCCTCCCTTGCAAGCTAGAATTATTTTTGCCTTTTCTACTCTTCTGTGATCACTGTTATTCTTTTAATGTATTATATCTGTAAATCACACAATTTATTGTGATGTGTAATATCAAGAGTGGTTAAGTAAGGTCTCTCAAAGGTCTCCCAACACCTTTTAAGTCATTTCCATCATTTTATGTATCTTCCTCCTTTAAAAAAAAAACTATGTTATGTTCTACTGAGTTCTATAATAACATCATAATCCTGTATTATCTACTATCAAATAAACTCTGTATCCCTTTCTTGGCCAGGACCACGCTGTTTTAATTTTTGTTGTTTTTAAAATACATTTCCAGAGCTGCCATATGCTCATGAACAAGTTTTAAAGAATTCAGTAAATCAGCAAAGCAAATGCCTGTTTGTGCTATTCTGTAGACCAGAGAGTCCTAATTACTGCTTGTCCTCTCCCACTCAGTACATTATACCCCTGCTCCAACTCTGGCATCCTGGAGAGTTACTTTCGCTAGCTATGTTCATTCATAATGGCCATATTCAAGTTTCCCTCCATTCCAGCATCCACACATAATCTTTATTAGGAAATGTAGTCTGTGGTTAAAACCACCTACAGAACCTATGTAAACGCCAGGTTGCCCAAGAATGTTTCACCACCAAAACTTCTCTACCCATTTCTGTTCTGGAAATATGTTTTAGATGGTTGGACTCTGTACAGAAACAGAACAGGAATGACTGGTCGAATTGTTCTCACCTGAAGGCTTCTTTTTTTTTTTTTAAGTGTACAGTATTTTTAGTATATTCGTAGAATTGTGCAACCATCACCAGTTTTAGTATTTTCATGTTCTTTATATGTTATATATACAAGTCCCATATCAGATATATGAACATTTTCATCACCCCAAAGAGAAGTCCTTTACCCTGTAGTAGTCATTTTCTCTCCATTCTGGGACATTTCATATCAGTGGAATCACACAGTATGTGGTCTTTTGCATCTGGTTTCTTTTGCTTAGCATGATGATTTCTATGTTCATCCATATTGCAGCATGTATGAGACCTTCATTTCTGTTTATCACAGAATAATATTCCATTGTATGTTGTTTTTTGTTTGTTTATCAGCTGATGGACATTTAGATCGTTCCCACTTTTTGGTTATTAAGAAGAATGCTTCTATGAAACTTTGTGTGCAAGAGCTTGTGTAGATACAGGTTTTTACTTCCCTTGGGTAACTAAGAGTAGAACTGCTGGGTCATATGGTAACTCTGTGTTTAACCTTTTGAGGAATGCCAGACCAGTCTGCAAAGTGGCAACACATTCCACAGTACCACCAGTAGGGTATGGTTTCTCCATATCCTAGCCAGAACTTTTTATGTGTGTTTTGATTACAGCCATCCCAGTGGGTGTGAAGTGCCATCTCATTGTGGTTTTGATTTGCATTTCCCTGATGGCTAATGATGTTGAACATCATTTCATGTGCTTATTGAAAGTTTGTCTTTTTGGAGAAATGCCTGTTCAGATCCTCTACCCATTTTTAATTGGTGATTTATCTTTTTATTATTGAGTTGTAAGAATCCTTCTATCCTAGATAATACACCCCTTATCAGATGTATGCTTTGTAAATATTTTCTCCCATTCTGTGGATTTTTTTTCCACTTTATTGATGGTGTCCTTTGCAGCACATACGTTTTAATTTTTGATGGGATTTAGTTGATCTGTTTTTCCTTTGGTTTTCTTTTGGTGTCATATCTATGAAACCATTGGAAGGCTCCTTGTTGCACTGAAACCTGCTAATTGTCCTTATTGTAGTATTTTACATGGTCATATATTTAAGGTCCTTCTGGGATTCCCAATAAAGAATGTATTCTTCCTTTCCCTCCAGAAGCTTCAAGTAAACTTAAAGTTAACAGAGGGCCAGGAGGCATTGGCGTCTCCTCAGTTCTGGTCCCTGTCCAGTTCTGCTTTGCCAGATTCCTTGATTTCACCTGGGACATCTGAGCCAAAAAACCTCCACATATTCTGTGGCAGGAGGGTGATAGAGTGCTCAGTGTTCCAGCGGTCAGGACTCCTTCAGCTCCAGCTCAGTAGCTGAATAGCTAGGTTGAAAATACGGAAAAACAGAAGAGCTACTGCCCAGTCTTCTCCTTTCCTTAGCTAAAGATGGTTCTGGAAGAGACTGGCCTGCTACTTTCTAGAATCCCAGTGAGTGCCCATGAATGTGGATGCTCCTGCTGACCAGCTTCAAGGACCTGATTTCTCATGGGCTTCAGGTCATAGTCTGTCAGATCTAAACAGGGAAGACAAGGCAGTCTTACCAAAATAAAATGCTTATGGCCAACATCCAAAAGACAAACAACAACAAATGTTGGCGAGGATGTGGAGAAAGGGGAACCCTCCTACACTGCTGGTGGGAATGTAAACTAGTTCAACCATTGTGGAAAGCAGTATGGAGGTTCCTCAAAAAACTCAAAATAGAAATACCATTTGACCCAGGAATTCCACTCCTAGGAATTTACCCTAAGAATGCAGCAGCCCAATTTGAAAAAGACAGATGCACCCCTATGTTTATTGCAGCACTATTTACAATAGCCAAGAAATGGAAGCAACCTAAGTGTCCATCAGTAGATGAATGGATAAAGAAGATGTGGTACATATACACAATGGAATATTATTCAGCCATAAGAAGAAAACAAATCCTACCATTTGCAACAACATGGATGGAGCTAGAGGGTATTATGCTCAGTGAAATAAGCCAGGCAGAGAAAGACAAGTATCAAATGATTTCACTCATCTGTGGAGTATAAGAACAAAGAAAAACTGAAGGAACAAAACAGCAGCAGACTCACAGAACCCAAGAATGGACTAACAGTTACCAAAGGGAAAGGGACTGGGGAGGATGGGTGGGAAGGGAGGGATAAGGGGGAAAAAGGGGCATTATGATTAGCACACATAATATAGCCAGGGGGGGGACATGGGAAAGGCAGTATTTATAGAGAAGACAAGTAATGATTCTATAGCATCTCACTACACTGATGGACAGTGACTGTAATGGGGTATGTTGGGGGGACTTGATAATAGGGGGTCTAGTAACCATAATGTTCAAGTAATTGTACATTAACCATACCAAAATAAAAAAAAACCCTAAACCCTTAAGGGCACTTCCTCTCTGATGTTGGCCACACTCCCCTTCCTTCTAGTGTGCACCATTTTGCCTTAAATAAAGACTTCTTACTGCTCAATTTAAAAATAAATAAAAAATAAAAATTATAAAATCATAAAAATGCTGTTTTTGAAATGCTACAGAAGGACATAGGTGTGAGTAAGGCTCCCACCCCTGCTAAGTTTTTAGTACCTCTGAAAAGATAATGCCTCAAAGGTCCCATTTTAGAATATTCAAGATTTGGAAAATGTTTCCAAAATAATCTTTCTTTCAGAGGTTTGCTGGTGAGCACCAGACTGAAAATAATTCCCCTAACTGATGGCTGGCCCCTTGTTCTCAGAACGGGGTGTGGGTGTCTTTAGGGGTAGGGGTCGTTGAATAGGATTCTGTGCTCCTAAGAATAGCACCAACAAGTAGTGTAGAGTCGTCCTTTGGCTCCCACCCATAAACCGCAGCCTGTCTGGAAGGTCTGACTTCAGGCCATTCAGCCTTGGCAAGTCCGTGCTTCAGCAAGTGCCTGGAAGAAACAGGAGCTGATAGGCAGGTGCATGGCGAGGGGAGATGGCTGAGAAGTGGCCTCATGCTTACTAGGCCTGAGACTGTTTTCCCACGTTGTTTTGCATGATGCCAGAAGCACTGAGAAAAGGAAAAAAAAAAGTTGCAGTTATTCTGGGTCATTTATATCATCTGAAATCTATCTAAAACCCTGCAAATAATTTGCTGTTTAAACACCCCATTTCTCTTGTCATATAGTCTTCAGTTCCTCTGCTGACAGTACAGTGCAGTTGGCTTTTATATCATGATTGTGTAAAGAATAAATAAATGCAGTTGGCTGCCACACAGAATTTTTACTTGGCATGGAAATGGACTCTTTCCTAAAGGTCAAAACAGAACCAGTTTGTTTTGCAAAAGGATTACCCATGTACCTGTAGAATTGCTTTCAGCTGTCCATACTGCCTTGCAAACCCCACCCTCCCCCCCCAAAAAAGACAAATGCAGTCTGTACCCATCTCTAAGGAGCAGTCATGTTATGTGAAGTTGCATTTCTTACCAGGCCCCCACCCTCCTTATCCCTCAGTGCTATTATTGTCTTTGCTTAGGATGGGCTGTCTTTTGTGAATAAGAGAAAATAAGAAAATTGCCTGTTTTTAGGCAATGCAGGTGTGTTTCAGAGATTTAGAGTTAAGAAGTCAAGTAAATATTTTGGCAGCCCAACAAAGGTAAGAAAGGGAGAACGCATCTAATGGGCTTCTCTAATTACAGGCCTGTCCAAACACTGCCGTCCTCAAGAGACAGTGGTCAGGGCCGAAGCCTGCCCTGCTCTGCAGTGGCCGCAAGGCCCTGCTGAGACGTGGGCTCGCTTTCTCTCTGGCCCTGGCCCTGTGCCAGACAGGACACTGTTGGACTTTGATTCAGTCCCACCCCAGAGGAAAGATCCTCATCAGGAAGTGGGAGATCTGTCCTTAACAGATTCTGATCACATCGTTTCCACTTCCGTGCTGAGAAAATCCCAGCTAGCTTTCTCTCCCCTCTTAAATCAGAACTCTGAAGTTTGGAAACCTGGCACAGTATCTCAGATAACTTTCAGTGTAGCTTCATCCACCTCCAGGCTTTGGGGGGGGCAGACCCTTGTGAAAGAGACCCAGAGGCAGCATGTGGCAGGGCTGCTGCCCTTGTCCGCTTGGGATCTGGGGTCCGAGCGCACCCCAAGCCCGCCTGCTAGTCTAGGTGGCTCTTCCGTCGCCTGGTCTAAAAACAGACATCCCAGAAGGAGGGAGATCTGATCTGCGAGTGGCGTGTCTATTCGAACAGTAGAAAGGCCGACATAAAAGCTGCCTCTCTTGCTCACCCTCCCCCAGTGGCTTCCACTGGATCACCTTGGCAGGGCCTCCTCCGCGGCGGGCGGGCCGGGGCCGCCTGCCGGTTCCTTTGATCACCTCCCGCCCCGTCCCAGCCAGAGGCCCGGCTCTACTGATCTGATGAGGTGCTGAACAGGACCCAAGGGGCAGTGACGGAGCGAGAAGAAAGCCTCAGGAATGAAAAAGAAACCCCATGAACCTGCTCGGCTTCAGTGGCCGGATTTTCCTACCGGGGAGCCGCTCAGTTCCTGCCCGCCCAGCCTGCCTGCCCCTCGCCCCGGCCTCTCCCGTCTTGGCTTTTCAGACCCTGTGTGTGTTTTGTGTTTGAATCACGGCTGTTCTCCCTGGTTCTCAGGCTGGGAACCCACTGCGCCTGTTTCCATGGTCACTGGGAAGCTCTTAGTGCCATGTGCTTCAAAGGGAACCTTTCCCCTCCCTGCGCTCACGTGCTGCCTGCCCCAGGCCGCCACACAATAAGGGCCCTCCAAGCCAGGCCTCCGACCCCCACTTGCCAGGAGGAAAACCTCGCCTTTGCTGAGCAAGGCTGTGTGACCTCACGGAAACTCACCCCCCAGCAGAGCATGGGGGCGTGCACGCAGGGCAGTCATGTGGAGGTGCACGCAAGGTGGCACTTAAGTCTCACGTGCCCCCTTGTAGATTTGGGTGGAGTATAGAGAATTGTAGGTTGTGAGCATTTGGGAATCTTTCTGAAATTGAAGAAAATAACAAAAGCCTAAGCTCCTTGTGGGAAAACAGGTAGCCTTGTTTGGGGTGGGAGAGGGGAGGAAGAGGAAGACCTGAATCTGGACAGGTTGGAGCCCAGAGTCTATGTAGGACTTTCTTGGCTAGACTTTCTAGGGGCCAGCAGAGAATAGAATCAAGGTAGGCGGCACTGGCTTCCTGACCCCAGAGCCCGGGTGGCGAGGGTGGTATCTGCTCACTTGTCCACGGACATGATCCCCGAGCAGTTTGAAGTATGAAGTTTGTTTTTGCATGTTTATTATTATTGTATAATGCAGAGGAATGAAGCCTCTCACATCTGATTGAAGAGAAAGAACCAGTGGTTTAATGATCTTGGAACGCTGCGACACGGTGATGCTGGAATTAAAAGGTGAATATCCTCTGAGGAGCTTATATTTTGGATGCCAAGCCTGCTCCCTTTATTTGGAGCTCAGGATATTAGTTTCTGCCTCAGGCTTACTGAACTACAGAGAGTATGGGAAATTGGATATTTCTCAAACTGTTAATTTGCTGCCAGTCTTTACCTTTTGTAATATTTTGGTCATATCTTTTTTTCTTTTGCTCATTGGCTGCTTCTATAAGAACTATTTCCTTTTTACAAAACTATCTGAAGTTGTGTCCCTCTGCTCAGTCAGTGAGGATGAGCATACGAGGATGGCATAATTTCTCAGTATTCAAAAATATCATCGTCACCATGTCTCTTTTGGTGGGCAGAGTATGTGCCCCAAATTCTTCCCTAGTGGGAACTGAAGACCCTGAGCTAGTCAAAGCCTGGCCATGGAGTCCTGGGTTTGCTGAGCACTGTGTGTGCTCTCCCTGAATGTGATGGCTCCCTCATTCCATGTTCTGAGCTAACTCTCCCAAGATTCTTTACGTGACTTTACATGCAGAAATTAGTTGTGGCATGATTTACTCTGGCTCTTTCAGGTGTGAGGCACATGTCTTTAAAAAACCAGGAAAGAGGGGTTAGAGCTCTGATGCACTTGAAACTTTTGGGTTTTACATCTTTCCTTTCTCTCCAGTGTCCAACCTGTCTAACCAGGATGTAGTTCTTCAAGGCTGAATCAATGAGCACTGTTCTCTTTCTGTATGTTTTCAGGACTGAGCTAAATGGGGAGGGGTGTGGGAGAGTCTAGGTGTCACTCAGACCCGTGCAGGTGGAGAGTGCCTTGGCGATGGCTCGTGACTTGAACTTAGTGGTTCTTAAGAGGAAGGTTAATAGTTTTTCATCAGTTACACTAACAACTGTCCTCGTTGGCAGCTTTAATAAAGGATTAGGGAAGTTGGGTGTCTCATCATTTGCAGTTGATCCTCTAATTCAGTTCAGTTGTTTGTCCAAATTCTGTGGCTGTGATAATCTAGGTAACCGATTAATCTTTTTTGTTAACCAAAAGGTTTATTCAGTAATTGGGCTACGGTTTGTAATTAAGGTATGGGTGTATAGAGGATGTTGAATTTACTTGATGTCTCAGAACTGCAGCTGTCCAACTACAGCTTGCCCTGGTCCCTTGATGTTCAGCAAGCAGCTTTGGGGTGTCCCATAGCGTGCCAGCCACCCTTCTAGGCAATGCAAGGCTGTGATGGAGAGAGAATCAGGGCTAGCTCCTTCAGGTCTTTGCTTAGACATCACTTTCTTCCTAAAGTCTTTCTGAAAGTAGTATGTTAGCAGGTAAGGCTTCATAGAAGAGAAGAAACTAAACTTTCAAGAATGAATTTGGGTAAGGAAGGGAGGACAGAGGAGGAAATTCCAGGAGTGGGGCCAGCAGGAGCAGGAAAAACGCTGGTGTGTCCCACAGCCAGTCAGAAAGAGCAACTAGACTCAGCCTCAAAGTTTTAACTAGCAGGAGATCCCCTGGGTAGGGCAGGCGTTTCCAGGGAACATATCAATAGGTGTGCAAAAGAGGCGTGTGTAGTGGAGGGAAACATGTTCCCAGCGCAGGGAACAAGACGTTCTTAGGTGTAGAAGTACATTACCAGTTTGGATATTGCTGTATATTGCTGTTCTATGGCGATTTAAGTAAAAGAGAAGAATGAAGCATAATCTATTAGAGACCTTAAAATGTGAAATCCAAGAGAACTTCTACATGAATGAACTAAAGTGGTACTTGGTATAACTTGCCCAGTCAACATAAACACAAACGTGGCTCTAATTTCCCTTCTGTGTGGTGCTGATTCTTTTTATGCTGAATCTTCTCTCTCTCTCAATTGTGGTTCAATATATCTAACAGAAAAGCTACCTTCTTAAGCATTTTTTAGGTGTACAGTTTTGTGGCATTAAGTGCATTCACAGTGCTGTGCAATTTTGTGGCATTAAATGCATTTACCACCATCCATCTCCATCACATTTTCATCTTCTCCAACTGAAACTCCATCTCCCTTAAACACTAGCTCCCCATTCCACTCCTCTCAGTCCCTGCCAGCTACCGTTCTACTTTTTGTCTCTATGGATTTGACTGCTCTGTAAGTAGAATCATATATTTGTCCTTTTATATGCTTTTCACTTAACATAGTATCTTCAGAGTTCATCCATGTTGTAGCACGTTTCAGAATTTCCTTTTTCTGGCTGAATAATACCACATTGTATGTATATACTGCATTTGTTTATCCATTTATCCTTCAACGGACATTTGAGCTGTTTTCACATTTTGGCTATTGTGAATAATATTACTACGAACACAGGTATATAAATGTCTCTTAAAGACCCTAATTTCAATTATTTTGAGCATAAACCTGGACATGGAATTGCTGGACCATGTAGTAACTCTATGCATAATTCTTTGAGGACTCACCATACTGTTTTCCACAGCAGTTGTACCATGTTACATTCCCACCAGCAATGTACAAGGGTTTCAGTTTTTCCATATCTTACCAACACTCTGGTTTCTGGAGGGTTTTGTAAATATATATGTATATATATATATAGTAGCTATCTATCTTAAGGGGTAAGAGGTGGTTTCTCATTGTGCTTTTGATTTTCATTTTCCTGATGATTAGTGATGTTGAGCATTTTTCATGCTCTTATTGGCTATGTATATATTTGCTCTGGAGGACTGCCCAGGTCCCTTGCCCATTTTTTAATCAACTTGTTTGAGTTCTTTTGTTGGTGAGTTGTAGTTCTTTATTCTGGATATGAGTTCCATATCCAATATATGATTCACAAATGTTTTCTCGCATTCCATGGATCCCTTTTCACTGTTGATAGTATCTTTTGATTAAAACAAAAGTTTTTAATCTTGATTAAATCCAGTTTCTCTATTTTATTTTTCTTTCATCACCTGTGCTTTTGGGGTGTCTTCTCTCTGGGCTTGCTCATTCATCTTCACCTAACACTATTTTACTCATAGAAGGTTATACAAGCATATCTTACTATTCAGTCTTGGTTTATAATTTACTGTTGTCCTTAGTATCCCAGAACAGAGAGAAAATCTTGCTTCCCGGGCCAGGCTCTTGGGGACTTGATAATGTTGTGGATACAAAGATGATAAGGGGCCGCACAGAAGGTGCCCTTGGCTGGCCGCAGGGGTCCAGCAAGCTGGCTGCACTATTCTGCGGTCAACCTCTTGCAAATGTGAGCTCCTGTCCGCCTCCATGGCCAGCTGCCACCAGCCCCACGGTGTGAATGGCGAGGAAGTGGGGGCTGGCGGCTGGCTGGATTCCAGAATGCAGCCTTTGCTGGCAGAGAATCAGGGCGGAGGGGGAAACACTGTTATATATGAGAGAAATAATGCTAGCTGCAAAACCTATAATTCCCAAGTTAAAAAAAAAAAGATATTTCAACCAAACTGTGCTTTTATCTTTGAATTCTGAATGGGAGATTGTTCACACAGTTAAGCTGGCTGCAGAAGCCAGGCCAGTTAAAACAATATGCAGGCAGCTCTCCTCCAAGTAACCAGAAACTTGGCTCAAAGGAGCCCGAACCGAGGAACCAACCTGCTGGGAGACATTTTCCAAGGAACTCCAAGCAACAGCCTGAATGTAAATCCTCCTGCTGGGGAATGGCACTTTGGCAAATGAAGACCCTAATTAGAGATGGAAGGGTTTCTATTTTGTTTTTCTTTAATCCTTACCCTGGGGCCTTTGCAGGGCCGCCATGTCTCTGCTTGTGTGCAAAGAAATTTCCAGCTTCTCTTTGTAACAAGATCCTCTTTTGGGAAAGAAGCAACAAGCCGACAATGTGGGCCCACCACCACCGGGGGAACCTGCCACCAGCCTAACCCAAAACAAAGAGCTTGGTCTGGGCCCTGAGAGGCCAGGTCACCTGGATTGGCCCGTCTTTTGAAGTTGTTGGCCAAGTTGGATCTCACACTGCTCCCTCCCCATGAGACACTCAAATCCATGCTCAAACTGCACGTGAAGTTTTCTAAGTCCCGAAGGAGAACAGAAGTGTGAACAAAATGCAGAGCAGTTAAGGAAGAACTGCAGCGATGAGGCATCAAGGCCAAGGTTGAATTTGAAGTGGGTGGCGGGGGCCCCTCGTACCTCTTCAGCCTTCCACATGATTCTTTGCCTGTTTGATCTAAGCAGTGAAGCAGAGGGGCTATGTTGTTTTTCTAATTGATCATATCTTAGTTTTCAAAATATGCAGAAGTATCACATACATGGAAAGCCTGCATGCACCTGTTTTTGTTTTGCCGTGGGTACATCATCGACTCAACCAGGGACCCTCAGGGGCCTAGAGTTGATCTCGCTCATTTTCATTTCTCTTTGGTCCTAGAAAGGCAAGTGAGCAGTGTTCTCCTGGCCCAAAGTATTCGTGTGTCGGTAAATCATGGAACCCATCTTAGTCCTAGATAACAACAATAAGTAGGAGTGATGTGTCTGTTCGGGTTTCAGGGTGGCAGTTCTTTGAGGTGGCCATCATCCCACGACGGTAAGTGCGGGAAGGGCACCTGAGACTTGTGTGTGCCTGAATATTTTATGCATTATTTAGAGCTGTTGACTGTCGTTAAGCTCCCTGCTTTGTACAAGGTGTTTGTGCTTAAATGACTTCAAACATTTGTGAGGGGGAATGACACATATTTGACTGAGATATAGGGAAGGATCCTCTCCTGAGCAGCTGCTCCATGCTGAGCCCCTGGCTGGGCTCTTTGTCTAAATAGAGCCTTCCTTAATATTCACAACTCCATGAGCCAGTGGATACTCTACTTTAAGATGAATAAACACACTAAGCCTCAGGGGAAGAGACTTGTCTGCAGCCATCACACTTGACTCTGTCCAGGCCCCAGGTTAATTTCAGGCTCCTTCTGTGCCACCTTATCTCTTCTTTACAAGTCAGTTCTGCCCTTTGAGTTAGAAGATGAAACCACAAATGGTGGTGGTTCCGCTTTTCCATATGTAAAAGGACAGACGCACAGATTCCTAACCAACAGTGTACCTCTCCGAGGGCCCCCGCTGGTGAGGAGCCCAGTGCTGCCAGGAACCACCCATCCCTGGCCACCACGTGCTAGAACGGTGTATTTGCTGCATTTATTTCCCAGAAGTCTTCAGCTTGCTAGTACTGTCCTAAGTTAGGTTTCAGGGGATCCCAAGATGTTTCCTTTCCAGGTCTGCGCTTGCGGTTAGGCCCCTGCAGCTTGTTGGAAAAACATGAGCATCTGTTGCTGCCTGGCAAGGTGATGGCTGTGCAGAGTTACCCCTTCAGTGCTAGTGCCTGTCTCTGTGTCAGCTTCTCATTCTTGGCTTCATTTTCATTGGGGTGTATCGAAACCACCTAGGGTCACTGGGAAGCATGTAGATCCAGAAATAAAAGGAAACTGAGTTTATAGATGCCATATTGATCCTTTTAAAAAGCCAAGACAAAAGAAAACCTTACCACTATGTCTTTGATTTATTCTGCTGCTCTTTGGGAGCCGTGGGCTTAAGTGCAGAATGTGGTAGCAACTTTATCTTTGTTATAGAAAATATTTGCCCAGTTACACTCTAGCTAATTTAAAGCTGCACGGAACTGAAGGTTGGGGGTGGGGGAGTCTGATAATTTGCATGTCAGCTTGCACTCGTACCTAATGAACAGCTTGAATCCGTTGCCTGCTAAACTTAGAATGGAAGTGGGTTTGGAAAGTAACTCCACAGTCAAGAACTGAATTCTATTGTGGATGTTTAGATGGCTTGCATAGGCCATAAGCATGAGATTTGAAGTAAATCAATCAATACTGGACTTACAGCAATCTGCTTTACTCCATTAGTGTGAGGAACTGGGTAGCGTGGGCCTGGGGGTCTGGGTTAGAGTGGGCACCATTCTCTAACATAAGTGACCATTGGCATCCCAGAATATTGGTGGTACCCTTTCCCAGGACAGCCTATCATTGTTAGTAATGTTAAAAATACCTCCATGTTCCGAAAAAGAAACAGTGCAAAAGTCTTAATAGTCTTAATAATATTGTTCCCTAAATATCTTTCCCCTATATTTTCTTTCTTCTGCCCTGGTGTTTCTCCTGTTGCCATGAAGTCGTACGGCTGTGACAGCAGTGAAGATCCTAGCCAGACTCTTGCTCCTAGGAAGAGCTCAGAAATGTCACTCTTAATTACCACTGTTGTTTTTTCTTGCTTTGGCTTTATGCTCTCCCCAGCTTTTTTTGGATAATTGCCTTTGTTTTTGTATTTTTGAGCAAGGCAGGCAGTTAATAGTGGTGGCATCTTTGATGTCACTCAGTCATCTGAAGTCATTTGTTAATGTCCTACATACCCTCAGCAGTTTCCCCAATAGCAGTAGCGCCTTGTTCTGCTTGAGCTGTAAGGCAGGCTTGGGTGATGTGATTCCTGAGGTGGAGGAGATCTCTGGGCCATGAGCAGTTCAGCAGTAGCACTGCACAGAAAACAGGGTAGGGGGATGAGCTTGCAGACTATCTTACTGCGACCCTCTCATTTGACAGGAAGCAGAGATGCCCTGGGCTCCAAGCTGTGCTAAAAGGATGCAGTGAGCTTGACTCTAAGTGGTTCCTTTTGTAATTCAGTGTAAAAGAACAGACTACGTCTTTGGGATTCATTCATACATTCATTAAGTACCTCCTATATGGCAGGCTGTGTGCGAGACGCTGCTGATACAGTGGTGACTCATACAAGTCACTGCCCTCATGCAGCTCACAGTCAGTAGGGGGGTCTAGCAGAGACAACCAGCAAGTGCACACACCCACACACGACAGGCTAACAGCAGAGTGTCATGAGCGTCTTGAGACCAATAAACAGGTACGAGAGTGGTTGGGGGGTCTCTCTGCAGAGGTTGTCTTTTGAACTGAGAGCCTGGAGTTAAGGGTCTTGGAAGAAAAGAAGGAGCTGTTCCCATGCCCCTACGTCCTCTGCACATCTGCCAGCTCTGTCATCTGTTTCTTAGCACATCTGCTATGTGAGGTGAGCTCTCTGATTTCCTGTTATTCCTGTCAGCTTCTAACCATCAAATGACATTTTGCTACCATGTAAGTCCTAAAGTAATAAAACAAGGGCACTCAAGTCTTGCAGAATGTTAACTTGTTTATTTCAGGTATCTTGTTCAATATTACCTACCTATCTTGTGGCAATTGCTTTTAAACCCTCTGAAAGTTTATATGCTGTATGATGTAAAGGAATGTGCAAAAAATATGCAAACTGTTTATTCTAGTAACTGCCTAAAACTTACTGTTTGGTGTTTTTAAATGCTTAGTTATGGCTTGAGAAATCCAAAGTTTAATCAAAATCAGGTTTTGATGTATTGCTTTGGGTTAATATCCTTCTCTCCAGATTTCTTTCCCTCTCCCAGTGACTTTAAGAAGGGAAGGAAGAAAGAGGGGGACAAAAGGATTAAAACTGAAGCTAGCTTGACCGATGGAAGGGTTGTATCTTGTACTCCAAACTAAATAATGTTGCAAGAGGTCAACTGATCATTGCTAAATGATGTCTCTGGCACTGGGAAGGTTGTTGTCATAGTTCATGCAGGGCTTCCCAGTGCATTGACCTCATGTTTGCCTGAAAATTTAGAGGCCATTCCAACAAAGTGACCTCTCGGCCCATGATAGGTGCGTTTGGGAAGGGGCAATGGTACTTGACCACCTAAGGGAGATGAAAGCATGGGGACAGGTTGTAATGAGTTAGAAAACTTTCTCTTTAGAAAAAAATGAATGAGGAAACAAGGCTTTACTTGGGCAAGGAGTGGGAGCTCAAGCAGATAACAGGTTATATAGAACCCACTCCTCCCTTTGTTTGTTATCCTAAGTATTGCTAACACTGAATAATTATAGTAGGAAAAGCCTGAATGAGGCCATCCTTTCAACCTGTTCTATAAAGGTTAATTTAAGGGGCTTAAATTTAAGGGTTAATATAATGAGACTCGACATAGAGTTTGAATTTAGGGATTTTTTGCAGATTACCTGTTAGAGGAGATGGAAACAGAAGTGTATTTGCTCCTTAATAATGAGTGAGTGACTTAGTATTTAAAAGTGATTACTGATTAATCCAGGAGTTTCCAATGAGCCGTTTCTGTGTTCTTATTTAAAGAACTTGCCCTAGCTGAGTGAATGCTGGCTTTTGTTGGGGTGGGCTGGGAGCAGAGCTGTATCTCAGAGCATTATAACCTCAGCTGGGGAAACATCCTTCCTAGATGAAGCTCCCCATCGCGTCGTAGGGGTTGTGCCTAGTGGGGGCAATAAAGCCACCTCTACAACATGTTTTCATCCAAGAGACTTGAAATGGGAAAGAAAAGTAATACTTTCCCAGAAAGAAAGGTCTGATCCCTATATTCTAGATAAACTGAAAGCACAAATGATCTTTGGGGCCAAGCTGGTGAGGGGCCAAGACGGGTTTAGCCTGCCTCTGGAGCCTTCTCATTTATGTCCATTTCTGAAGGTGAGATGGTTTCCAGGTTTGCGGAAGGCCAAAGATATGAGGCATTGGCCACCTGACACACACCTGCACAGTACTGCAAGTACTCAACAGTCAACCCAGTTGTCAACACTTCATTTGGAAGATTTAATACAAAAATCCACTCTTCTACCTTCTCTTGAGAAATCAGGTCTGGCAATGCTGGTGCCCCGTCCCTTCCGGTAAAGGTAGCCTGAGCTATGTGGAAGCGGCCCCCGTCGCACAGGCGTGCACTGTCTGGTCTGCTATAGTCCCTCCCGCTCTGCTGTTTTCCTCACACTACAACAGCATATCCATTGTGATCAATGGCATCAATGTCTACCTGGCCCCTGTGGACACTTGACCATGTGACCTCCATTGTATGATTTTAAACTGCTGGGGAAATACCATCAAGGTTGTCTGTGGAAGGTTGAGTGAAGCAAATGTGAACACAGACCAACATTTTCTGATGGTAAAGCAATAAATATGAAGAAAGATCTAAGATATGTTAGATTAGCAGGCTTTTTTTTATGCCCCTGATTTGTATCAAGCACTATAAGACCAATATAGGGTGACCATATCATTTGTCATCCAAGTTAGGACACTTTTGAGAATGGAAGAGGATGCCATCATTATTCACTGTGGTGGGAAAACAGGTGTAAACCAGGGCTGTCCTGGGCTTGCTAGGAACAGGACTCATGGCCATCGTAGGCCTATGGACATGGAAACAGGAAGCTTATATGCCATCAACCAGGGTGAGTAAAGTTTCATAAGAGGGACTCACATGGAGGCTAGAGTGGTATTGAGATGGCTCTGGAAAAATTGGGCAAGGCTTGGCAGAAGAAAGGAAGCTTTTAGCGATGTCCTTGGGGATAAGAAGGGTTTTGAGAGGTAGAGCAAGGTCCAGGAGAGCAATTAAAAGGACTAACTTAAGGTAAAAGGAATAAACACAAGAAGATGTTTGTGTGTCTTAATTTTTCAGAAATGGGGCAGTTTGTGTTTGGGGCACGTGTTGCTCAGAGGCAGACACGGGGAGAGGAGGCAAGCCAGTAGACTGAGTCCAAACTAAAGGTGAACCTTGAACATTAAAGTAAGGAATTAGGACTTGAATCCAAAAAGCGTGAGAAGATAGCTGGGCATTATGTGTAGGATGAACTGGGAAAAGGTTGGAGGCAAACTCCTGCAGTGCAGGACAGCAGGGCTGCAGAGGGAGAGCCAGTGTTGAGATTAATCCATTAGAGAGAGAGAACTGAGCAGACTGGGTGTGGAGAGGGCTGTGGGATTTGGGAAAGAAGATTTGGGTTTCTGAATTCACATGATGGGCCTTCCATTAATGTGAGACAAGAAATGTAGGTTTGAGAGAAACTTTTGAGACTGATTTTGGTAGTGTTGAATTGGAGCGCTGGAATCCAAGAAAGGGGTCAGGGTTGGAGGTAAAGGTTGGGAAGTCATTAGGTGGGGGGTGTTCAAACCAAGGGTCTGAATGAGCTTGTCCAAGAAGAAACTATAGACTAGGAAGAGAAAAGGGACCAGCCCAGGACTTCAAGGAATACTTGGGATAAGGAATGAGGAGAAGGGAAAGCCAATTAAAGAGACTGAAGAGGAGTTGTAGAGAGATGTGTATAAACAGGATATTAGTGTCTAGATATTTACAGAGGCAAGCAGTGGGTGATTGGGACCATGTAAGTCAGCAAAGGGAACCTATACATATTAGAGAGAAGAGAAGCAGGCTCAGAAGCCCAAAGCCATGTCACTGGGGTCGTAGAACAGCTCGGAGGAAAACTCAGGTGGGGTAGCATGACCTTGTTGCACATTCTAATAACACGGGTGTATTGGTTAGTTTTTGCTGTGTAACAAACTAATCTGAAATTTAGTATCTTAAAAACAGCAATCATTTTCATTTGTTCATGATTATGTGAACAATCTGAATAGTTCTGGTCTGGGGCAGCCCAGCTGATCTCTGATCTGCTGGTGGTTCAGTGGGGCCTCACTTGGAACAGTTGCACCCTCTTGAAATGTGATTTCTCATCATGCAGGAGGCTAGCCCATGCTTCTTCACATGGCAGTCTCAAGGTTCCCAGCAGCAAAAGGGGACAAGCTCAAAGCACAGGCACTTACCAGGCATCTGCACCCATCGTATTTGCTAGTGGACAAACCACTGGGCAAAGCAAGTCACATGGCCAAGCCCAGCTTCAAGGGCTGTAGAAATAAACTCCACCTTTTAATGGGCAGAGCCACAAAGTATTGTGGCCATTTTTAAAATCTACCTTGACAGCGGTGAATTTCTTGTAACACTTGGCAGGAGATGCTATTAGATTGTTTGGGTCAGTGGTGTAACTCGATTGAGCCAGGAAGGATTGAAGATTACAATGGAGCAATATAAATTCTGAAGATAAATCTAATTGCGGAGGAGATCACTTCACTTTTGCTCAAATGAAAGCTGAAGAAAGTACAGGGAAAAACAGTGCCACTCATATTCACGACATCAAGCTACTACTAAAGATACTGATAAACCCAGTTGAAAACTGCAACGCTAGTTCCCTCTCTCAAAGCAG
The DNA here is from genome assembly GCA_032199065.1 of Smutsia gigantea. Lineage (NCBI taxonomy): Eukaryota > Metazoa > Chordata > Mammalia > Pholidota > Manidae > Smutsia > Smutsia gigantea. The sequence goes on from JAVSCE010008989.1 coordinate 153,075, forward strand.
CATTGTCTCAATTTGGCACAATCAGCACCTCATAGTGCCATTATTCATTCAAGACTAGATCAATGCGTAGCTATCATAGCTGCTGTTAATTGGTGCCTGCCATGTACCAAGCACTTTACATCCATGAACTATTTGATCCTCCAACAAACTTATAAAGTCCTATCACTGCGCCAGTTCAACAGATGAGGAAACTGAGGATCCTGTACGAAATGACTTGCACAAGGGCATCTATTTAGGAAGTAATAGAACCAGGAATAAAAAAATGCCTCAGGCCACAGGGCTACCCTGTGGCAGCATTAGCGGTGCACAGAAACTCGCATACACAAGCACATCTCACCACAGTCTTGACCATCCTTGTGTTTATGTACTAATCCCTCTTATACTAAGCTGGGATCTGTCTGCTTCCCAGGGTGCACATGTGCTCTGTGCTGGGGGTCTAGCTTCTCTGTTCATCCAGATTCATTGAGAGTGGATTTGTTTTAGAAGGTATCAGAAGGAGGTATTATCTTGCTTGGTCTGGATATTTTTAAAAACCAGCTGTAGAATTTTCCTGTATTAACTAAAATTAACAATATTCACATGCTAAAGAGTTACGTGTGTCATAAAAATTTTGCTTTGAAGCAATAAGTAAGCAATAATGGGACAAGAATGCTTGTGGATTCTTCTCACCTGTTTTTTTTTTAAGTCCTTTATTGAAATATAATAGATATAATAAACAGCACAATTTGCTAAGTTTTGATCCCCACACACAAGCACGTGCCTATGAAATTTGATTGTGGCCACAGTCAAGATAATGAACTTTCTATTACTCCAGAAAGTTCCCTCATGCTCCTTGGAAGCCCCTCCCTCCCACTTCTCTCTGTCCCTTGCCAATTCCCAGACAACTATTATCTGCTTTCGGCTACTATAGATTAGTTTGAATTTTATGGAGTTTTATATGAAAGAAATCATACAATATGTACACTTTAGTCTGCCTTCTTTACTCAGCATAATTACTTTGAGATTCATTCATGTTGCTTGTGTGTATCTGTAGTTTAGTTCTTTTTATTACTTCTTAAATTTTAAATAAGAAAAGGGGACATTGCTTTTTTTACTCTGAACTTGGGCCAGGACTATTGAAGTCACATACAAAATTGTACATTAACCAGCTAATGCCAGTGATGAGTTAATCTATAACTTCATCTGTTAGCTGTTAACGTGACCCCCAATGTCACCTCCTCTTGACTGTCAGACCCTGATCCTGGGCACACTTTCCCTTGAGGCAAAAACTGAAGTAAGGCTGTGGGCTTGGGGAGTCCAGGATTTCTGTGTCTTAGTTGGTCCTTGTCCATCAATGCATGTTATGTAACATATCTTCACAATATCATGAGAAGGTGGCTTTATGAGATAGTGGGACGAGCGGAAGAGTGAGGGGTGGGTGCTCTGTGAAAAGCTCTGGCTTCAGTCAACTCTGGGTTTTGTAAATATGAGATATGCAAATACTTTAATCCCAGTAGAAGCAAAACTCAGTGTATGGGGGAAAACTAGAGGACCTCTGTTACTGTTTCAGAAGTACTCACTGTAGGATGCTTTTTTATAGTGAACTCAGAACATTTGAAATTATCTTAATTTTACACTTTCAGACTCCATCTCCTTTCAAAGCTGACATACACCTGTCTGCAAGCCAGTCCAACAGCATCAGTCTTCATCCTATCACAAATGAGTTTTAAAAAATTCTTTCCTTAAATGCTTGGCTTCAGATCTCTTAGGAATGCTCTAGTAATGATTGCTTAAAATAATACACAAAATATTTATGTTCTTACTGATAGGTGCTGGTTAAATATATCTTTCAGTTATTTTTGGAAAATTATCATTGTATTCCCCTACCTTTTGATTTTTCCAAAGAGGAAAAACTTGGACATGACAAAACTTAATGACTATAAAGAAGTGTGGGGCAGGGTTGACAGGATGCAGTCTGCTCTGGGTTGAACGCCCTCCCCTGCTGCCAGCATACTCTGACCTCGGGAAGTCACTGCATCCTTTGTAAATCGAATACGTGGGTCTAGGTGTTCTTTAATCCCATTCCAGGACTGAGAGGCACTTGATTGATTCACATGGACCATAGTCGAGGTCACTGTTGCCCAAGAGGCCCCCTTTGTCCCTCCACATGGGGACTGCAGTGACTCTTCAGGTGAGCTGCATTGGCTCCCAGGGCCAGAAGAAGCAGGCTTAGTCTCTCCTCTGGATTCAGCTCACTCATCCTTCCAAGTGTCCCAACCACCTGGGGTACACAGCTTGACTTGTTTGGCCTTGAAATAATGTCAGCCAGCCCCCCACGCCTGCAGGATAGTTGGGTGCCCCTAGAGCCAACCCTGCCATCGTCTACAGTGGTCTGCTTGGGTGTTTTGGGGAGGGGGTGGAGGGGTTACATTGCACTTATTTGCACTCTCCACTTACCCACAAATCAGACCGCCAAACTCCTGGATCGTAAAACAAAGCGTAAGCACCTGGATCGTGACCCAGCGCTTTTCCTGTTCTTCTTTTGAGACTTCCCAACAGGAAGGGCTCTGGGTAATTGATAGAGATTATCCCCAATTCCCTTAATGTAACCTTTTTACTCTTTCCTGTTCCTGGGATTAAGCTGTTCCTTTGCAAGAAGTCCTTTTCTTAATGACACACTCATCAACCTATTACTGACCAGAGGAAGCGATCCAGCCCAGCCCCACCTTTCTGTGGTTCATAGGCACTGTGGCCTCTTTCATTGTGATTTTTAAAGTCATTAACTGATTTTTTAATTTTTCTGCAGTGTTAAAGCCTATCAGACTATAAAATTCATTTGCCTTCTTGAAAGTAATTACCCATATATTTGTTGTTGGATATGAGTGTCCATAGTGAGTAGATGTTTAACATATGCTGAGTGAGGCTTCCATGGCAGCATTACTGGCCCTGTCCAGGGCTGCCTCCCCAGGATGGTGATTTGAGGTCTCACATAAATGGGGGCATACGGGTGCTATCAGCAAGCACCTTTCTCCCTCTCTCTTTCTTTTTCTTTGTTCAAGGAGTATTTCTTGCTGTGCATACAAGATCCCTAATGTGACTTCTGGAGCTCCATGAGAAGAGGGACTAGATCTTTTAGGACTGGGTCTGTTCAGCATATGATTGTACCATCATGGTAGGTGTTCAACAAATATGTGTTCAAGTAATGCATTCTGGAACAGACAGTCACTGACAATCATAAGCACTTTGCCTAGAAGCACATAGCCACCGGATTTAACCTTGTGTAGGTGTCAGGGAACCCATTCCAGAGGGCACAAAATTTCAGTTAGTGATGCAGAAGTGCCAGTAAACCGTAGGGGCTGCTTGGATGCTGTGTACCAGAAACTAACGGGTGGGCGTGCTGACTGCTTGCAAGAGAAAGGCTAGTAAATAAATAGTAGTCAGTGTTTATATTACTCTCTTTTGGCTACAATGCATAATCACCCTGCAGTCAAGCACTGCCTATTGCAGGCCTCCTTGTGGTTCTCTGCGTGTCCACTGGGTCTGTACCTCAGCCACACCTCGTGTGCCCAGCTCCCGGCCAGCCTTCCCTTCCTCTTCATTCAGACAGCTTGTTCTCTGTAAAGCCCTTCCTGACCACACCAACTCAAAACACACATCCTCCCCCTCTAAGCTGACATATTGCAGACCTGATCTGAGCACCGTTCAAGGTGCTTCCCCTCAATTGAGCTCTTGGTCTGTTTGTTCCCCATGTTGGTCTAACTCCATGTCTAGGTCAGTAGTTGGCAAGCTCTGCATAGGCGTGAATACCCACCACCACCAGCACTCACCCGCGGCTGCTGCTTTACAGCCCAAGCCGAGGCACATGGATGAGACTATGGCCCTGGGTTCAGGAAGTGCAACCCCAACGCCTGGTGGGGATGCCTGAGAGCATCTTTCCCTCCAGCTTGGTCTGTTCTTGCTGAAGAAGGCCAGCTTGATGCCTATTCTGCTCTTCTTCCCCTTCCATCATCCCCGCCATTGTGACGACTGTTGAGCACCAGGACTGGAATGCATTTGGGAAAAATAAGTGTGGTTTCACCATGGCCTTCAGCTCATTAGCCTGTAGGAATGGGATTCTAGAGCTTGTTCTCTGAATTAGTAAAATATGGCCTTTCTGCATTTACCTCATATTATGTTTTACAGCTTAACCCACGATCTCAGCTGCTACAGCCAGTATCTCCTCTCTGCATGCTGAGTCCCTGTCACTGGGATAGCTCTTAGTAGCAAAACCCATCATGAATGATTGCAGAGAAGTAGACATTAGCTGTGCAGTTGACATCCACATTCTGTGACTTGGTTAACTCAGCTCAGTGTTTGTGAAGGCTTAATTCAAGAAATCATGTGTTTTGTGAGGAAAAATGGGACTTAAACCAGAAAATGGTGTCCTTGAGAGTCTCGTCTTTCTGCATTATCATCCTGTTAGTGCAGAAGACTCTTCTGGAATTTGCATTCTATTGCTCTGACCTGCCAGGGATAGACTGTCCCTGTTCAAGGACCTGTGGAGTAGAAGCCAAAGGCCTGGACCCAGGGAGCCAGGAGGACCCCGCTGGGAACCCCAAAAAGCTTGCCCCGTGTGTGGTAGTCAGTCCCTCTTGTGTGCGCAGCCCCCCCCCCCCCGACGGCATGTGCAGCCATGCTGGGGGCTAATGACCAGAGGATGCCCGAGATAATCACTGCCCTGACCCTCTGCTTGTGAGGTCCCACACTCCTCCCACAGCCGGACATCACAAAAAGCTCGATTGTTTATTTCCTTGAAGTGCTTAAATCTGAGTTAGCATTGCATAAGTGGGTTTCTAGAAACCAAATAGTGTATCTGAGAAAGAAATTGGCAGTTCTGGGAGGGGAAGAACAAGGAATTGATGAGTTGTGGTTAAGAAGCACAGTCACCCCACCCCCTGCAAAAAAAAAAAAAGCACAGTCCCCACCACCCTCTCTCTCCTCTGACCTCTTAGGGTCTTGGTCTCGTGCTACCCATCTCGGCTGTGCCTGAGAACCAACCGGCGGAGCTCGCACACCTCAGATGTCCACCTCCAGTCAAGTGTCCTCCAGCCTCCAGGGAGGGGTCTGCCCTAGATTTTTAAAAAGCTCCTCAGGATGTCCCGATATTCTGCTGGGCTGACAGCAACTGACCACCTTCTGCCTGTTTTGTGCCTTAGCAACATTTCTTGCCCTAAACTGTGACGTCCCTGTGTGTATCTGATGTGTCACACAGTCGTATCAATTTCCAGAACCCTTCTGAAGGAAAAGTCACTGTGACTCTTGAGTGCCTGCTGCCCTGTGTGGGAGCTGGGCCACAGGAAGGATCAGACAGGGTGCCTTGGCTCTCTGCCGGAGAGGAGAGGAATCCTGTCCAGAGCCAAGGAAGGGCCAGGTACTCAGAGGAGACACGCATAGTGTGTGTGCCATATCCAGAGGAGGGAGATTGTGCCTACATGCTTACCATGTGCCAGGCATCTCATCTAGCCTCCCAATAACTGAGAATACATCCTGTGACTATTATCCCCATTATATAGGTGACCAAACAGAGGCAGAGAGAGGTCGTCATGTCTGCTTCCTGTCACAGAGCCAGTAAGGTGAGCCAGCAGCCCAAGCAGACTGAGGTGACAGCTCCTCCCCACACCTGCTGCCCTGGCTGTGCTGAAAAGAACCTGGGTTGGCCCTCCTTTCTTAGGTCACTGTCAGGCTGTGTCCTTCCTCAAGGCCACCTTGGTTGCCTCAAACTGATTGTGCCTAGATAAGAATGTCAGGGCTACAGGGGGGCTTGCTACTCTGCCTTTTTCTAGAAAGATAGATTTGGTTATGTTGCTGTTAGAAATGATTTTGGTGTAAAGAGATAATGAAAGTATATCATTCTTAAATTATAATACAAAGTCACAGATACAGGGAGTCAATAGAATAAGGTACACAGGGGACCATTTTGAAACAACTTACTTAGATCTTAAGTGTACAGGGTTAAAGTTGTTCTGTTCGCAAGCTTGCATTGGCTACAGTGGCGATGGATAGAACCCCTTTGCATGAAAGAGCCTCTGACAAACAGACATGAGATTTGAAACCACTAACCCTGTACAGAGGTAGAGCTTTCTGTCCTGCCATCCCTCCTTATGTTGACTGTATGAGCTGCATGACTTTTGTAAAGTTGTAAAGATGAGGGAGTCCAAATGGGTTAGGGTTAGAGCTATCTGGATATCCTCGTGGGATTGGGAGATACAGCCATTCATGGATACTTGGAATTTCAGCACTCACCTGCCTATACGTGCGCACATCATCGTGTTTAACTTTGGAAACCCCTAGGATAACGGGTATTTCTCTAGCCTGGGATATGGAGAGGGGCTGAGGTCAAATGTCAGCTCCGGCTCTCTACTTGGCAGCTGTGTGACGTAACCTCTGAGCCTGTACAGTGGGAATCAGCGCCACCTGGCCTGCTGGTGTCACTGTGCAGATTTAGTGCCCTTTGAAAGCATTCCCTGCCCTGCCCAATACATAATAGGTATTTTCCTTACTTTCCCCTCTTGGAGTCTGTTGCTTGGGTCAGTAACTGTCCCAAAATCAGGCAAGAGAGACCCTGTTTCCAAAGCTGGCCACCGGGTGAGGAGTCCAAGGGGAGAAGCCACCTTCTAAACCATTCCTAGGATCTCCGAGTTCCCGTAAGAGGACCCTGTGCTGGCTTCCAGGACCTTGCAGACCTCTCCCCGCTGGCAGCACACTCGTTTTCCCAAGGAGGGTAGACAGATGTTCGCCTCAAGACTGGGGTGTTTACTCCTGTGTGTACAGGCCCCTCTCAAAATGCTGGGTGGGCTAGGGGTTGGCTTTTTCCACACTGGTATGTTCTGATGGGGAACTCCAAGGAGTTCGAGAAATCTCAGTTGGAGCTTGACCTTTCAGGTCTTTGTGAAGGTATATCTGCCAAGATAGAAAGGTAGGAGGAATTTTATTTAATTGTTAGCTCTTGTCCCAAGCCCCACAAATGTTAGGAGCAAGCCTTCTTCGGACATACAGAAATTCCCTTCTTCAAAATAGAAATAAGAAAATCATATAATCAGAGTAATCCTGTTTTTTAATCAGTTTACCACCTGATTCAGGAATTCTGTAACGCTTTTCTTTGTCTTATCATAAGGATTGCCCAGGGTGCTGTTAGGCAGCTTCTGGACCTACGCCAGTCCAACCGAACGGGGTGGGTGCGGGGACAGAATGTGCATTTGACAGTCATCACAGAGGCTTCCTGCCATTTGGGCTCAGCGGTTCTCAGTCCTACCTGAATTGCAAAAGTAACTTGGGAAATTTTTAGGAAAATATTGCTGCTGGGGTTCCATTCCTTATAGATGTCATCATCATCTCTAGTGGCCGGGCCCAGGCATGAGTGTTTTTTAAATCTCCACATCTTGCCCCCTCAGTGGGCCAAGGCTGAGAGCCAAGTCCGCCCAGCTTGGTGGCGCCCGCAGCAAGGACCCCAGTCCTCGGAGAGCCGGTCCTCCACCTCTCACAGGGAAGGGACACTGTAGGATCTTCACTCTCTGACAGGCACTGATTCCACCACCTGACACTTGTTTAGGGTATCAAACAGTGTTAGCGGCCACACGCAGAGAGGGGGGTGGTTCTTTTTGAAGTTTGTAGTTGCCGACTTTATGAGATTTGGCCCCAAGAGGGACTTCTGAAAACTCAACCCAAGATAGCAGCTAACAAGTTCTTCCAAGAGTTTCTCTTCCAGGCATAGACAGCTCGTGAAACCACCCAACTGCGGACATTTTTCCGTGACAGCCTCTCACCCAGCCGCAGTGATGGAAAGAGGGTGCGGACTACAGGCTCCCTGGGCCTTTGGTGCTCCTTGTCAGGTGCTAAAACAAAGAGGATCATTGTATTTCTTGGAACTGGTCTGTCTATGTTTAAGATTAAAATCTAGGGAAGTGCATTTCCGTTTGACACCCAGTATTTTCTGATTGTGAAAGGGTACCAGCCTGTGCAATGGCGCCGCGACACGGCCGCGGACTCCGGCTCCTCCTGTCGGTCCTTTAATTAGGAGACATTAAGTGGGGCTGCTACATATTTTGAGAATAAATGATACTATTTAAACTTAGGAAGCCTTAACCACTAACTTAACCGCTGAATTCTCGCTGCTACATGTCTCCTAAATAGATCAGCATACTCCTAACTAGGACTTAAAATGCATCATCTTCGCTCCGGAGCCTAGCAGCCGACGGGAGCCTTTGGAGGCTTAATGACTTTAATTATGGCAAGAAATACCTTCTCCCGGTAGGGAGGGGCGCGGCCGGCCCGGGCAGGGTCAGGGAAGGCCGGATGCGAGCCCGCCCCAAAAGCCTGCCCACTGGGTGGAGGGGGGGCGTGGGGACGCGGAGGGGGCGGGGCCTGGGAGGGCTGGGGGAGGGGAAGGAGGGACCCTGGGGGGAGGCCGCGGGGCCTCGGCGTTCCGAGCCCTGTTTGTGGCTTCGGCGCTTTGATCTCCTGCCAGGGAAACCTGGAAGGTCAGGCCGGGCTGCAGCCAAGCCCCGGAGCGAGGAGCCGGGTGGATCGGGCAGGGCTGCGCCTCCCACCCCGAGAAAACGAGCCCGCCTAGCGCCCCCCACCCCGCCGTGACCCGCCTCTCTCTTCCCCTTTGCGGCTGTCGTGTGTTGATCTTTAGGCGGCGGGTTAGGCATTCCAAGGCATGAAAGTTGTAAACTAGCCAAATGCCCCTACAAGTTTGGTTTGGTTTGGTTTGGTAAAATCATAAAATCACTTGAAAAGAGGCCAGGCTGTATTTTAAGCTGTATACACTCCTTTCCTCCCTATTCTCTCGCCTTCAGGTTCCCCCAGAGCAGCAGGTGACTCCTGATGGTTTGTGTGTGTTAGGGTCGGTTCTCTGGCCCCTTCTTCACACCAGGATTTTCTCACTAGTTACCCATGTGCTCTGGTGTGTGACCTCATTTCCTATGGAATGAAAGGTTTCTGTAGGAAAACAGGGCTCTTGGTGAGACGACCTTGCTAGCCCCCTTGCCTGGCAGGAGTGTGCCTTGTAGTGCAGTGACTCATGCTTCAGGGAACCAGCTGACCCGCACCACCAAGAGCCTGGTGCCTGGGTGGTCACTGCTAAGTGAAGAACACAGGGGAGGAGGAAAGAAAAAAACGAGGAGGGAGGGTTTAAAATCCACTTAGTGGCCTCTAGAGGGAGGAGCATGAAGGGCCCAGGAGCCCCCGCTATGTGGACTGGGGTCAGACTAGCCAAGAGAGGTGGGTGAGCGCCAGGCGTGGCCAGTGTCTGGCGAGTTGGTCTCCACCGGCGGTAGCAGTCCCCCACTCCTCCTGAGCCCAGGAGCAGGCCTGTGGTAGTGGCAGCACACGCAGGGCTGGTTACCTGCACTGTGGGTTCCTGGCCGTGCTCAGGCCTTAGGGGCATGTGCCTCTCAAGCTTGTGCCTTGGTCTCTTACTGTGCCCAACGAGGCCGTGTGTTTGGGATTTTGAGCTCTACGGCTAGTTCCCCCAGAAAGCCAAGCTCCAGATCTGCACTCCAGGAGGGAAGGGCAGGTGGTGTCCACTCGGTTGCGGGCTGGCCCTGCTGGGGCCACACAGGTGTCAGGGTGGACGCCGTCAGTGTTTTAGGCTGAAGAAAAATGAAGATGCCCTAAGTGATAATGGAAGGGAAACTTCTACATGTACAAATCCATATCTCGTGCCATGTGTTCCTGCGGAGATGCCCAGATAGTCATTGGGTCTGCTTTCCTTTGGTGAGAGTTCTGAAGGGGCTCACATTCCTTCTGAGCGTGGTAGGAGCGCACTGCAAGCGCATGGGCGTGTTTTCTAAGAGCTTTGACGTCAAAGATGTGCTCCCACAGAGGCCTGCGGCTGGTAAAGAGCCACAGCAGCAAGGCAGAGGGGGCTGGGGTTGGGGCTGCCCAGCAACAATGATGACTGCGTGAGAACAACCGCCTATAAAAGGCCCGTCCACACATGCTATTTATACAGCCGTTGTGTGCGTTAATAAGAAACCAAATCCTAAAGACCTGAAGTGTGTGGAATCTTGTTGAGTCCCAAGAAGATCCAGAAGAGGACGGACCTTTATCAATTTAAGAGGCAGAGGAAATTGGAGATAGATGATCAGGAGGAGCTACAATCTGTGCTTGGAACGGCCGGGCCCATAGGAGTTTGATGCTCACCCCGAGGGCAAAAGCTGATCCCCTTTTAGGTTAATCAACAAACATTTCTTGGCCATTTACCCTGTGCCAGGCCCTTTGCTGGATTCTGGGAATTCAGCAGGAAAGAAGCCTAGCCCGTTGAGTGCCCTCTAGAGAAGGAGGCACTTTAAGGACACAATTACTGTGTTATGTCATAAGGGCTGCAATGGTGGAGCACAGAGTCAGGCTACAGGCAGTAACAGTGTGGAGGGAATAACGCCTACGCCAAATCAGAGTTAGAAGAGGTAAAGGCTGGTCGGTGTGGGGAGTTGGTGTGTTCCTCAGCAGGGAGGAGTAGAAAGAGAACCGATAGAAGCACAGCCAGTTAGACTTGGGTTGGAGTGCTGAGTATGCAGTGGGCAGCGGAAGGTCACATCTTATCCTAAGAGCAGTGCAGGTGGAGAAGACTGACTCTATAGCATCTTACTATGCTAATGGACAGTGACTGCCATGGGGGGGGGGGGGCTTGATAATATGGTGAATGTATTAACCACAGTGTTGCTCACATGAAACCCTCATAAGATTGTATATCAATGATACCTTAATAAAAAAACAGTGCAGAGTCATTTGAGGAGAGTAGTGCTGGTCAAGTCCGTAATTTAGAAAGGTCCCCTGCTCCTGCATGGAGACCACCCAGGGGGGCAGGTGGGATGGGCTACGGAAACCCCAGGGGAGACTACTGTGACTCACGTGAGAATTCTGGTGTGCTGGACAGGGTGGCTAGCAGTGGGGATGGAAAAACAATGGATGGATTTGGAAGATGGAATCAGCAAAGCTTGGTAAGCAGTTGAGTGTTGGGGTGAGGAGAAAGGGCTGTGGTTTAGCTTGGAGGGCTGGCAGGGCACCTCCCAGAGGAGGGAGCCCAGGTTGTAGAAAGGTAAGGATTAAATGAAGGGTAGGCCTATGGCAAGACCCTCTGCACTGTGTCAGCCTCAGCAAGGAATGACCCCCAGATATCTGGGACTGAGTGCTCCACTCTGGTAATAGTCACAGAAGGAATTTGAAGCAGAATGCAGATGCCAAGTCCTGGGAACCCAGCCCTGCGACTCTGGTGCCATTTCAGATTCTCCGCACTAGTGGTTTCTGCACCTTGGGTCACACTGCTGTGTAAGTGTGTCAGGAGAGCAAAAATGAACACTAATGGGTAAAAAGAAGGGAGGAGACCTCTGCGCCACCACCCTGCTCCTGGTTAGGCAAGATCTCTTCCTCAGGACAACAAGTGTGTAATGACAGATGCTTCTAGAAGGTCCTGGTTTGTAATCCTTGGGGTGCCTGGCACACAGTTGGTCCTCTTAAGTAGTTGTCTAATTGAGCCATGTAATTCAGTGTTTTTCACACCAGTAACCAGCTCATATAAATTATAATTATATGTTCTTTAGTAATTTTTTTCCAGCTTGAAATGTAGATCATATAGATCTCCATGACATCCTTCAGCTTTCCACCTGTGAGTTCAAGCAAGGGAGTTAGTAGGGGATGATAACCTCTCTTGTCTCAGCATACTTTACACCATGGAGCGATGGGTCCCAAACCATCTCCCCTGGAAGGGAGGGTGTTGACAAGAATTGCTGCAAAAAAGCTTTCTCTGTCCAAAAATACAGGGGATGCTGGGTAGATAAGAGCCTCTAGCATGCTAATGGGCTCTGTAAATGTTAGGGGTAACTCTAGAATGTTCACCCTTTCTCAAAGGACACTGACCAAGAAAATCCATCGTCCCCTGATATGTACTTTGAGAAATGCTACTTATAGAGACATGAGCTGAGTGACCCCATGTTTGTAATTTCTTACCCATTGGCCTTTGGAAAGAAACACTCAAGACTATTTCATTATGACTCTCCTGGCCTCTTCAGAAAGGTCTGTAGCAGCATCGCTTGCAGAATGCACCCTCCCTGAGGATGGGGCTGCCTGGGGCTGCTCACTGATGTATGAATCCCCAGGGCCCATCACACAGAGTAAACTGGTTAATTACTGTTGAATTAAATAAATTAATAAATGACACCACAAATAGAATTAAACTCTGTTCCCACCTACTGTGTTAATTTGTTGAGTGTGGACCATGCCCAGGGCAGTCTGCTTTGCAGACTTTATGAGGCACACAGACTGGTCAATAAGATCTACCTCCTGGCCCCATTAAACCCCAAGGGCAAGTTAGTCTAGCACCCTGGCAAGGTATTTACATGTAAGATGTCTGCACTTTGACTGGGCAGGACCACTTGTAGTTATTTATTTTAAGGATACAAGCCACCAGAATCTGAGTATGAGAACAGAAATACTTGTTGTTTATAATAAAGAAAATAGAGAAATCCCTGAAATGCCTATTGTGGGACAGTCTTAAGCTCTGGTACAGCCATATAATGAAATAATATGTGAAGCTGGTAAGAATGAACATTTTTTTACATCAGTGCACGCAATATTGCTGAGTAAATTAAGGGGGAAAATAGAGTACAGAATAGTGTATACATGCAATTTATTTTTCAGTATATTTTGATATGTGAGTATACATGCATTTTATTTCTGCTAACAAATGAGATTAAAAACATGAGAAGATAAAACTACACTTACATTACAAAGCTGGGATATCAGGGAGTAGTATGTGAGTTATTTTTTTTCTTTCAATTTCTGAGTTATTTTAAATTTTTCACATCAAGCACATATTATTTTTATTTTTATAAATAGCAAAAATAAAGATGGCCACATTTGGGGGGAAATTCATTCTCATAAGAAAGTGGTAAATAATCTGCAGAGGAGAAATCCTTGAAATCCTTGGAAATATAATTCAATTAGAGTTCAGAGACAGATAAGAACTGCTTTTGGCTAAAGAGAAGCACTTGTCAGTCTTAAGGGAAGGGTTGTACATGACCTTGACCTTGAATCAGCCAGGTAGGTCTGATCAACTCATTATAGTTCATTGAGTATCTTTCTGCATGTGAATTGTCTTGCAGAGAGTTACTCGCCTACGGACTTCTTTCCTAACCAGCTCACCAACAGGCCAGTTTATCCAGAAAAATCTGTTGACAAATTTGTCTTGTATTATCTGTGCCAACCTTTCTTGTCATTACTGCAGATACATTAAGAGTTCACTGGATGAGGGGCATTAAGATCCTGTGTAGACTGTATTAAGATTCTTAATAATCTTCATATTCTTTGGCCCTGGGCCTCCATCCTAAGGAAACTGGAAATGTAAGCCAAGATTTATTCAACGTAATATTATAATAATAAAAAACTGGAATAACCGAAATACCAAAAATACCTGAGTAGAATATATGAAGGGATATATCACAACCTTAAAGATATTTACAAAGAGTTTTTAATGACTTGTAGGGCACTTATGATAAGTGAAAAAAAAAACAATGCAAAATTATATTTAATAGAAGCAAAAAAAAAAGTTTGCTTGGAGCCCCCATATATCAAAACTTCCTGTAAGAGGTTGAAAACACATGTCTTCATGTCAGCGCGAACAATCCAGTTTCCTTGGTTATCCTGTGAAACCAAAGGGATTTTTAGTCTCTTTTGGGTTATTTCCAATTAAGGTATCATGTCAAAGTTTTCCTACCATAAAGATTAGGCACAGGGGACACCACATCAGTGCTTGACAAACAGATAAACAATAGCTGAAAAAATGGAGTCTGTGCCCAGAGACTGGGGGGTAGGTCAGGGTAGGAGCAAGCCTGGATGTGACTGCACACACTGGGGAGAGGCCCAGATCCATTCCTGATTGACATTCCTGCATTTAATTGAAACTAAGGCAGGCTCTAGGCTTTAACTTTTCCCACATGCAAGGTGGTAAAGGGACTATTCTTATCAGAATGCCCCAGTCACATCCGGAAATTTGAGAACTCACACATATTGATAGAAGCATTTCCTTAGGGGAAAACCACATCCAGGTTCAGGGAGCAATAACCCAAGGGTATAGTCTCAGGTGGGCTTGCTTTCGTTTAGGATGGGAGTCTTGCATTGCAAAAAGTGGTAGCCACAGTAGAACAGCATCTCCCAGGCCTGGAAATTTTGTACTTTGCAGAATGTAGGTTTGTGGATGTTTGCACTCCTGATACTTGTCTCAGTGGCTGTGGACACTGTCTGGCCTCGGGTCTTGCAGCCTTGGAAAGGTAAATAAAGGACCATGACAACCTTTTATTCCACATTCTGCTACGGGCTTCAGGTCACCTGCTGGCTGTTGCCGACCTGCCCTGGCCTGATCTCAGCAGTGAAGGTGGTGAGGGATGTCTTAACACCTGTGTGGATGGGGTTGAAGAGAAGGGCATGCGGAGGTCCGTAAGGCAAGGCAGCTGGCTGCTTCTGGAAGGCCTCGCCAAAACTTCCCACCTCATTGCTGCCGCTTACACCCTTCCATGCTCTTCTTTTCACTCTGGTCTGCACTCCGTTCAAGGTTAACTGCACTCTTCAACTGTAGCCAGTTAACCAGTGACCTTCATCTCGCAATACCCACCAGGCTGCATCTTTCCCACCCTTTCTTTGAAACAGCCTCATCTTGACAGTTTGGAACTTTAGTTGTATGAATTTATAAAAATAGGATTTCTGGTGATCACAAGACTAGTAACCTCCCAGATGTGGTTTAGATCTGTTTTGAAATAATATTTGGGCCCAAGCTTGAGTAGGTAAAGTGGTGAATGATCTAAGATATGAAGATTGGTTCAAGGAATATGCCTCATCAATTTTTAAACAAAAAAAGTGGGGCAAGGGGGAGAGTATGACCAAGTAGAGTTCTTTGTGTTTTAATTTGTTTTGGTAACAGTAAACGAAATGTGTCGTTTTCTAAATATAAATTATTCATGGCCTATTTTAAATCCTGAGCTAGTTCCTAATAGGCAAATTCCCCACAGGATCCTGGGTTGACTCCCCTTCTGTCCAGTCCTAGAATGTGCAGAAAATAGAACCTTATTTAGTTCATATAAAGCATAATTACATTAAACAAGATTTAAGTTAACTGTGAGAATTATTTTCTTAAGGAAAGTATTTGTACTTGGATCCTATGCATTAGCCTGGTTGTGTCAGAAGTCAAGCTATACATGGGATTTAAGCACCTTATTCTCAACCTGCTCTTTTCATTATAGAAACCGGGAGACTGGTCAGCCCTCCTAGATTTTGTTAAAAATGTCTATTTAAAAGTGCCTATCGGGAATGTGTAGTGCCTCCTAAATCCGTGAGATGTCCACATTCTCTTGGAGCAGGGAAGCCTGAAAAGGGGGGCAGGCCACGTGGCTGAAGGCTTTGCACTTCTCAGATCCTGCAGCCTTTCATCCCCCTGCCACTAGGCTCCCCAGGTGCGCCAGCATCAAAGCGGGAGGTGCTGGGTGCTCTGGATCAGGACAGATCCGAGCACACATCCCCTCGGGAGCTGTTTGATGTGCTTGATCATGGAATGAAAGCCAAATACTGGAATGAGGGCCTGTTTATTACCTAGTTTTTGGGTGCTGTTCCCTCGGGGCCCTTCTACATTTAGGGAAGGAATGTGTGAAAAAGACTGGGATACCATCTGAGCGGAAGACACAGCCCCTGTACTCGCTGTTAACTCCAGGGCCCTTGAGCTACTGACTTTAGACAAAGGGCTCTGGGGCCCAAAAAGCTTCATGGAGGAAAGTGCTGCCACCTGGCCTCAATGATGTGCCATCAAGTCCTCTTGCAGAGCAGATGATGGTGCGGCCGCAAGCCCTTTCTGTACTGTTCTGGACCATCCTCCAACTCTCAGTTGAGTGGCCAAGACTGGGAACTGGAAGGGATCCTAGTCATGATAATACAGTCTCCCTCCTTTTACAGGTGGGGAAACAAGCTGAGGCTGAGTGAGATTCAGGGACTTACCCACCCCTGACTGACATGGTGCTAGTAATGCAGAGTGGGATGGCCAAGTAGCAGAGGAGGCTGGACATGCACCAAATCTCAGTTTAGCAAGAATGTCCCAGCAGGAGAACAGCTCCTGCACAGCACCCAGAGTGCCCGGGGTTGTTAAGTTGTGGGGGCTCGGCAGGATCCATGAGGATTTCACTGTCCTGCTCTCTAGTACAAAGGACAGGGAAGTGTCTTGTTGTAAAAGCTGTGGGATAAGCCTGCCCTCTAGTGGGCTGTGGAGCTGTTTTTCTGTTCACGGTCTCTACTTAAATTCAGCGTTGCTTTTTCATGCTGCATCCATGTAAAGCAGTAATTCCTGTGGAAGGAATTCACATTTTTGCCTTTCTCAAGCACTCCCACTCCAGCCCACAGAGACTTTCTTGACCTCTGCGCATTAGCCATCATTTGCCCATCTTATAGAAGGTTTTGTTTTTCGTTTTCCCACATCAGAGGTGTCTTACTTCCCTAACAAGATTCAGATTCCTAAAGGCAAGGTTATGTCTTATGTCTTGTTCTTCCATAGCTTCAACCCTGTTGTCCACTTATCTGGACATGAATTAGAAGTTTCACTGGAATGGAAAGGAATCCTCCCATCCCACCTCAACCCCTCCCCCCAAAAAAATCCCACCGCTTGTCATTTGTTCCTAAAACATTTTCATCCCATCTCTCTGATTAATAGCTCCCCACGTGGTTGAATCATCAGAATCCCTCAGAAAATTTTCAGAACTCAGTTTCCTGGGCCTTCCTCCAGGCCCGCTGAATCAGTCTCTGTGGTTTGAGCCAGGAAATCTGCTTTACAAACTTCCCAAGTGGTTTTTGATGTGCAGCCAGGTTTGGCAGCCAGCTGCTCTAAATCCCCATTTACAGTTATTTCCCATAACTTTTCCCCCGACAGCATCCCCAAAGGTCTGCAGCTTATGTCAGTTACTAAAACTGACTATTTTGAGATTTCTTCAGAAACAGAGTAGTGTGCTCTTTTAACTGCAGCACTAGGGGGCGTGGGCAGGAAGGACCCCCAGGAGCAGGACCCGAGACGCTCGCTTTGGTTGCTAGTGGCTCTGTTTGCAGCAGGAAAAGCCCAAACCAGTACCTTCAGGCTGACCGGGCAGCTTGGTGATTTGTTTGGAATGTTTAGGCTGGATAGGGAGATGAGGTTAGTTGAGTACCCAGTTATGTATTGTCACCTATTCTAACTCATCTGGTTCTGGAATAACCATGCAAAGTAGAGGGCATTGTCCTTTTGTCTTTTTAGGAGTGGGGTCATGGAGGCTTAGGGAAGCTGGTCACTTGTTGGAAACTATCAGATTCTGCATTTGAATGTAGGTCTGATTTCCAAGGCCAGGTTTGTAAAGGTAAGGCCCCAAGTGCCAACCTGCTCTTTTTTACTCTGCCAGGCCAAGCGAGCAGTGCAGCGGGGAGCCACTGCAGTCATCTTCGATGTGTCTGAAAACCCAGAAGCTATCGACCAGGTAGGCCCCTCGGGCCACACCGACGCCATGATCTCCCCGGGAGAGGCCCTGCCTTTAGTCAGCTTGTGGCACGGTCACACTGCCTCATCTAGGGGCCTTTGCACTTGTCTGTTGCCATTAGATGTTCTGGACATTAGACTCCAAGGCAAATGTGTTGACAGGGGTTAAGAGCCAGGAACTAAAGGGCTTGGGGGCGTTTTCAAAGACCCTTCTGGGCCTTCAGCCTGCCCAGTCCTGAAGCAAGGCCTCATCCTCAGCCTTGTCCTGGGAGCTCCAAGGCTATGATGTCTGAGAACTTGTAAATGGGTATTTGGTGTTCTTTTCCTCCAGCCTTTTTGTCTCTCTCCTGTTTCTTAAAACATGTCTTCCAATGAGGACCATCTCTTCTTCCTTAGCTAAACCAGGGCTCGGAAGACCCACTCAAGAGGCCAGTGGTGTATGTGAAGGGTGCAGATGCCGTCAAGCTGATGAACATTGTCAACAAGCAGAAAGTGGCTCGAGCAAGGATTCAGCACCGCCCGCCTAGAGTGAGCCTCCACCCTGGCCAGCCAGGCCCGGCACCCCCTCTGTGGCTACCTGCGCCTTTATTCCCTTTGGGAATTCTGTTCCTGGGCTTCTCTGCCTGTCTTCTTTCTGTCTAAAATGCCGAAGCACCCCAGGTTCCTGCAGGTTTATATCAGATCTAAGGCTGGAGGCCAGGGAGAAATTTTCCTTGTGTTCCTTTAGAGGGAATTTGAAAAGTCCTTCCAGAAAGGGATGATTTGTGCTGAGATGTCTCTGGTCTCTTCTGCCTGACAGTCCCTCCTGGTGACCTCCTATCCTTCTTTCTCTTCTGTCCCATCTTCCTCTGATTGACACCCAGCATTCGGCTTCCTGTGTCTCCTTCTCCCGTTTAACCTGAACTGGAGAGAAGGGCCTGTGCTTCCTTTTTCCTGTAGGGTAAATTATGTTATTGAAACCCCCTAACCTATATTTGAGTCGAGAAAAGTTAGCTTTCAGCTGGGACTACATCACCTCTAGCTAGTTAATGAATAATGTGTAGTGTGTAAGCTTCTCTTAAAAAGAGACACTGCTGGCCATTAACTTCTACCTGGCATCTTCTGCCCAAACCTCAGGCTGAAGGTTCTAGGAACCTGTGGCAGGTGCCCTGTCTATGGTTTGTTTCCTCCTCCTACAAATGTTGGAATATTCACATACAGGATGATTCCTTGCATGCACAAAATATCTGGATGCCCGCAGCATTCAAATACCAAAACGCTATTCCTGTTGGCTAAGTGCATGTCCTAGATGCGGCGGCTTCCAGGCTGCAGGACGCAGTGTGCCATGAGGAAAAGATAAGAACTAGAACTAGAGGGATTTTGCAGAACTGATTTGCTGGCTCCTTTTTAAAGGAAAAAAGAGCACTTTGGTAAATATGACTCATCGTAGTGGAAGGTGATATTTGTGGAAGCAGCATACAATTTTCTGAGTTGTTGTAAACCATTAATTATATGGTTAGTAATCACTATTCCCTCAAAACATGACACTCACTCCTTTGTCCCATAAATACAATATTTGTGTTTATTTGGAAGGGCCTCTCCTCCTGGTTACAGCGAACTCTGTGCTATTCCACAGGGAGCGAGGCTTTATGCACAGAATTCTCTTGGCTATTAGGAGGCCTGGCTGAGACCGCCTCTCCCTGACCACAGCACAGGGTACTACCTAGGCCTGAATAGCACACCATGTGTATGTTAGCAGAGTCCCAGGTGTTCGTACAGTGAGGGAAACACACCCTACTTGCCCCATCCTTATCCTTACCAGGGTCGACACAACCGTGTGCCCATCCCCAAGCCAAAGAGAGCTGTGACCCATTGTGTCTGTTCTGTTCCAGCAACCCACTGAATACTTTGATATGGGGATTTTCCTGGCTTTCTTCGTCGTGGTCTCCCTGGTCTGCCTCATCCTTCTTGTCAAAATCAAGCTGAAGCAGCGCCGCAGTCAGGTAATGTCTCAGAGCAGTCCGTGAACAGTGACCCCTGGGGCTGTGTCTCTCACAAAACCAGGGCTGGGGCCTGAGCTCTGCAGTGTGTTCCCAGTGGCCTAGAAACAGCAACGATAGAGAAAAACAAGAACAAAGCTTGTAGTGTTGTGTCCGCTCTGTTTCCAAAGGGCCTGTCCTACAGAGACTGAGCATTAGGATGGTGGTGGTGGGGGGGTCTTTCCAACCAGGAGTTTTTCCAAAGAGATGCTTAAATTTTAATATGGAGCCCCAAAACCTTGCTCTCCAGCATCATCAGCATCACCAGGGAGCTTGGTGGACATGCAGACACTTGGGCCCCGCCCCAGACCTGCTGAATCCAAATGTGCATCTGGCAAGCTCTCTAGGCGAGTCTCGATAAACAGAGTAGCCACTCTCGTGCCCAGCTGGCACATGACATGCTTGTGGGAAGGAAGGATTTGGGGGCAGAGGGTGACAGAGGATAAGCTGGAATCTAGACTCTCAAATGTGTAGCAGTGTGTATCTCGAGAGAGGGTTGGTGGACCTAGACAAGCAGTCTGTTTAAACAGAGAGGAGAGTCACCGAGTTTTCACGGGGGCTAAGTGGTCATCACCGACGAGTCAGCGGTGTTTGTCAAGCACGTGGAGCCTGCCCCATGGTGAGCATTCATGCTCATTGTCCTATTTGCCCTCAGGACTTCCCTCCATGTAAAGAGGGGAACCTTGGCATAGAGTAAGTTAATGACTCAGGGTCTTGCAGAGGGGCCACATAGAGTAGACCTCTGCCGGTACTGCCACTTGGGAAGAGCCTGGGTTGATTTCATGGGCACTCGAATCTGGAAAATCTGTGCTGTGGCAGTCATTGAATTTAGAGTGATTTTTCAAAAGTCTCTTCTGGCCTGATAGAGTCTAACATTTGCCCATCCCAGTGCATCAAGTGCTAGGGCCCTGCTGTTAATACATCCCAGACCCTAACATGGGTTGCATTCTGCCATGCAGAATTCCATGAATAGGCTGGCCGTGCAGGCTTTGGAGAAGATGGAAACCAGAAAGTTCAACTCCAAGAGTAAGGGGCGCCGGGAGGGGAGCTGTGGAGCCCTGGACACACTCAGCAGCAGCTCCACGTCTGACTGTGCCATCTGCCTTGAGAAGTACATCGATGGAGAGGTAACGGCAGAGACAGGGCCCATCCTGGGTGAGGGTGAGGTGGACAGGTTGGCAGAGGCACACAGGACCTAGGCCAGGGCCCCACGTCCCCTTCACACAGCCATGCAAGAGCAGGAGGGCTCGAATGCCTGGGTCTCCAAGGGGATGGCCTGAGACCACCACAGTGCAGAGACATCTCCCCAGAAGACCCAGCTGGACATAGGTGATTTCAGAAGTTGATCAGAAATTCAGGGTAGGCAGAAAATGGCTGGCTTTAAGAATGTTCACACATGTTTACCTAATTTTAGAATTGCTCTTTTGAAAACTCTGAGACTTGGCTCAGTACATACATCCCCTACAAAGCTGTGCAGAGCATTTTGTATTTCTCCTTATAAAGAGACAAGGGACGTGATGTTCCTTTTTTTCCTTCTAGCTTTTTATTCTGAAATTTTCAACTTTCAGCAAAGCTGCAAGAATCATACAGTGAATGATATATCATTCACATAGAGTCACCCAATGTTTACATTTTGCTACATTTACTTAGTGTCTGTCTAGGTAGAGGCTCATATACACACACATTTTGGGGAGTTGGGCGCAAACCACTTCAGAATTAGTTTCAGACCCTTGATGCCCCTGTGAAAGTGTTCCCGTGCTCTACAGACTCTGGGATAAAAAACGAGTTTTTGCAGCGGCCTTTGGATTGATAGAGCCTTGTGTGGTCTCCAGATACAGACTACGTGGGTTCTAATCCTGGCCCGGGCAGGATCTAGCTTTGTGATCGTGGGCAGATGACTTTAATCTCTGTGCCTGTGCTTGTGACATGGGCCCAAGACTGACCTATACCCCAGGTGATCACAGGTTACATGAGAAAATACAGGTAGAACTCTTGCCCCAGTCAGGCACAGCGTTAGGTATCAGTTTGAAAATTACTGTGTTGAGTGGGCCAGAGAATGGAAAGACAAAGTAAAATTAGCAGTTTTGGAGGGTGCTTGTCCTCAGAAAGCCCCACAGTCTCCTCTTCATGCTTTGTTATAAACCATGTGCTCCAGGTATGTTCAAGGTCCCAGCGAAGGAGAAGACAGGAGAGCTTTGCCCCTTTGCTGCCCTACCTGCCAGTCACAGGGGAACTGAGCCGCTTTGCAGCTAGAGAAGGGAGGCGGGTGGGGAGGGAGTCTCAGGTCATTGGCATGGTGAACAGGGCTCCCTCTGCAGAAGCATGTGTGGGGCTGAAGGCTGAACGGCCATCCCTTCAGGCTGTGTGTCCTTCCTCCTGCCTAGGAGCTGCGGGTCATCCCCTGTACACACCGCTTTCACCGGAAGTGCGTGGACCCGTGGCTGCTGCAGCACCACACCTGCCCCCACTGTCGGCACAACATCATAGGTAATTGTCACCTTTCTGCCTCGTTGCTGAAGAGGTACTCTCTCTACCGAATGCCTAGTAAGCGTGACATGCTGTAGCGCAGCAAGCAAGCAAAACTGCCGTGGCAGTGCCATCTGGATTCAGAGGCGTGGGGGCCTTGGGTCTGGGAGGCCACTCGGCCTCCTGATCCTTAGGAGAGCCTGGCTTAAAGAGTCGCCCTGAGTTCAAGTGTTGGTTCATACATAAGCTTCCTGACCTCGGGCAGGGCGTCCGGCCTCCCCAGGCCTGCCAAACTCTTTAGCGGGAAGGGCAGTAATGATGCCTGCCCGTGCCCAGTACCAAAGGGTTGTTTCCAGGCCACAGAGACAATGAGTGAGAGCTGGCAGGGCCGTGGTGGTGCTCCTGTCAACTGCGGTATTGGTGAGGGCCCGGGGCGCAGTGTGCACACCAGGGAGCTGGATTTCCAGGAGGGAAGCGCCTTTCGTCTTGGTGTCCCTGTTGCTCTCCACACTCCCGTGGTGCCTTTGTCGGGCAGAGCAGTGGGGAGGTGGGAGATGGGCCCTTAACAGGAATGACCACCTTTCAAAGCAGGGCAGCCTCTGCCAGCATGGCTGAGTTTGGGGCAACTTAGAACTTGATGGCCAGGATCATGAGGCTGGGCACCTTGGCACATGTGACTAAGCCGGCCGCTCCAGCCTTTGTCCGTATTTGTCCTCTGGCCTCAGTGTGCTCAGCCCTGCTGACTTTGTTTCCTCCACCGCTCCCCAGAACAAAAGGGAAACCCGAGTACTGTGTGTGTGGAGACTGGCAGCCTCCCGCGCAGCCGGCAGCAGAGGGTGGTCTTGCCAGTGCGCTACCCCGGCCGCGTGCACAGGGCCAACGCCGTCCCAGCCTACCCCACGAGGACAAGCATGGACTCCCACGGGAACCCCGTCACCCTGCTGACCGTGGACCGGCACGGGGAGCAGAGCCTCTATCCACCACAGACCCCTACCTACATCCGCGGCTACCCACCCCTTCACCTGGACCACACCCTGGGCCCTCACCGCTGCGGCCTGGAGCACCGCGCCTACTCACCAGCCCACCCCTTCCGCAGGCCCAAGTTCAGCGGCCGCAGCTTCTCCAAGGCAGCTTGCTTCTCCCAGTATGAGACCGTGTACCAACACTACTACTTCCAGGGCCTCAGCTACCCCGAGCAGGAGGGTCAGGCACCTCCCAGCCTCGCTCCCCGGGGCCCGGCCCGGGCCTTCCCCCACAGTGGCAGCAGCAGCCTGCTCTTCCCCCCCGCGGTGCACATGGCCCCGCCCTCCCACCTGGAGAGCGGCAGTGCATCCAGCTTCAGCTGCTACCACGGCCACCGCTCCGTGTGCAGCGGCTACCTGGCCGACGGCCCAGGCAGTGACAGCAGCAGCTCCGGCCAGTGCCGCTGCTCCTCCAGTGATTCCGTGGTGGACTGCACGGAGGTCAGCAACCAGGGAGTGTATGGGAGCTGCTCTACCTTCCGCAGCTCCCTCAGCAGCGACTATGACCCCTTCATCTACCGCAGCCGGAGCCCCTGCCGCACCAGCGACGCAGGAGGCTCGGGCCGGGGGCCTGTCGTGTGCCTTGAGGGCTCCCCACCATCTGAGGAGCTCCCGGAGACCCACAGCACAGGCGCTGGGCCGGGAGAGCCTTGGTCTGGCCCTGCTTGTCCCTCAGGGGACCAGCTGTCCACCTGCAGCCTGGAGATGAACTACAGCAGCAACTCCTCCCTGGAGCATAGGGGGCCCGGTAGCTCTACCTCAGAAGTGGGGCCTGAGGCTTCTCCCAGGGCCGCCCTGGACCTCAGGAAGGCCTGGAAGGGGGGCCGTGAGGGGCTGTCGTGCACCTGCTGCTGTGAGCCCCAGCCCTCCACGCTGGAGCCCTGTGTAGGGGCTGCCGGGGGCAGCGCCTTGTTCCTGGGCCCCCTGCTCTGTGAGGGCTATGGCCCGACGGGCGGGGAATCACAGGGCCTGTGCAGCCTTCACCCAGACCATGTGCCCAGGACAGATGGGGTTAAATATGAGGGCCTGCCCTGCTGCTTCTATGAAGAAAAGCAGGTGGTCCACAGCAGTGGTGGGGGCAGTGGCTGCTACACCGAGGACTGCTCTGTGAGTGTGCAGTACATGCTCTCCCAGGAGCCCCTGCCCAGCTGCCCCCCGGGGGCCAGGGACCTGAGCCAGCGCATCCCCATCATTCCTGAGGATGTGGACTGTGACGTGGGCCTGCCCTCAGACTGCCAAGGGATGCCTGGCCTCAGCCCCTGGGCTGGGATACCAGGACCAGATGCCCTGCGGCCCCACAGGGGCCTGGGGACAGCCCAGAAAGAAGAGCAGGTTCTGTGCTGCCAGGCCAGGATGCCACTGCCACCTGGCTGCCCTCTAGAGGAGGTGGGGGCTGCCAGGGCCAGCCTCCCCGGTGCCCCCCAGGACACTCAGGAGTCCAGCGTCATAGCCACCGAGGCTGCAGGTGAGAGCAGGAGATGACAGTAGGCCGGAGTCGGGGCCCATATCTCTCTCTGAGGTCCTTTTCTAAGTCCTTTCAGCACCATCTCTGCCTGATGATTTCCAAGTGTTTTTCTCTAAACAGGCCTTTCCTATGAGTTCCGGACCCATTGGGTCCTCTGCTCCCTGATTTCTCCCCCAGGGGCCACACACGCATCCCAGCTGGTCAGATCCACGGCAGCTCTCAAATTCCTCCGTCTGCATCCCTTTCTCAAGGCTCCCCACCCAGAGGCTCGGGCCAAAAGGCCAAGGCGTCCCTGTGCCCGCCCGCCCCTCATGCTCCAGGGTCCTGGGCTTCTTAGCCTGTCGGTGAGGACCACCTGTGCTTGTGTACCACCGCCCCCCGCCGTCCAGAAAGGTGAATTCCCAGAAGAACGAAACCTAGCAAGAAACATACAAAATGCAAGCCCAGAATTTGTATTAGATTCAGTAGAAGTTGTCAAATTGCTATTAAGTTTCCAAATGTTTTGTCTCAGTAATAGACTGTGTAGTCCAGCGCTTGAGCAGTACTGCAAAAAGTTCCACCTCCAAATATGTCCCAAATTTACCTTCTTTGCATCCCCACCTGCTGTCCCTTCAGTCACACTCCTTTCCTCTGTCCAGGGTGAAGGCAGTGGCCGTCTGACTGGTCTGGTGCTGGCTGGTCTTGCCTTTTATTATGCACAGAAGCCAGAGTGGTCTTTTTTGAAACATAAGTCAGTGTCTTTACACTAACCCTTCAATGACTTGCCGTTACTTCTAGAATTGAAAAAACGTAAACTACTCCCTCCTTCCTATATGATGTGGCTCCTGCCTGCCTGACTGACCACCTGGCTCGTTTCCTCGTTGCTCGGTTCTGTAGCCCCCTCTGGCCTGCGTCCTGTGCCTCCATGGTGCCCAGCTCCTTCCAGCCTCCAGGCTTCCTTGCTGCTGCTCTCCTCCAGCTCTCAGGACCCCTCAGGCCCTGCAGCCTCCTCCGAGGTCACCGTCACACTCTCTTTTGAGTACCCAGATTATCACAATCTGAAAATACTTTGTTTTGGGGGTGTCAGGTCTTCTCCCCTGCCCTCCTCAGTGCCTGCAATGTACAAACTCTTTGGCATGGTGTGATTTCATGCAACTTAAGGGCTTCTAGAAGGCTCTGCACCTCCCGGGGAGAGAGGCTGGCTCTCGAGGAGAACCAGTGCTCTCAGCCCAGTATCAGGAGCTCTCAGCAAAGGAGCTCTGCTCCAGCCCTTTGCCATGTGCTGTCTGCCCAGTACTGTGAGCGGTCGCTCCCTGAGAGTCTGCCACACGCTGGGGTTGGGCTCCTGAGCCCCTTGCCTGGTCCCCACGCCATGTGCCTGAGGCCTGTGGTGCCGGCTCCCTCCTCTCATGACTGTTCTCTCTACCCCAGGACAGAGATCTCGCCCAGCGGACGGCGGCACGAGAGCCTGAGCTCAGAAGGAACTCTGCTGTGGAAATGGGGACTGTACGAAGACTCCAAACTTCCGTCAAAAAAAATTTTTTTTAGCTTTGACAAACACTCAAAAGTGGTAATAAAGAGAGCCCTCCTCAACCCAAAATGTGAGCCACCTGTGGCAACCTGCCCTCCCCCTCCATTAACAAACCAACAGACAATTCTGTGAGCCTTTGCCTTTTGATAACATGTTAACTCTGTTTTGTAAGGTGTGTGTGCTTGGGGTTCCGAGGTGTGTGGAATTGAGTTCTCTGCTTTGTTTTTTAAGATATTATATGTAAATGTAAAAAGTTATTTAAATATATATTTTAAAGAACCCTAACCGCCAACTTTTGCTGAAAAAAAAAATCACTGCTGCATTAAAACTGAACCACATCATGTGTAGATACTGCTGTCTCCCCAGAGGGAGCTCAGGCCTTTGAAAAGCTCAGGGCTACAACCGCCTTAGAACATGAACCAGAAACTTGAAGTCAAGCTAGTTGATATGGGTACAAACTTTGAGGAACAATGCAATGCTGCCTCTTTCTTTCTCGTGGCCAATCCCAACGTACAGAGTTGAGGTCTTCTCAGAAGCCATGCCTCTCCAGCCCACACCTTTAGGCAGCTGGTGGAAACAGCTCGGAGCAGGGCGGGAGGTGTGCAGCACTGAAGGCCAGGGTGATGGGGACGATTCTGCCCAGTGTGCTCCCTTGGGTCATCCTGAACCTGGGTTTCCTGCAACTGGCTGCAGGCGTGGTTCCCAGGGGCGTGTGGGTACAAACCCCCAGGAGCAACGCAGTTTGACGGCCTTGCTGCCCGGGGGGCTAGGGCACAATGCGCCAGAGCCTGCCTGTGAGCAAGCGTGGGCCTGGGTGCAGCCCCCACCCCCACCCCACCTCCCCGTGGCTCCTGCGGCCTTGGACTCCTGGGCTGGGGGTGCGTGGCCAGACCCACCGGCTCTGCCCTGGGCTCCATTTGAGCGGTAAGCTTCCCATTTCTGTGCGGAAGCACCGTTTCAGGGTGATTCAGCCCTATGCCTCACGGCTGAAATTGCTCATCTCGCCTGCAAATGTCTACTACTCTTTTTACCTAATGCACTATTATGTATTGATTCTCCATGAGACAGAGAAAGAGACTATCAGATAGTTTACGACCCAAAGGGTAGGTTTTTGTATATTTTCCCAGCCTTTGTTATTGTTTTTAAGAGGGAAGGAGAGTTTAAAAACCCAAACCATTTTTTTTTTAATGTCTCCATTTTAAAAGGGAGAATCTCTTTAAAGCTATTTCAGATCAGGGATTTGTCATCCTTTTCGTCCAATGTATTTCTTGTTCTTAATTTTTTTTATTTTTAGAGGAAACCAATCATATTAGCCTTGTGTTCACTGACTCTTCTGGTCACTTTTATTTATTCAGCAGGTATTTGTTACCTGAAATGCTGTCATCTGAATGCTCATTTTTAGAATAGGAACCTTGCGACCTGGTCCCTTACAGGTGGGAAGTAGAGACCACCCTGTGTTGTCAGGAGACTGTTATGGTTTCTCTCCAGTAAGGCTCAGGGGAAGTCAGCACAGGGTCCAGTCCAGAACGTTTTGAATGAGAATCTCTATCAGAATCCCTTTTTCTTAAAGACCCCAGCCTGTGATGAGGAAATTTACTTCTAGCCAGGATTTGACAAAAACAAATTCCAGGGTCAAGTGATGGAGCACTTGGCCCTTTAGGAGGAACTCACTGGTGAGATTTGTCCTCCAGTCCCTGAGGGGCAGTCGCTTGGGGGCCGCGCCCCCCGCCCCACCCCCAGCCTGTGCTCAGCACACCTGTTGGCGAGGGTGTTCGAATCTCCTAAGCTGTTGACATGTGATCTGGGCCGCCTTTAATTATCAGGCCAGGAGGAGCAGCTGCTAAGGACAACAGCTTGCATTACGTGGTTTTAGGGAAGAGGTTGGCGGAGAGGGGCGGTATGGCTTCTAATATGAACTGCAAAAAGCAGCTTGCTCATTGTTGAGATTTTTGTTGTTGCTTGTGGTTTTTTTTTTTTTAATACTTTTGAGTGCATATTATCTTCCTTGTCTGAAACCATATCCCCAGAGTGGCTTTCTTAAGTCCTAGCTGGAAAAACCACTCCTCAACAGCCTTAAGCAATAAATAGATAGTAGAGAATGTAGCTTCAACTGGGCTTATTAAAATAAATATGTCCAATTTTCATTTGAAAGAGCAATAATTATAGATGGCAAAAGAAGCACATTCAACTTCTGTAGTTCACAGGGTGGTAAAAAAGAAAAACGAAATTCTAAAACTTTAAATATCAGCCATTGTCTTAAATTTGTGTTGACTCACCAGACAAGAGACCCACCAGAATGTAGTAACCAACTGTATTGTTGTCTCATCCTTCAAATCAAAAGAAATGTCTCCTTTGAAGTTGTAAGATTCCAGTAGTGACGCCAAGTACCTTTTTCCATAGCCTCTCGGTGGCATAAAGGGGTTGTATAGCCATGGAAACTGGGAACATCGAATTTTCCATTGAGGACCACCACCCTCCCAAAGCCGGACTGTCACTGTTGGCTGTCGTCCCATGGCCCAGCCCTGGTGGTGTAGGACAGCCATAGAAACTGAAGAGTGCTAGAGTTGGTTAAAAATGGGGGTTGGGAGGCCCGATCGACAAGGTATCTCTTTGTGGTAGACACAGCCCCAGAATGCTGGCTTTCACTCTCTCTGTCTCTTTGAACCCAAGCCATTTTATAAAGTCCCATCTGCTGTCCCAGTGCTCGTTCTGTGCTGCTAATTTCTACTCCAAGTTCATGCAGGACTAAGGCTTTTAAAATGAGGTCTAAAAAGTAATTACTAATGAAGAGTATTATTTTTTAAACAGAACTGCCTTTTTCTATTCTTTATATAAACTCTATTGTGTTGGTCTAACAAGGCACTATTTTAAAATGTTTTTTAAAAAATTTCTCCCATAGCACTTAAAAGATATTTTGTAAAGACTTTGCTGTAAAGATTTTGTAGTAAGATGGTCTAAGGGCTCCTTCTCCAACATTACCATTTTTTTAAATGTTTTAAAGGCTAGAAAAAAACTTATGTATATTCTGTATATGTATAGCAGCACATTTCATTTATGGAAATATGTTCTCAGAATATTTATTTACTAATATATTTATCTTAAGCCATGTCTTATGTTGAGAGTGTGTTGTTGTTGGAATAATCATTGAAAATGACTAACATGAGGCCCTGTAAATACATGATAATTGCACACAGATTTTACATATTTGCCGACCAAAAATGATTTAAAACAAGTTGTAGTCTTCTATGGTTTTGTAACAAATTGTACAAATGACTGTAAAAAAAAAATACAATTTTATCAAGTACGTGTTACATGTTGTCACTGCTCTATTTTGTCTACAGATTCCACAAAGGAGAGATGTGCGTGAAGCAATGCCTTTTATACTCAACTCACTCTTGGAAGCATCTGTATAAATTCCTCTTCTGTTAACACAGAGTTGAGGTTTTGGGGGATTTGGACGGTGCCACGGGAGAGTATCCAGTAGAGAGCGTGCGGAACTATGTCCTTGAGGTGGTGGTGACTTCTCTGCTCTGCTCTAGGTAGAGGGAGGGAGGGAAATGGTCACCCATCCTAGCAGCCCACTTTTTAAAAATAGGGAGCAGAGGCTGTATGTAGATTATCAGTTTCATTTCCCAGACCTTTTCCTACCTGGAAGATTGAGAGGCCCTCAAGCCTCTGTTAAGGATAAGGGGCTTGTAGGAACAAAGCCCCAAGCCTTAGCCCTTGAAAATACCTAACCACGAGACAGGAGAGGGGTCCTCCATCTGAAATGAATCTGGTACCCATTTGTCTTGTTTCCTGGGGAAGGTAGTTCCTAATTCGTAAAGCACTCTTGAGATTACATGGAAGGTGCAAAGTATTGTTTATTTTTCTGACATCTAGCAGAGAACATCCTAAACCTGTGAGCTCTTGTTCCTATTTCTCACTTTTAAACTTGCGCCATTTCTTAGGCAGAAGCTCCTCACGGACCTCCAGCTGCTTCCTGCCTGGCAGTGGGTTCTTCCGAGCACTTTCAGGGGCGGCGGCCTGGCTGCACAGAGCCTCCCCGAGCTTTTGTTTGATGGCCTTGCCCAGCTCCAAGCTTTACCTCTTGGGGGTTCCTGAAGGATTCCATAGCATCTGCTCCACCACGGTGTGGTACAGAGCCCGGTAACCCTCTCTGGGGAGGCCGTGGATGGTTAGCGAATCCTCTGCCACCTGCTGTCTCTTTCTGGTGTCAGGAAGCCATGCTCGGCCCTTCCAGGCTGCTGTCCCAATGTCCTGGGGTAATGCTTGGGTGGCAGCCACATGTTCAGCATATCTGCTCTCAAGATCTTGGCCGACTGTTACTTTTTTCTCCTTTGAACTTTCTTTACTCTAGCCAGGAAGAAAAGCAGAGAAGTCAAAGCTAAAACTTGAGAAGGGAGCTCAGAATAATTATCTGGGATTTGTGTCCTGGAGTCTTGGTTACAGCCATAACCAACATTTGTCCAGCATGCTCTAGTTTACTAAATTCCCTCCAGTATACCACTGCATGCATTCCCCACAACACCGTAAGGTCAGCAAGAGACAGCTCTGAAGGCAAGGAAATTGGAATTTCTTTGCCCAAGGCCACACATCAAAGTTAATAATCATAGCTGTCATCTGTTGAATTCCATGCAGGATCCTAAGCAGGTAATCTGTGCCAGGCTCTGCTCAAAAGCCCTTTGCATGTACTAACTCGTTTAATCCTCATGAAGTCCTGTGAAGGCAGGGCTGTTACTCCCCATTTTATAGATGGCAAAAACCAAGGCAGAAGGAGGCTAAGCCCACGGTTGTCCTTAATGATAGTCAGAGTTGGGATTTGAGCCATGACAACCTATCTCCACGGAGTGATGGAGCTGGACTCAGAGCAGGCCTATGGATCCAAGTTCTCCATGTGGAAGTTCATAGCAAGATCTGTGGCTCTCTGATGTGGGCCTGTGTGTGTGTGAGCCTACTACCCAGATCCTGGCTTTTCCCACCTTTGTTTTCC
Source organism: Smutsia gigantea (assembly GCA_032199065.1). Classification (NCBI taxonomy): domain Eukaryota; kingdom Metazoa; phylum Chordata; class Mammalia; order Pholidota; family Manidae; genus Smutsia; species Smutsia gigantea. Next base: position 184,040 of record JAVSCE010008989.1, read on the forward strand.
TTCCATGTCAAGTTCCTCTTCTCTGTGTTTAGGTAAGCCCTTTCATCCGCCTACAGAACTAGGCAGAGCGGACATGGCATGCCCCCCAATCTGGTACCCTTCACTACACCATGCCTCCCCCTACCCAAATCCTCCCCCCGAGTCCTATCCGTATCTTTAGGATTTTCCTTCACTTTGTATAAATCTCTTAAGCGCTAAATGCTTTCCAGCTTACGTTTCCCTTTCCCCACTCCATCACATTTTCTCTACCACCAGCTGTCATCTACCTCCTTGATGTCCCCAACAGGTCTCCTGCTCCCAGGTGAGCCGGGCGGCTGCCCCGCTGGCCGCCTATTCTTGGAACTGATGGAGTTCCTTATCTTGCGCCGCTGGGTGGCTTTCATCACCGAGTTGTCCTTGGGCTTTAATCTCTTCCAGGGTTTTGCCCCTCCGAACTTGTGTGGTACTGGGCAACATTTACCCTTTAGTTGTCGCCTGAGTACCAGCTTAATCAAGGAGAATGAACTGGCGATCAACGGGTTCTTTACAACTTCCCAAGAAGAGGTGGTACCTGGTGCTGGGGCACTGATGTTCCGCTTGGCGCACATTCTACCTTCCAGGTGTGGATGAGAGCTGGCAAGTCCACATAGCAGTCCTGAAGCCTGGTGTTCAGTAAGATAGACTGTCGGAGTCCATAGGTAGGGATGCTGGACCCCCATCTCACATAGACAGGATGCTGGAAACATAAGGGGGAAAAAAGGCAATAAAAAGACCAGTTCTCAAGCAGAGACTAGAAGGTCTCCTTTTGAGGCAAAGTATCAACATCTTTTTGTAGACCATTCCTTCCGCACAGCTCTTAGAAATCTTTCTACACATCTTTCCTGCTCACCAAAGCGTTTTATACCAAGTAGGGAAGTGACAGTAACTCCACAAAGACGCAGCAATATTCAGGCTCTCCAAGAACGTAACATGGTTGGGCTGGAAGTGGAGAATCAGGTATTGTTAACAAGGAATCAAAGACAACTCCTTTCTACTGAAAAACTAAGGGACTCATGGCAGGAAAAGCAAGGAAGACAGGATCACTCAGGATTCCTGTGGGAGCCAGAGTCACTTCTCAACCATGTTGTAACACAGAAAGGACAGCAGGTAAAGTCCTGCCAAACATCGAATCCACTTTCTGACCAGATTGTCACGAGCCAAGAAAAGCTGCTTAATAGACACATATACTCTGGGGTCGATATGGCAAAAGCATAATGCAAATGATGCTGCCTTCCATTTCCTGCCGTCAGCCAAGAACGAGAATAATTCGGATAGATTAGAATCACATACTTGAAGAGACCTGGCTTTCTAAGAAATGGCATCTATAAAAAAATTAAATCGACATACCATATTTTGGTTGCCTTCACTTTTAGCTAGCTTAGTAGGGGAAAGAAATATGTATTTTCTCTTTCCTTTTTCTCTTTGGTTTTGTTTTGTTTTAATATTTCTAGTCACTTGTCTTTCTCTGCCTCAGTCATGTATGGGCAATTTGCAGTTTCTTTAGCTTTTCGCTCACATGCAGGCAGTTTTGAACCATTATCCTTAGTATTTGGGATGTCACTTTGTTTTGTGATGTGGGTGTGGGTGGGTGTTACATCATCAGATTTTATAGTTAAATGGTGTTGGAAGAAGTTGTATTTTGTTGTACTTCCAGCTTCAGGAACTCCTGAAGTCCTCATTTCTCCCAAAATGGCTTGGGTGAGTTTTAAAGGTCCTAATGTCCTTAAGAAGCATGCTTTGCACACAACGTAGTCAAATATGCAGACCAAATTTGTGGGTACAGGTAGTGAGATACATCCCTACATGTGCAAAAGTGCCCTTTTCCATGCACATAAAGAAGGTATTGTTAAATTCTCAGAATAGCTGCCAAGGTTAGGGACCAGAAATGAAAGAACACGTTCCTGCAGCCCTGGGCACCTCTCCCTGCATGTGTCTCCCCGGGAGACTGCATGGTTTCTGGAATGTGGTTTTATTTTACATCCCATGGCAAATGCAGTAATTAGAGCTGTTAGCAGTGTCAAGGGCTTGAAACAAGAACAAAGACGCCTCTGCCTGGGAACTGTTGGGCAATGCCTCGCTCCTTATCAGGTGCTTGTCCTGTTGGTGGTTTTGATTTTTCATGCACAAAATGCCGAAGGAGGCTCCCTCCTGAGGGGGAGAAGAGCAGAATGATGGAAAAACAGGGTATGAGTCTGGCAGGAGCTCCTGGAATTGCATGTGTTGCCTGTTTGATTTTTCAAGTGTTGTCCCTGGATTGAATCAAAGTGTCCAGGCAGACCACACCACAGGCCACAGTGGAACCTCCAGGCCTACGGCATCTGGACCCACAGATGCTTGGGAGGACAATGGGGTCTATTCAGCAGCGAGCCCTGGCCTCACCTCCCAAGAGGTGGGTCAGCTTTAGAGCAGGGCGTTGGAAATGGTTTGTCTTTGGGAAGGGTTTGCGAGTGTCTGGAAACAGGGCAGGCGAGCATTCTTTCAAAGCTGGTGCATCCTGGAGAGGCGGCATCAGGCTCTTGCACTGGCGTCTGACTGTCCTCTGCAGGGACAGAAGGGAAACACTGGGCAAGAAAGGCACACAAGGAATGGCTCTGATGCTTCTCTTCTCTCCTTCCCTGTCTCAGGGTGGGCCTTCCCACACCTACTCTTTCCAGACACTCATCTGTTGCGTTTCCTTTTCTGGGCCTTTGACTCAATGACCAAGTGACACTGCTCTGGCTCGAAGGAGCATGATGAATCTCTTTCTAGCACAGAGCTATCCATGTGAATGGCAGCTGAGACTCTTCAAATTTGGTCAAATTCTGCCTTCTCTCCCTCTAATGTAACACACTCTGATGGACTATACCTCAGGAGGTAACCATCACATTCCTTAGAACTAACCCAGGCTAATTTGGCCTGTGCTATTTCTCCTATGCCAGTAAAGTTTATATTTATTGGATGCTTGCTGTAGGCCAAGCACTGTTCTAGCTACTTTGCATTCATCGTTTCATGAAATGCTACCCAAAACCTTATGGGTTTGGGTACTGTAGCCATCCCTACTGCACAGATGAAGAAACTGAGGCACAAATACCATGCCCCAGGTCCCAAAGCTAGTAACCAACACAGACCAGACTCGGCCAAGGTCTACACCACCCTTGCTCTTTGACCACGCAGAGCTCTTTGCCTCTTGTCCATTCGGCCCATCTGCACACCACACCCAGGCCCAGTTCTGGTCCTGTCCTTGTCATGAGACTTCCTCTGGGCTCAAGGCTTGGTCTGCTTGAATCAACATCCCAGCTCCACTTCAATGGGCAGGTGACCCCACATCCCTGACCCTTAACTTTCCTCATCTGTGAAATGAAGATAGTAATGACGCCTACCCCAGAATCACTGCGAGGATGAAATGGGACAATGCATGCGACACGTGTGGCATGGCTCCTGGTGCAGAGTAAGTTTGCTCAATAAACAGTGTTCTTATTGACATTATTATTGTGGCCCATTCACTCCTCTGACCCTTTCTTGAATTCCTGTTGCCCATGATCTGAGTAACATGATCCAGCATTTGACATGGACTTCATCTCAGGTCCTTGTGTGTGCATCTGGTTTATGAGGCCAAAGCATGAGCCTCTTGAAGCAGGGATGATTCTGATCTGATTTGGGTGTAATGACATTTCTTTTTCCATGAACCACTGTCACTAAACATTTGTCAGATTCATCGATCTCACAGAAGTGGTGTATTCACAGGAACCACATATCCCCCTGGTGCTGGGTGTTTACAGAATATCTCATGCTTTGTGGGCAGTAAGAGAAGTGGATACCTGAGGATAAGCTCAAGACAGTGACTAGTCTTCAACAGAGGTTGTTCCATGAAGGTTGTTCAGAACTGTAAAGTCAGGATGGAAAGGCTTCACTTGGTCCCAGGTCCTGAAACCATGGCAAGAATTCCCATTGTTGATGCCAACACTGGATCCAGAGAACCTGGAGCTGAGGCAGTAGGGCTTCCATGTTGCTGAAAGGCCTGTTCCTCGGTTTGATTCTGCAATGAACCTTTTCTGTGCTGCTGAGCTCAGTCTAAATAGCCTTTATTTTCCACCCATCATTTGGAGCTGTGCTTCCTGACATATCTAAAAAACTGCTTCTATTTGGAAACACATCTGCCCTTCTTTGATACTCAGCCAAGCTCTCCCCACTGCATTTTTTTTAGCTCCTGTAATCTTTCTTCTTTCTTCTCCTTTACTACTATCTTCTCTTTCATTTCTCTTAGCTCCTCTTCTCTTCCTGGAGGATCAGTTAATAAAGAGGAAATTGAGCCAATTTATATTAATTCTTGTCTTTCCCCTTCATGCCAAATTCGAGTGGAATATAGTTATTTTCAGTTTCCGTGGGAGATGTTCTTAACACCCAAGCAATAAACCTCCACACCCATAAGGGAACATATCTGAGCTTTGTGATGTAGAAGGTTTAGGAAAGAAAATGAAAACTTTGGATGAGAGAATTTGAAAAGATTCCTCAACCGTGATGTAGACTCTGAGGACTAGTGATTTAGACCACATGTGCTGAATGCATACCTACCACGGGCCAAGTATGTGAAAGAAGGGTGTCCTACTCACCCTGCCATCCCTTCTTAACTGACTCCGAGTTCTTAGACCTGAGAACATCCTGCCTGGATGCCCCGTAGACACCTCTAACTCACTATGTCCGAAACCAGTCCCTTCCTCGCCCCTCACCCTCATCAGAACAAGCACACTACTACTTCTCTGGACTTTTCCATCTCTAGTTGCTTGACCCAGAAACCTGGGAGACAGGATCGGGAACAGTCCTGTACTGAGCTGAGGCTGAAGCCCAGGGAAAATCATGAATCTAGATTCTGTTTTTATGTAACATTTTGATATGTCGTTCATCATGGGTCATTTGGCATTCATTTAGATTTTTTTTAACAGATTGCAGTAAAGCACTATTGATTAAATATATTGAACGTATTTTAAAATCTATTAAATAATATTTATTTGATTACTGAGTTTTTGGGGCTCCCTGAATGAATGCCTCACCCTTATCTTGGCTTTGGAGCACTCAGTAAGCATTTGTTGCCAGAACCCCATGAGGACAAGGAGGCATTCACAGCAGGGATTAGAGTGTAGTCCTGGGATCCTACTGCCTGGGTTCAAAGTCCAGCTCTGCCACTGCCCGACCTTTGGGCAAGCCATTTCCCCTCTCTGTATGAGGTGGGTGGCAAGGATGCCTCCACTGTGGGCCTACTGGGAGCATTCTGTGAAATGTGACAGCAAACTCTGCACCCTGCCTGAGTTCAGTAAAAGCTTCTCTCCTTATAATCAGGCTCCTTGTTCAGGGCTCTTCTTTACAAGACTGCCCTTTGAGTAAGCAATCATCTCAACAGGAGTTTCAAAGACCCCGGATCACCCAAACTCCACCCACCGAGATCTCCCAGCTTCTTGGCAAATCCTGCTGCTCTTCAAGGAATGGAAGGCCCTGCTTACTAAACACAGGCAGGCAGGCAGACAGACAGACACCAACATCTTCCTGGCAGCCAGGGGCTACAGTCAAATGTCCTCACTCTTTCCATGAAATAAAACCGCTGAACAACTGAGGCATGTGAAGCATGAAATGAGTATCTCAGGCTGCTTCCTGCCAGGGACCAGGACCACATAACTGAGCAAAAGACCTTGAGCCATTAAGTGCCCTGACCTAGACCTGTGCAGCTGTATTTTTAGCCTCTGTGCACTGTTTTCATCACCTGTGCTGGGGTTTAAGCTGGAAAGGAGGGGAGGGAGGCCTGGGGAAGGACAGGGGGATATTTCTCTTACCAGTGCGGGCATGGGCTTGCACACTGTTTCTGAGTTCTGCTGTACAAGACAGCTTCATGGGCATGCAACCTGTCTAGCAACACAGGGTCCCTGAGCTTAGGAGGGTCCCATGCTTGGTTTAATGCTCTTGGTTTAACAGTTGGCTTAATGCTCACCATCTTGAAATTATTAATAATTTTGAACAAGGGACCCACATTTACATTTCTCACTGGGCGCATTCTGGTTGTAATCAAGGACAAGAGAGACAAATGTAGGCTGGTACACACACAGTAGGCGTGCCTTCCTGCACGGCGGCATGACAAGTGAATGACATCAATCTCCAGGCTTGGCCAAGTAAACCGTATGTTGAATCTCCTGTCTGCCCCTTCTTATTTCTTCCTCTGAAACCAGGATGAGATCTTTCCTCAACACTCTAAAACCCACCTCAGATGGTTCTCTGTCACCATTTTCTTGTCTTTGTAGTACTTTGTGTTCTCTGAAATTCACATTATTTTCATGTTGGTTGAGGTCCCTCCCGGCCATTAGAATGTAAGTTCTCAGAGGAAGGGACAGGCTTGTCTTGTTGGTGCTATTGGCATGTTGTTCTGCCCTGAATATTTGTTAAATGTGGAATGTTCCCCTTTGTGGAGGCCTTGCTCTGTGCTGATGGTCTCACCTGCATGTTCTCATTGCATTCTCCTTGCAGGCTTTCTTCCTGCGCCTGCCATGGCACAAGTTAGAGGGGAAGAGTTCCTAACCTCGGTGAAGGTGGTTTTGGAGGCGGGGAAGAGCTCAAGATGATGGAGAAGATGAGCAAGAGTGGAAGGCACCAGGCAGGACGTGGAGGGTGTGTCCCCCAGAATCTGGCATCGCTGGGGAGTGGGGGGTGCCTCCCTGCTCCAGTCAGGGGCCCAGAGGATTCTTGAACTTGGGAGTGACACAGTGAAAACAAGGCACTTGTTTTGGGTCGCTGGGTCGTGTGGGTGGAAAGCGATGGAGAATGAGAGGCCTCTTGGAAGGTAGCTGCGCGCCTTTGGGGCCCAGCCTTGGGAACAGTTTGGGAGGGGCGGGGAGGCGGACCTTGGGACTGGGGTCTGGGGGGGGGGCACAGGGACGGGTGTTTCTAAGGCGGGCCAGGAGCCCGCGGGGCCGGGATCGCCCCAGCCCCGCTCTAGGCGCGGCGAGTCTGCGCACGAGGGCAGACGCTCCCGTAGCCGCGCCAGGCGCAGGCCAGCACTTGCACGCCCGGGACCAGGGACTTGAAAGCTCCCGGCGCGCTGCCCGGACCTGCCCGGAGGGGCGTCATCGTGGCGCTTTAGACAGAGCCGAGAAAAAATCTCTGCGTAGGGTGTGATGGGGAGGAGAGAGGCCCACCACCGACCCCGAGCCCAGCCGGGGAAGACCTTGGCACGGGGCGAGGTCCTGCCCGGCAGGGGCCGAGAGTTTACGCAAGCCACAAGGTCTCTGGGCTCGTTTTTCTGGACCGTCTGTAAGAAAGCATCATTGCCCACCCGCTTGACTTTGCGTCGGGCACTTTACTTGCTTCTAGCTCATCTAATCTTGCGAAGACCTTTTATTATCCCATTTTGCACCTGAATGAGGCCCAGACAGAACAGGAGAATGAATACCCCAATTTTCAAAGGATGGGCAAGAGGTGACCGAGTGGGGTATGAACCCGGACAGGCAGACACCAGAGCACCCTTTTTTGAACCACTACGATGAACCAAGCCGGGAAAAGCGGTTTGCAAACTGCTGTTCTGATTACTATCGCTGCGGTTGAGCCCGCGTGGGGGTCACGACCCGAGTGAGGATAGCTCAGAGGTCACTGGGAGCACGGCCCGCTCCAGCCCGGCCAAACCTCCGCTTGGTGACTCGGAGGCGGGGCCAGGGGACACGCCCCTCACCTGCTGGTCCCGCCCCTCGGTCGGACCAATAAAGCGCCCTGCGGGGGCGGGCGCAGGTGAGGCGGGGCGCACGGGCCCACGCTGAGTGGCAGGCGCGGCGCGCGGCGCGCGGGCGGGGCGGGAGGGCGTGCGCAGCTGGCTCCGCCCCTCTGGGCCTTCTGCGCCGGGAGGGCGCGGGCCGGGGCGGCTGCGCCGGGGAGGGCGGCCGGGGCGGGGCCACGCCCGGCCCCGAGTCCCGCTCCCATGGCCGCCCCCGGCTCCCCGCGCCGCTCCCCCTCTCCCCGGGCCGCGCCCCGGGGCCCCGCACTGACGGCCCATGGCGCCGCCCGCCGCTCGCCTCGCCCTGCTCTCCGCCGCCGCGCTCACGCTGGCGGCCCGGCCCGCGCCCAGCCCCGGCCTCGGCCCCGGACCCGGTGAGTGAGAGACCCCCCGGTGCCTGCCCTGCGCGGAGCCTGCCCGGGTGGCCCAAGGCTCTCGCCCCTGCTCTCCGGGACTCCTTCTCCAAGCCCCTCGGCGGCGCTCCCTCGGGGCCCGCGGGCCCCTCTGCCTCAGCCCCCTCTCCCCACAGCCTCAGCGACGCCCCCGGGCTGGGCCGGTCCCCACCCGCCTCAGGCCCGGACGCCCTCCCTGCCTCAGTACCCCCCGCGACCCCTGGTCAAGTTCCTCAGCGACGCCTGGGCTGGGACATCTGCTCCGGCTCAGTCACCGGGTCCCCTGCTCAAGTCCCTCACCGGCTCTCCCCGGGCCGGACGCCCCCTCTGCCCCAGTACCTCCTGGGATCCCGTCCTTAAGTCTGTTAGCCACGCACCTCGGGCCGGGACGCCCCCCCACCCTAGCCGGCCTCAAGACGCTCCCCAAGCTGCATAACGACACCCCGACGCGGATCCCCTCTGCGAGCCCCACAACGACGCCCCCGCGCCCCCAGTTCTCCCTCCGCTCCCTCCCAGCCGCTCTGCTTGGGGCCGGTCAGCGTCCGCTTGGCCGACACTAATTTCTGCCTCGCCAGGAGTCCAGGTGACTTGCCCGCCCTGCAAGAGACAGGTCCGGGTCCTAGGACCACTCTCTGTGCGCAACCGGGACGCCCTCTGCCTACCGCTCAGGGCAGCTTTGAACTTCCCTAGGACCCAGGTGCTGGCCCAGCTTGGAGAGAGGAAGAAAGGAAGGGGTGATGGGACCCTTATCCCTACAGAGCTTAGAGTGCTTATCCAGAGTGTGCTGTGCAGAGACACGTTTCCCGGGTAGCCCCACATTTTAAACAGAGTCACCCACTCTCCAGGCCAAGCCCAAGGCCAGTCTTCCCGAGCTAGGGCCTTGGACCATGATGGAAGCTAGGACTTTGCTTAGCTTCCACACACACCCTTGCTTGCATCAGAATTCTTTCCAAGTTGAAGAGCAGGCAAGAGGGCGTTGTCTGTCCCAGTTACATTTCTCTGCAGGTTGTTTGGGTGTTGAGAATTGGGCATTCGTGAACGGGACTGGAAGAGTTCATTACCGGTTTGCCTGAGTAGGAAAACCGGCCTTTGCGTTCCTTCTCCACCCAGAGTTGCAGACTGTGATGTTGGAAAGACAGGATTTTGCTGCTGAAAGAAAACTCAGAATTGCTTTACTTACTAGCTTGGATTAATGGAAAAGATAGGACCTGGTGTTGTCACTTCCTGTGTGACATTGGGCCATGCCTTCAGCCCTATGAGCCTCAGTTTCTTCGTCTGTAAAGGAGCGATAATGATGACTCCCTTGCAGGGTGTTGTGAAGATTAGAGGATATACTGCAGGTAATACATACATATATAGAAGGCAGTCAATAAACATTTTAATAATACTTTTTATAGTGCTTCACAGTTCACCAAGTGCTGGAGACCTCATTTGCCCTGGGAATGCTATGAGATTCCAGTCTGATTAATCCCTGTAAAAGTCACAGCTTGACTTTAGATCAGTAGAAGGGGGAGGGTCTCCAAATGCTGTAAACCTTGGGCTTAGAAAGTGGTTTCTGAGTGACCGGCGGCCTTCTAGGGGACTTCTACAAAAACTTCTACAGAAGTTTGATCACTTGTACTGTTTGCCCTATGCGAGGAGTAAAGGAGGGACTTTCTGAGAGCCAGGATGTGTCAACATAACTGTAACCTAGTAACCCCTTAGCTCTGCTCTGTCATCTGTGTGGTCAGGATTTAATATCCTCTGTGGAGAGAGAGGTATGGTGGAAATAAACTGGTTCCTCCTTCGGAAAGGGCTATTGCTCTGAAGGGTGATAAATGAGCCAACTGTGCTTACACTTATCAGAAGGTGGTACCCTCTTTTCAGGCACCTTTGCTTTGCTAGGAAAGGTTAAATGCTGCAGCTCTTGTGTAGTTTGAACTTCAAACCTTGGTGTGCTTTTATTTGGGAGTCTGAGGCAGGGACAAATAAATAACCATTGTAAAATGATTTATGATAAGTGACCCAAATTCCCAATTCAGTGAGCCTCACCAACTCTTCTTACCATCCTGGTACATTTAGTGCTTTTTGTGACTTTTCCTCTTTAGTTCCAGAAGCTGTTTTAGGGAGATACTACATGGTTCATCACATCCCATCTAGAGCCTACCCACTAGTTTTTAAAATCCTTTCCGATAAAAAACATGTTTCACTCTGAAGATATGCCAAACTTGCCATTTTATATTTTTTGATACTGTAATTTTCTCCAAAATTTTGTGGATGGAAAAAATTGTTTCAATACTTACATTCTGCACAATTTGTAATATTCAAATTACTGGTGGTTTGCATTTTTGAATGCTGACTTTATAAAAACAGCTCATACCTCATCAATGCTACATCTAATTACAGTGTGTAGTCAACCTCAAAGATCTCCCTTCTCTCAATTCTTTGAGATTCTCTTCCCTCACAACTGATAAGGAGGAAGATAGAGTTTAATGGTGGAATCTAGACGTCTTTTTCAAGGAGGAAGGCAACCAGGACCACAGTGCTGATAGGCTTTCCAAATTGGGCTCATCTCTGGAATTTACTGACCTGCAGGGGAGAGCCAAGGGATAGGAAAAACGGAAAACTGGGTGAATTTCAGTTATTTGAGTTTTCCTCCTAAGGCAAACTACCTGCTTGGGTGTTTCACTGACTTTAGGGGGCTATCAGGTGTGCTTGAACAAAGCTTCTCAATTCAGGTTACGTTTGCTGTGAGCACCTTTTATAGTTGATGCACATTCTCTGCTGACTTCTCGCCTAGAATTCGTCCCACTAGCCAGTAATACGCCTTCCATCAAACCTATGAATTCAGTTAACAGTGAGAGCTTCATACTGCGCAGAGCTCTGCCCCTCTTGGGGACTTCACAGATGTTAATAGAATTTTCTGTGTGCAGCATGGGGGCTGAGAGGAGAGAAGAGGACTGGCATGCATACCGGTCATTTTTACGCTTTGAGTATTTTAAGAAACATAAAACTGTCAAAACTGACTGACCTGATATCAAAGAATTCCGATCTGTTGGTGAAAATTTGTTTTTACCCCTAGACAAAGCTATTTAAATGTTTGAGATACGCAGTGAGACCTTTTATAAATCTTAAAACAAAAAGATGTTCCATTTTGGCTCACTAATAAATAGCAGTTCCTATGGGAATTATTGGTATACTCTCTCATGATTTAGCATAGTTGGATCAACAGTAATAAATGCTGAAGATAAAACATACTGTTTTAAATAGCTTCATAATATACAGATTATGGGTTTTTGGTGATAGGCAATATCTATCTTTAGTTTTGAGTTTTGAGCCTGTAATGCCATCTGAGGCTCTAGGTCAGGTGTTGGCAAACATTTTTCATAAAGGCCCAGACAGTAAATAATTAGGGCTTGTGGGCCACATACTGTCTCTGTTGCAATTATTTAACTCTGACTTTATAGGGCAAATGCAGCCATAGATAAATGTAAATGAATGGGTGTGGCTGTGTTCCCATAAAACTTTATGGATACTGAAATTTGAATTTCATGTAAATTTTATATGTCACAAAATATTGTTCTTCTGATTGTTTTCAACCATTTACAGTTTTAAAAACCATTCTTTGCTCATGGGCCATACAAACACAGGCAGTGGGCCAGATGTGGCCCACAGGCAGTACTCTGCCAACTTCTTGCCTACGTCCATATGCATCGATTTTTCCTGTGTTCACTGATCTGGAAAGGTGACAAGGAGGCTTGATTTTGGTGAATGAATGAACCTTTTACCTTTTACTATTAACTAACTCTAAGAGACATCTGGGATATGGTTACAGCGGTAAATTTTAAGTTCTGTATGTTTACCACAGTTTTTAAAAAAGATAATTGTGGGGGAAGTTCATGCACATACATTTGGATCTTTTTAATAAGACTTTTTAAAAAATGCTTTAAAAAGAAATTCAGTATGGTTCAGTGTGCACTATATAAAGAAAATAGTGCCTGCCTTGGAACTGACCCATGGTTTGTTCAACTATGCAGATATTGCTTGGAACAGATCTTTGAGAGATTTGTTTCTCAGAGGAAAGCCCAGGCAGCAGGTGGCACCAGCCTGAGACACAGAAAACAGCCGGGGGCAGGGGTGGGGCAGCTGGGGTGCGGGGGGGTAGGGGGGGGTAGGGGGGAGAAGCTGTGGATGAAAACAAACTTCTATCACATTCCTAAACAGCTGAATTTTACTTCTATGGTCCAATCATCATTTTTAAAGTGGCCTTTAAAAAAAACAACAGTGTGCTTAGCATGGCTGATTATTTTGTTTTAATTAAAACTTAAAAAAAAAAAAATGAAACATTCAAACATACCAAGTTGATTGTGTTTGTACTGTGGAACAGTTAATGCAAAACACTTGAGCGAAGCCAGAAGTTTGGATCTGTAGCTTTTGCCTTGAGTTTTTGCCTCCTGAGTAAAGGACAACCGAGGAGGAAGTGAATGTGTCCCTTAGAAAACTCCTGTACCGGTTTTGAGGCCAGATCTCCCCAAGCCCCCGGATGCCACCTGCAGGTTAGTTTCTGGCAGGCTCACTGTGCAGCCCCTGAATGGGGGGCAAAAGATTCCATGTTCAGTCTGACCTTGAGAAGCCAGCTGGAACCCGGAAGTACTCTAGGAGGAGCAGCAGGTCACTCTCTCAGTTTTTCCCTCTCTCTGTTGTGTTCAGTGTCTTCCTCTGAAAGTGGTCTGCATCCTCCCCAGACCTCACCTCTGAGACATTATCCTGAATTTGCACTGAACAGGGAAAGGGGAGGCCATTGCAGAAATGTCAGAGGGGTCCCCATACTCCTCAAAAATAGCCTTCTTCTCTAAGGAAATCTCCCCCCTCCCCTTATAAAACCTTCTTTTTAGGTAAACACGTCCCTAGCCTGGACAGGTACCCATCTGAAGAGGAATGAAGTTGAATCCTAGGGAGAACCTTTCAGACAAAAGATTTTAGGTCACCTAACATGCAAGGTTGCCTCTCCCTCGCAATTATAACAGTATCCTCTTGGGGCTGCCCAGCTTCTAGTCTCTCTTGCCACTGATTTAATCCCTAGTAAGTAGCCAAAGCCTTAAACTTTTATTGTTCAATTTGCCACAAGGGCGGGCCCCTATTTCTAGTGGGCCGAGGGGGCTGCAACCACTTCCAAACCCGGGTGTCACACCATATTAGCAGCTTCAGATTCGAGGCTGGGTGTCTTTCAGTTCGGTCAGATTCTTGGTTAGAACCAGACCAAGATACTTACACTCAAAGCTTGAAAGCTAGGAAATAGTAAAAACAGCACAGACAGCTTTTTTAAATGCTTCAGAATGGTTGCAGCATTAGTACTGGGACGAACCCTGTGTGGTTTCTTTATACCTTCCTAACAGGTTAAATGGCTCTTCCTGTCTCTTGGTGTCCTAGTGTTGGATGAACACATGGCAGCCAAGCACTTCTCTTCTAGAATAGTGGGGATTGTTAACCAATGCCATCACAGTATTTAAATTACTTACTGCTGTTCAATCTATAAAAATTCATCTTCAAAGAAAATTATTGGGCTGGTAAAAATATTTTTTAATAATGACCACAGAAGCCATATTTGTTTTTCTTTGATGTTCTTCTGAAGACTCTTCTGGTTTTAATCAGATTGTTCCCACATAAAATACAGTGGAAATCTACAATAATAAAATCCCTATTCCTGTGTCTATGGGGAAATAAACAGGATGGGGACTGTCCTTTCAAGGGGCTTTCCCCTTCCCTTTCCCCAGACTCAAAGCCTCTATTACTGGTGGGTGTTTTGGCATCAGTTAAGGGCCTTCAATCCTTCCCTCCCTCCATGTTTTGCTCTTTCATTAAAGTGTTTCTGTTGTCTAATTATATCCTTTCAATCAAATTAGAGGCTGCAGCATCTGGTGAGGGCCGTAACTGCCGCCATCTGCACCTCGTATATACAGGCCTTTTCAGCTGAGAATCACTCAACTTCCAAATGGCAGGAAGAGATTTGAAAAAGTTTAGTTGGAAGGGAGGTTAACTTAAAAGGAGCATCTTCAAAGGTTGGATGCGACACCCTGCTTGCCATGCTGTGCGCACTGCCATGCAGATTGGTTGGCTTGGCTCACCAAGGGTTCTTCTCTTAGTGCCTCTGACAGCTGAAGGGTTTCTGATGGTCTTAGCTGAAACGACTAGGCCTCTCATCTTTGTTATGGGCTTGAGGGGGCCTGCGGAGGGCTGAACATTTCTTCCTTGAGGAGAATCTTTTGTTATATGACCGCCAGTTAATGGATGACATTTTCTGTTTTTTGACCATTTCTTCTAATTCAGTGGTTTCGACTGGAGAAGATTCTGGCCCCGGGGGACATTTGGCAATATCTGGAGAGGTTTTTGATTGTCATAACTCAGGGTGGGGTGCGGTGGGATGGGGCGTGCTACTGGCATCTAGCCAGTAGAGGCCAGGGATGCTGCTAGCATCCTTGAATGCACAGCACAGCTCCTACACCAAAGGATTATCTAGCCTCAAATGTCAGTGGTGCTGAGGTTGAGAAACCCTGGCCAAACTTCTTTTGTCCTTCCTTTACCGTGGCCTAGGAACAGTCAATGCTGATCAACTTTTTTCTCTCTTAAGAAGTAGATTCTTTATTAGCCATATCCTTAAGCTCCTTAAGCACTTCTTTGGAGAGTGTTTCAGAAATCTTAATGAAATGAGGACACTTGTTGTACACTGTGTGTCTACTGTCTCTAGAGTAGAATTGCCAGATTAAATACAGGACCCTCAATTTTAAGTTGAATTTAAATTTCAGATAAAAAATGGAAAATTGTTTTGTATAAGTCTTTCTCACACCATATTTGGAAATACCTTAAAAATTATTTGTTGTTTATCTGAAATTCAGATTTGCCTAGGCATCCTGTATTTTTCATTTGCTAAGTCTGGCAACCCTACTCTAGGCCCATGAACCATTACATGGAACTTTAAGCTATCAAATCAAGCTGTTGGCTACCATCTGCCCTTATTGCTCTGGGTGGACAGAGATGACAGCCCTAACGTGAAGGAGTTAATGCTACACTGAGTCCTTCCTTCTGACCAAAACTGTCTCCCTGGCCAGTTCAGAACTTCTGAAACTTGTCACTTGAGTTATATTTTTATCTTGGAACCAGCTAACAAGATGCTGATGTGTGCCAGCACCTCTGACTAGGACTTATCCCTGTGCCAGTTCATAGAAGACCACAACTTCGTTGCTTCAGCTTTGACTTTAAAGATGTACTGTAGAGATATGCTGTTGACCTGGTAGTCAGCTCCCCACTCAAGAACTCTTGTATTATTTGGCCATCCTGTATCAACCAAGGGAAGCCGAATGGCCCAGAGCCTGGCTTCCATGGAGCATTGGCTGCCCTCCAGGACTCCATTATTGGGGAACTTTCTTGCCATCTGAAATTAAAAATAGGGAGGCAATGTTGATGAAACTTGTTCAGAAGCTGGATTATATCAGTTCATTTATCTCTTTTTAGAGTGATTGAGAGTTTCAGACTGTGAAATAGGTTGCTCAAGAAATGATGAAGCAAAGTGTATATTTGAGCCAGCTGTCTCCTGCTTAAAGCAAACTCAGAATATAAAAACATATATTCATTGCAAAGGGGGTTGATTATTCCCTATTACAAATGGCTTCACCATAGATTTCCTTTCAATAGCAGATTCCCCTGGTTTAAATAACAAGTGTTTGATTTTCAAATATTTGATTTACATAAACTTTTCTGGAACTTCTCACAAGTCATTGCTAGGTAAGTCATGATTGCCAGCCAAGAGACATAAATTGGAGAGGAAACCGGGACACTCTGAGTATGTCTGTAATGTTTTTTTTTAACCCCTAGTTCATCATACACCTGCATCTGTCATTCATCTAACATTTATCAGGCACGTTCTTTGTGGTCTGTAATTGCTGAGGATGTGAAGATGAGTGAGATGCTCAAGAAATTCACAGGCTAGGGGAAGCAGGACCAGGAGCTTCTTGAACAATTATTGTTCAAGGCGATCAAGTTTCGCAGGAGCTGAGGGACTTGTTTTAGAGTCCCAGGTTTCTACAGCAGTGTAGTGCTCTCTGCTCTAGGTCTGAGCTTTCAAACCGTACTCTACCTTTCCTTTTTTGTTTCCTTTAGAGTTGACTTACCATGCATCAGAGAACTGGACTTTGAGATTTAGAACATCTTATGCTTCCTGTTTCCTTATATGAAGACTATTTCCAGTGTGAAAATTTTCAAGATTCTCGAACATTTCAAGATTGAAGTAGATCCATTTGTACTCAAATATTATATTGAGAGAGGTACATCACCAAAGTGTGATGGAATATATTCTGGTGGACTTGGCAGTAAAATCCATGGTTAATTAATGAAATTAATTAGAGTAGTGCTAAGCCAGTGACTTCTGAATGAGTGAGTGCATTCCTTCATCGAGGCCTGGCCTGATCACTCTGTAGTAGAGAGCTAGATTCTTTCTCAAAAACTATCTTTTGGTCTTCAGTTTGATGATTCTATGTGTTTATAATATTCTAAGCAATAAATATAAATCCCTTAATCACTACTGCATATTCATGGTGACTGTTCCTAGTAGAAACACATTTACTTCATTACTTCACAGTGATAATCATGGCATGTGGGTCTACATGGGTAGGAGTGAAGCATATTCAAGCTGAGAGTCAGATGGGAAAAGAAGTGTTTTCATGGGTCTTCTGAATTTAAACCTCTAGGCCTATGCTTACTGTAGGCTGAGTTTTTCTTGGAATATTCTTTTTTTTAATATAATTGATTTTATTATCATTAATCTACAATTACATGTGCAATATTATGGTTATTAAACTACCCCTTCATCAGGTCCCCCCCCACCAACCCCATTACAGTCACTGTCCATCAGCATAGTGAGATGCTGTAGAATCACTACTTGTCTTCTCTGAGTTGTACTGCCCTCCCCGTGCCCCCACAACATTACATCTGCTAATCGTAATGCCCCTTTTTCCCTCTTATCCCTCCCTTCCCGCCCATTTTCCCCAGTCCCTTTCCCTTTGGTAACTATTAGTCCGTTCTTGGGTTCTGTGAGTCTGCTGCTGTTTTGTTCCTTCAGTTTTTTTCTTTGTTCTTATACTCCACATATGAGTGAAATCATTTGATACTTGTCTTTTTCGGCTTGGCTTATTTCACTGAGCATAATACCCTCTAGCTCCATCCATGTTGTTGCAAATGGTAGGATTTGTTTTCTTCTTATGGCTGAATAATATTCCATTGTGTATATGTACCACATCTTCTTTATCCATTCATCTACTGATGGACACTTAGGTTGCTTCCATTTCTTGGCTATTGTAAATAGTGCTGCGATAAACATAGGGGTGCATCTGTCTTTTTCAAACTGGGCTGCTGCATTCTTAGGGTAAACTCCTAGGAGTGGAATTCCTGGGTCAAATGGTATTTCTATTTTGAGTTTTTTGAGGAACCTCCATACTGCTTTCCACAATGGTTGAACTAATTTGCAGTCCCACCAGCAGTGTAGGAGGGTTCCCTTTTCTCCACATCCTCGCCAACATTTGTTGTTGTTTGTATTTTGGATGTTGGCCATCCTCACTGGTGTGAGGTGATATCTCATTGTGGTTTTAATCTGCATTTCTCTGATGATTAGCGATGTGGAGCATCTTTTCATGTGCCTGTTGGCCATCTGAATTTCTTCTTTGGAGAAGTGTCTATTCATGTCCTCTGCCCATTTCTTAATTGGATTATTTGCTTTCTGTTTGTTAAGGTGCATGAGTTCTTTATATATTTTGGATATCAACCCTTTATCAGATACGTTTTTTATGAATATATTCTCCCATACTGTAGGATGTCTTTTGTTCTACTGATGGTGTCCTTTGCTGTACAGAAGCTTTTCAGCTTGATATAGTCCCACTTGTTCATTTTTGCTTTTGTTTCCCTTGCCCGGGGAGATATGTTCATGAAGAAGTTGCTCATGTTTATGTCCAAGAGATTTTTGCCTATGTTTTTTTCTAAGAGTTTTATGGTTTCATGACTTACATTCAAGTCTTTGATCCACCTTGAGTTTACCTTTGTGTATGGGGCTAGACAGTAGTCCAGTTTCATTCTCTTACATGTAGCTGTCCAGTTTTTCCAACACCAGCTGCTGAAGAGGCTGTCATCTCCCTATTGTATATCCAAGGCACTTTTATCAAATATTAATTGACTGTATATGTTTGGGTTAATGTTTGGATTTTCTATTCTGTTCCACTGGTCTGTGGGTCTGTTTTTGTGCCAATACCAAATTGTCTTGATTACTGTGGCTTTGTAGTAGAGCTTGAAGTCAGGGAGTGTAATTCCCCCTGTTTTATTCCTCCTTCTCAGGATTGCTTTGGCTATTCGGGGTCTTTTGTGGTTCCATATGAATTTTAGAATTATTTGTTCCAGTTCATTGAAGAAAGCTGTTGGTAGTTTGATAGGGATTGCATTGAATCTGTAGATTGCTTTAGGTAGTATAGCCATTTTGACAATATTTATTCTTCCTAGCCAAGAGCATGGGATGCATTTCCATTTGTTAGTGTCCTCTTTAATTTCTCTTAGGAGTGTCTTGTAGTTTTCAGAGTACAGGTCTTTCACTTCCTTCGTTAGGTTTATTCCTAGGTATTTTATTCTTTTTGATGCAATTGTGAATGGAATTGTTTTCTGATTTCTCTTTCTGTTAGTTCATCATTAGTGTATAGGAAAGCAACAGATTTCTGTGTGTTAATTTTGTATCCTGCAACTTTGCTGAATTCAGATATTAGTTCTAGTAGTTTTGGAATGGAGTCTTTAGGGTTTTTTATGTACAGTATCATGTCATCTGCAAATAGTGACAATTTGACTTCTTCTTTACCAATCTGGATGCCTTGTATGTCTTTGTTTTGTCTGATTGCTGTGGCTAGGACCTCCAGTACTATGTTGAATAACAGTGGAGAGAGTGGGCATCCCTGTCTTGTTCCCGATCTTAGATGAAAAGCTTTCAGCGTCTCGCCGTTAAGTATGATGTTAGCTGTGGGTTTGTCATATATAGCCTTTATGATGTTGAGGTACTTGCCCTCTATACCCATTTTGTTGAGAGTTTTAATCAGGAATGGATGCTGAATTTTGTCAAATGCTTTTTCAGCATCTATGGAGATGATCATGTGGTTTTTGTTCTTCTTTTTGTTGATGTGGTGGATGATGTTGATGGATTTTCGAATGTTGTACCATCCTTGCATCCCTGGGATGAATCCCACTTGATCATGGTGTATGATCCTCTTGATGTATTTTTGAATTCGGTTTGCTAATATTTTGTTGAGTATTTTTGCATCTACGTTCATCAGGGATATTGGTCTGTAATTTTCTTTTTTGTGAGGTCTTTGCCCGGTTTTGGTATTAGAGTGATGCTGGCTTCATAGAATGAGTTTGGAAGTATTCCCTCCTCTTCTATTTTTTGGAAAACTTTAAGGAGAATCGGTGTTATTTCTTCTCTATATGTCTGGTAGAATTCAGAGGTGAATCCATCAGGCCCAGGGGTTTTGTTCTTGGGTAGTTTTTTGATTACCAATTCGATTTCGTCACTGGTGATTGGTCTGTTTAGTTTTCTGTTTCTTGCTTGGTCAGTCTTGGAAGGTTGTATTTTTCTAAGAAGTTGTCCATTTCTTCTATGTTTTCCAGCTTGTTAGCATATAGATTCTCATAATATTCTCTTATGATTTTTGTATTTCTGTGGAGTCCGTCGTGATTTTTCCTTTCTCATTTCTGATTGTGTTTATGTGTGTAGATTCTCTTTTTCTCTTAATGAGTCTGGCTAGGGGTTTATCTATTTTGTTTATTTTTTCAAAGAACCAGCTCTTGGTTTTATTGATTTTTTCTATTGTTTTATTCTTCTCAATTTTATTTATTTCTTCTCTAATCTTTATTATGTCCCTCCTTCTGGTGACTTTGGGCCTCATTTGTTCTTCTTTTT
This sequence comes from Smutsia gigantea, assembly GCA_032199065.1. Lineage (NCBI taxonomy): Eukaryota > Metazoa > Chordata > Mammalia > Pholidota > Manidae > Smutsia > Smutsia gigantea. The sequence continues at coordinate 204,129 of JAVSCE010008989.1, forward strand.
CCAATTTCAGTAATTGTGTCTTTAGACTATTCATTTGGGAATGTTCTTCCTTCTTTAAATAGGCCTGGATTGCAATATACTTTCCTCTTAGAACTGCCTTTGCTGCGTCCCACAGAAGTTGTGGCTTTGTGTTGTTGTTGTCATTAGTCTCCATATATTCTTTGATTTCTGTTTTGATTTGGTCGTTAACCCATTGATTAATTAGGAGAGTGTTGTTAAGTCTCCATGTATTTGTGAGCCTTTTTAATTTCTTTCTAAAATTTATTTCTAGTTTTATACCTTGGTGATCTGAGAAGTTGGTTGGTAGGATTTCAATATTTTTGAAATTACTGAGGTTCTTTTTGTGGCCTAGTATGTGGTCTATTCTGGAAAATGTTCCATGTGCACTTGAGAAGAATGTGTATCCTGTTGCTTTTGGGTGTAGAGTTCTGTAGATGTCTGTTAGGTCCATCTGTTCTAGTGTGTTGTTCAGTGCCTCTGTGTCTTTACTTATTTTCTGTCTGGTTGATCTGTCCTCTGGAGTGAGTGGTGTGTTGAAGTCTCCTAAGATGAATGCATTGCTGTCTATTTCCTCCTTTAATTCTGTTAGTATTTGTCTCACATATGCTGGCGCTCCTGTGTTGGGTGCATATATATTTATAATGGTTATATCTTCTTGTTGGACTGACCCCTTTATCATTATGTAATGTCCTTCTTTATCTTTTGCTACTTTCTTCGTTTTGAAGTCTATTTTGTCTGATACAAGTACTGCAACACCTGCTTTTTTCTCTTTGTTGTTTGCATGAAATATCTTTTTCCATCCCTTCACTTTTAGTCTGTGTATATCTTTGGATTTGAGGTGAGTTTCTTGTAGGCAGCATATAGATGGGTCTTGCTTTTTTATCCATTCTGTTACTCTGTCTTTTGATTGGTGCATTCAGTCCATTTACATTTAGGGTGATTATTGATAGATATGTACTTACTGCCATTGCTGGCTTTAGATTCGTGGTTACCAAGGGTTCAAGGGTTGCTTCTTTACTATCTAACAATCTAACTTAACTTTCTTGTTACGTTATTGTAAACACAGTCTGATGTTTCTTTATCTCTCTCCCTTCTTATTCCTCCTCCTCCATTCTTTCTATAGTAGGTGTTTTATTCTTTGCCTTTAGTTAGTATTTGGATGGTCTGCTTTCTTTGCTATGATTTTATTTTCTCTGGTGACATCTTTTTAGCCTTAGGTGTGTCTCCATCTAGAGCAGTACATTTAAGATATCCTGTAGTGGTGGTTTATGAGAGGCAGACTCTCTCAACTTTTGTTTATCTGGAAATTGTTTAATCCCTCCATCATATTTAAATGATAATCGTGCTGGATACAATATTCTTGGTTCGAGGCCCTTCTGTTTCATACCGTTAAATATATCATGCCATTCTCTTCTGGCCTGTAAGGTTTCTGTTGAGAAGTCTGATAATAGTCTGATGGGTTTTCCTTTGTAGGTGATCTTTTTTCTCTCTCTAGCTGCCTTTAATAGCCTGTCTTTATCTTTGATCTTTGCCATCTTATTATGTGTCTTGGTGTTGTCTTCCTTGGGTCCCTTGTGTTGGGAGATCTATGAGCTTCGGTGGACTGCGAGACTACTTCGTTTCCCAGCGAGGGAAAGTTTTCAGCAATTATTTCTTCAAAGACACTTTCTATCCCTTTTTCTCTCTCTTCTTCCTCTGGTACTCCTATAATGCAAATATTGTTCCGTTTGGATTGGTCACACAGTTCTCTTAATATTCTTTCATTCCTAGAAATCCTTTTATCTCTCTCTGTCTCAGCTGCTCTGTACTCCTGTTCTCTGTTTTCTATTCCATTAACAGTCTCTTGCAACTCATCCATTCTGCTGTTAAGCCCGTCAATCGCTTGTCTGATTTCTGCATTGTCTTTCCTCCATTCCCTCACTTCCTCCCTCAGCTCTTGCACATTTCTCTGTAGGTCCATCAGCATGGTTATGACTTTTATTCTGAATTCTTTTTCAGGAAGACTGTGCATTTCCATCCCTTCAGACTCCCTCTCTTGGCTTGTCTGGTTGATTTTGGTCTGAACCATATTCCTCTGTCTTTTCATGGCTATGTATTTGGTCACTGATAGTTGCCACGTATGTCAGCTGGGCTCTTTAAGACTTTAAAAAGAGAAGAAAAAAAAAGAGAAAAAAAAGGAAAAAAGAAGAAAGAAAGAAAGAAAGAAAAAAGAAAAAAAGAAAGAAGAGAAAAAACAAAAACAAAACAAAAAAAACAAAATAATGCCGACCGGACGTAGATTCTGTGGGAATGCTGTAGGTGGCGCTATTGCCCCACTATTCCACAGCTGTGACTGTGCAGCTCCGCAGGGCCATTTATCGCTCTGGCAGGGGTGGGAACGAATAGGAAGCTGTTGATCTCAGTGAGAAGTGTAAGTATGGCTACGCTTCCTCAGTCGCCAGCTAAGGCGTCTGAAACTCCCGAGGACTCCCAGCCTGCTGGGCTGAGTGTGCTGGGGCGATCCGGCTCCTCCGCTGGGCTCCTGTCTCTTTAAGACTGCTGAAGCAAGCGCGCACTTTTTTATTTTTCCTTCCCGGGAGCCGGCTGCAAGCACCCTGGTGCGTTCCTCGCTCAGATCCTGCCCTTCTGTCTCTGCAATCTCCGCTGCACTGTGCAATGTGGGTCAGCGCTCCCCGCGCAGATCACTGGGGCTGGCTACTTCGCGGGGTGTACTTCCACTCCCTCCCCGCTCTGAATCCTCTCCTCCCGCTGGTGCGCTGGGGTGGGGGAGTGCTCGGGTCCCGCCTTGTCGCGGCTCCGTATCTTACCCGCCTCTTGGGGTGCCGAGTCCTCTTGGGTGTAGCTGCATGCTGTGTGCTTTCCTGTGTATTCTCGTCTCTCTTTTAGGAATAGATGTATTTGCTGTGTTTTCGTAGATAAATATAGTGTTGGGAGGAGATTTCTGCTGCCCTGCTCACACCGCCATCTTCCCGGAAGTCTCTCCCAGACTGTGTATTTTATTTGCATTGTTTTTTCAGTTGCACTGGGATAAATGACCCTGAATTTAGTGTAATAGGTGAATCTTTTAATCAACTTTTATATGGACAATTGATTTGAAAATTTTGCTAAGATAATCCATAGTGTGCTGCCCAGGACCACATGTGCCTGACAGTTTTGTGAAATGCATGAAGGGCAAGAAGGGAATAGTGAGATACCAATGTTTTGGTGTCACTTCTGCACAGTGGGCCCACTTACAATGAGTATTTTATTTTATGAGCATTGAAGTTATTTATATTGCTTTGTGTTCATTTTAGAAAAATTAATTAGAACATACAGAGAAGCAAAAATATTCTATTACATGTATAAAGATACATATATATCTTTCTAGATCTTAAAAAATGCATGTAGGTAAATTAAGCTATAACACTATGTCACATATATATTCTCTCTCTACTTTGTAGCTGGTGTCTCTTATGGCAATGTTTATTATGGTCACTGATTATAATCACAATTCCAGAAACCCTTGTTATTTCCAGGTTTTCAGTTGTGACCATTTGAGTCAGGTGCTCCTGCAATCTTAGTGCTAAACCAGTATTTCAGCATTTTCCAAAAGGCTGTGAGTGCAGTGAATGGGTCAGAGGCTAAAATGGAGCTAAACTGTAATTACCAGTTCATGATAGGTTTTTGGATTTCACCATTCAGAGTTCTAGAAATCTGTCTCCTGCTACAACTTGATTCCATAGAGCTTTCAATAGTCACTTTACTTAATTCCCCAAATCCTCAGAGGCTGATAAACATCACTGATAGAAAAACAGACTGATATTTGTTAAGACACTTAACTAAAAGATCAGCCAAGACTAGAACTGACACCCTTTAGTTCCAAGTCCACGGCATCTCCTGTTACTTCACTCTACCTCTCTGCTCCAGGAAAGGGAACATTGCACAAATGTTTGCATGTTTATGCGACCAAGGAAACTAATTCTGGAGTGAATAAAACTCCAGTGATTACGTCCTAGCATTTATCCTAGAAAATGTTTACTCTCCTTTCCTAGTGCCCAAGCATATATTGAAAACAAGTCTTAAAAAACATCCTGTACAACTTGAATATAAAAATATCTTCAACAAATTTCTTTAAATATTTTTGAAGAGAATGAATATATGAGTCACAAATAAAAAGTAATTTTACACAAGATATTCAATGGTACTTAAACTGTTAAACCCCTCCAAAGGGGTTTCTGTGGAGGGATTTGTTTTTGTTGCTATGAAGCTGTTGTTTTCTCAATTCATTTTGAAATTCATTATAGCTTCAGAATCAGTTTATATAAGGTAAACTAGGAAAATACCCCCATTATCTTACTGTCTCAGTACCTGGTATCGGGGAAACCCAAATATATTAGCCAACTTGAACACCTACTTCAATTGGCTCTAAAAACAATATGAAATATGACCAACTTTTCCATGACAGTGATTTGCTACCACAGAGGCTGTTCAAAGCAGTGTGCACCAGATTCTGAAGACAATTCTGTAAGAGAAGCTCCAAAAATGTTCTGAGCAAAACCAGCATTGCCTGTGAGGGTAGTGAAGATAATTTCCAAACTGACTGCTTTGAAGGAGATAAAAAGTCTTTTGGATGTTGAGTTCTGGCATGTTGCTTAAATGAGGAGTTTTTATTACTTTGGATGTTGATCCAGGATATAAGACTTCTGTATTATTTATAATAGCTATCATCCTTTTCACCTGCCAAATCAATAGTGAGAATTTCTTTGCCACTAGAAAATATATATGAGGAGCTACTCTTTTGGAAAGATCATAGGAGTTGAATAATTGAACAACTGGGTTGGATTGGAGCAATATATTTTTTGCTGTGTTAAGTGAAAGAATCTGATTTTTCTTTATAAACATTGAAAGTTTATAAATAAAGTACATGTAGAGAGCCAAAAGTCAATCTATTTTTAATTCTTTCAGTCACCGTTAATAGATCTGCGTCCCAGAAGAGAATAGAAAGACACAAAGTCATATAGAAACGGAGTGGAGAGGTAGCTGAAGGGAGTGAAGGAATAGAGAGGTATCTGATTTTCTCCTTTTCCCATTTCGCCCCACAGAACATATGTGACTATGCCTTTAAATTTAATCCCTTTTCTTCTTTGTCCAGGGTAAAACACAGGCTAAGGGTTGATGTTAGAAAACTTTGATGGCAATAATAAGAGTACATTATTACTCTTTACAGCTGAGTAGGCACTTGACATTCTTATTAAAAGGTGGGCAGGTAGAAGGATATGTGAGTGGGGGCAGTCCTATTGAGATTCAGTAATTACTTAGAAAATAAGGAAGCTTGAGAGTTCCTGTGTAACTCATACTTTCTATAGTGATTAGTGAAGGCAGGAGGTAAAGAAGGCTAAAGAATACAAAAAAGACATCTGAATTTTTTTTCTAAAGAAAAGAGGTTATTCACAAATAAATATAATATTTGGTCTTAACCACAATACATAGCGATTATTTATTTGGAGGAAATGAACCTCCATTTGTTTTGTTAAAAAAAAATGACCTCACTAAAATACCTGGAATGTTAAAGATGAGCAAGTAATTAAATAACTGATGAAACCAATGAATGTTTTATTGACATGACATCCTAAGAGTAATGGGCCTGTATTTGTAGAGTGATTTATTTCATACTGATCTTTTTCATACGTAGCTTGGTTCACAGCCCAACTAACTTTTGTCTTTGTATATAGAATACACTACAGCTTTCAAAATGAGGTATTATATATATATATATTATGTGTATATATATATATATATTATATATACATATATATTTTTATGTATATGCATATATGATATATAGTATAAGTAATATAAAGTTATTTCTCATGTATTAGATATTAACGAAGGCTTTTTTTTTTTTTACCAAAGAGGGGTCTGTGTTGAGTTGAAAATACTTTAAATATATGTTTGCATAAAATGTTGTATTGACCAAAGGGCATCATACTTTAGAGGAATATTAAAAACAATAGAGCATCTTTTTGCACATAAAATAAGATCTTTATTTTTATTTCTGATGGTATTTTTAATGAAACACCAAGAACAGACATTTAATTGGCCTCTCTGTAAAGCTCATTACCTGTGTTCTAGGTCTCAAGGTGCACTCAGGCAGGCAACTTCAGGAAAAGGAAATGGAAATATCCAATAACTGTGCAGAAGACCTAATGATGGTATTACTGAGTGAGCTAAGGAAGATATATTTCTGAATAAGAAGGATTTACTCCTTCTGTATGACCTCAATTTTTTAAAGAATGAAAAAATTAGGATCTGAAGAGTATATACAAATTCAGGTTCAAAAAATTTTCAACTACTTGGCTTTGCTTTTATTCAAATTGGAGAATAGTCTGTTAATTGGGTAAGTAAATGCTGGGAATAACTGAGTGGGAAATTTAAATCAAAACTGGATTTGAGGACTAAAGGTCAGGACAAGAGAATTATGAAAGAATCTTAACTGCTGCATATAACAGGGCACCCAAATTGAAACTTCTAGCAGTGAAATGGATCAGACTCATATAAATTGTTACCCCTAATGTTACAAACATAGATCCATATGGTTAAAAACATCAACAACATAATAAAAGCTGAGTTTGCAAAAATGAAATAACTAAGTGCAAAATAGTGAGGGAACTCAAAGCCAGAGCACAGACGACCAGGAAATATGGACTCAGGCTGCAGAGAGTTTGAAGGGGGTCTCTTGCATAGAGTGTGGAGGATCTATCTGACAGCTCTTCCATCCCTGGAAAGGAGCCTAGGGAAAACTAAGGAAGCAGCAAGAAAGTTTGCTGGGTTCCAGGGGCTGTGAGGTAAAAAAGTCAGTTACAAAAAAATGAAATCCCTGAATTTAACTTATTTCAGTGTTACAGTATGAAGCCACTAATTGAGAAATTAACAAAATTGGTTCAGATGCTTTTGAAGTCCTCAGAGAAACAAATGTTAAACCACTCTATATGGATACTTTCATAAAACACAGCTCCTGAGACATCTTAGAAAATATTACCCTTACCGAAAATGAGCTCATAATGAAAATTATAAATTATATGAGAAAATTAGCATCATGAGAGAAAATTAGCTGACACAAGATATAGCAGAATTAGTGCTCCACTCAATGGGGAAAATAGAACAATCTGAAAGATTTATACAATAAGTTATTTAAAGGACTTATAGAGCATAATGAAAGAATAGAAACCATAACAAATGAACTGATGGTATGGGAAAAGACCATGTCAATGTGAAAAAAGTTAAGTAGAACTTCTAAAAACAAAAAATAGTTATTGAAATTATAAACTTAATACATGGTTTAAGTAACATTTTATACAACAAAGAGGTAATTAAAGTGGAAGATGGACCTGAGGAAATCACCTAGTGTGCTGACCCAAGAGAGAAAAAGATAGAAAGTATGGAAGAATGTCTAAGAAACATGGAGAGACTGAGAAGGCCCAACATACATCTTAGTGAAAATAAAAAGAGGGATCAGGGGTAGTAATTTAAGATATAAGGCCTATTTTTTTTTCAGATTTGAAGGAATATATCAGTCCCCACAGTGAAGAAATACACAGGTTCTAAAGAATGTATTTACATAAAGACATCCTATAGTGAAAACTGCAGAACCATTTAAGGCATAGATAAACTATAAAAGCAACCAGAGAGAAAAGGCTAATTGCCATCAACAGTAGACTACACAGGAAAATGGAAGAATAGGTTGGAAGTTTTGAGGGAAAATAACTATTAACTTAGAATATTCTATACAAAGTTAAACTGTAATACAAGAAAAGTGGTATAATAGAGACATTTTCAGATTCAATAGAGAAATAGGCAAAATACACAGATAAGCCACTTACAGGAGAATCCTGAAAGACTATAAATATATGAAGAAATGCATATAATTGTTGAATCACTATGTTTTATATTTGAAACCAATGTAATATTTTTATCAACTATACTTCAATAAAAGATACATAAAAAATAAATATATGAAGAAAGAATGCTCAAAATCACTAATGACCAGAGAATTATAATTGAAGATAGTAATGCAATGTCTATCGTTTTACATCAATCAAATTGAAGAAACTAGCCTGGTGGCTAACTTACAGTATTAGCAAGCACATGGAGAGACAGAAGCTCTCCTGGACTGGTGGTGAAAGTTCAGTTTCCAGCCATTCAGAAAAATAATTCACAGTCAGTTCTTAGTGATTAAATGCACAAATACTCTATTACCCAGCAATGCCACTCAGAGAAATCTTTACTCTGGTCTACAAGAGGACACATTTGAAAATGTTCTTTGCAGTGTTTGTGGAAGTGAAAAGTAGAGGATACCTGGAGTCTCCAATCTTGAATGGCTAAGTACAATGCAGTGGTTGCATATTATGAAATAATACCTAATACTTAGGATAAACAAACTAGATGTATGTAGATAGGTCTTAATATTGGGTGAAAATGCATGCAACAGAATGAGATTTAGTTATTCATGTAAATTGAAGAAAACACATTTAAAGCCCAACTACATATTTTATAATTACATTAGGCATATTAAGGATACATTCCAATCATATGAGACGGGTGTTAGATGAAGGAGGAAAGTAGGCAAAAATACAGCAATTAAGTGTGTACAACTGGTGATAATTTGCTATAAAAAGGAAAATGACATTAATTCAACTCTTTACTTAAGATCCAATCCAAATTGTGGAGAAGGCAAAATCAGGTGAAAGAAATAAATTCAAGAGGGTCAAGAATCATAATAAATGTAGTAGATTGAATTTGTCTCATAAAATACATAAAATCTCAGATGGAAAGGAAACTATTTTTTCCTATTTATAAGTGATATAGCTAAAAATGAAAGAAAGTAAGGAGATGGAAAAAGCAGTTATCAGACAAACAGGAACTGAAATAAAACTGGTATAACAATGTTAATTTCAAACCAAATAGATTTTAAGTCATAGAACAATATTAGGAATAAAAAGGATAACTGGATAAAAAAGACTGTTTACTAGGAGGCTATCCCAAATAGTGGCATAGGAAATGAAGTGTATTATTGGGTGAATTTAATAATACAGTTTCAAAATGTATACACTAAAGACTGACGGATGTTTAAGTATAAATTGATGAAGTCCACAGGGATGGGGGTGATTTAATAGACTTGAGATAAATAAAAAAGATTTACAGTATAGAAGAGTTGAACAACACATTTAACAAGCTTGATCTAATAGATAGCTATATATAAAGAGATAGAGATACAGCTATATCCCTGCCCTTAAAAAATATAGAGACTAAATATTCTTTCCCAGGATAGATGAAATTTTTATAAATACTAACCACATACTAAATCAAAAGTGAAGTCTTAATATATTCTAAAGAATGGCTATCATACAGATGTCTGACCATAATATGATAATATTAGGTACCAATAACAACAAGATACCAAAATAGTAATTTAGAAGTCCTCAAAAGCAACAACTCTATTTATATGGAAACTGAAAAATAATGTGCTTAAACCCAAAATGGTGATCCCATGGAAGGGCTTTTCTGTTTTTGAATAATGGGTAAGGTCAGGGATGCTAAGGAGGGCAAAAAACATAATAAAATCCACACAAGAATAAACAAATCTTTGTTGTTTGACCCTCAGAGCAGTCCCAAGAGGGACATTTCTATTCTCAGTTTTACAGATTAAGAAATTGAGGGTTGGTAAACTTGGACAGAGTCACACGCATTGGGGCTCTGAAGAGCACAGATGGAATGGCTAATCTGTACAAGAAATCCAAGGGAAGGAGGTGTAGTTGACTTAGTCATTTGTTGGACAATTCTCCTGGGAGGCAACATGTGGAGAAGTGTGACCTTCCTAAGGAGCTGATGCCAGATGATCAGGGCTTTCCCAGATGAGACAATAGCTCCATCTCTTGTTTCTAAAAGCATTTTTTGTAAACTATAAATCATGTAACTAATGTTAGGTATTATCATTAATTTTGTATGTTGTCCAGAAGACCTTGCGCTTCCTGGAAACTTTATGGAAAAATTCATAGTATTTTAGTAATAAATTTTCAGATAATATAATTTATGCAAAAGAGTAGCACAATAACTTTATTAGATTTTCACTATGTCCCTGGACTAGAGAATAAAATAAGGAATAAGGTGGTGCACATGAAACTTTAAAGTAATAAAACAGTGTTGTATACTTAAAAATTTGCCAAGAGGGTAGCTCTTTTGTAAAGTATTCTCATATGCACAAATAATGACAAATAAAAAGGGTGGGAGGAAAGTTTTGGAGGTGATGGGTGTATTTAGATTGTGATGATCGTTTCGCAGGTGTAGAGTTAACACCCCTCATCAAGTTGAATACATTAGATATGTACAGCTTTTTGTATGTTAATAATACCTCAATAAAATGGTTTAAAAAAAAAATGGTGTGGCTTCTTCCAGAACCCATTTAGTACTAGCAACCTGTGGTCACATTAATTTCTCAGCTTGAGGTATTACCTACAGTGAGGGTGGTATAAAATTGAGAACCTGGAAAAAGCAGAAACAAATTCAAGAGTTCAAATTATCAGGGTGTCTATAATTGTTATTATTAGTATTTCTACTGTCAAAAAAGATTATCCGAGACTTCCGGGAAGATGGCAGTGTGAGCAGGGCGGCAGAAATCTCTTCCCAACACTATATTTATCTACGAAAACACAGCAAATACATCTATTCCTAAAAGAGAGACGAGAATACACAGGAAAGTGCACAGCGTGCAGCTATACCCGAGAGCACTCGGCACCCCAAGAGGCGGGTAAGATACAGAGCCGCGACCCGGTGGGACCCCAGCACTCCCCCACCCCAGCGCACCAGCGGGAGGAGAGGATTCAGAGCCGGGAGGGAGTGGAAGTACACCCCGCGAAGTAGCCAGCCCTGGTGATCTGCGCGGGGAGCGCTGACCCACATTGCGCAGTGCAGCGGAGATTGGAAGGACAGAGCGGCAGGATCTGAGCGGGGTACGCACCAGGGTGCTTGCAGCCGGCTCCCGGGAAGGAAAAAAAAGAAAAAAAAGCACGCGCTTTCTTCAGCGGTCGTAAAGAGACAGGAGCCCAGCGGAGGAGCCGGATCGCCACAGCACACTCAGCCCAGCAGGCTGGGAGTCCTCGGGAGTTTCAGGAGCCTTAGCTGGTGACTGAGGAAGCGTAGCCATACTTACACTTCTCACTGAGATCAACAGCCTCCTATTCGTTCCTACCCCTGCCAGAGCGATAAAGGGCCCTGCAGAGTAGCGCAGTCACAGCTGTGGAATAGTGGGGCAATAGCGCCACCTACAGCATTCCCACAGAATCTACGTCTGGTGGGCATTTTCTTGTTTTTTTTGTTTTGTTTTTGTTTTTTCTTTTCTTTCTTTTTTTTTCTTTCTTTTTCTTTCTTTCTTTCTTCTGTTTCTTCTTTTTTTCTCTTTTTTTTCTTCTCTTTTTAAAGTCTTAAAGAGCCCAGCTGACATACGTGGCAACTATCAGTGACCAAATACATAGCCATGAAAAGACAGAGGAATATGGTTCAGACCAAAATCAACCAGACAAGCCGAGAGAGGTAGTCTGAAGGGATGGAAATGCACAGTCTTCCTGAAAAAGAATTCAGAATAAAAGTCATAACCATGCTGATGGACCTACAGAGAAATGTGCAAGAGCTGAGGGAGGAAGTGAGGGAACTGAGGAAAGACAATGCAGAAACCAGATAAGCGATCGACGAGCTTAACAGCAGAATGGATGAGATGCAAGAGACTGTTAATGGAATAGAAAACAGAGAACAGGCGTACAGAGCAGCTGAGGCAGAGAGAGATAAAAGGATTTCTAGGAATGAAAGAATATTAAGAGAACTGTGTGACCAATCCAAACGGAACAATATTCGCATTATAGGAGTACCAGAGGAAGAAGAGAGAGAAAAAGGGATAGAAAGTGTCTTTGAAGAAATAATTGCTGAAAACTTTCCCTCGCTGGGGAAGGAAGTAGTCTCGCAGTCCACCGAAGCTCATAGATCTCCCAACACAAGGGACCCAAGGAAGACAACACCAAGACACATAATAATTAAGATGGCAAAGATCAAAGATAAAGACAGGGTATTAAAGGCAGCTAGAGAGAGAAAAAAGATCACCTACAAAGGAAAACCCATCAGACTATCATCAGACTTCTCAACAGAAACCTTACAGGCCAGAAGAGAATGGCATGATATATTTAACGTTATGAAACAGAAGGGCCTCGAACCAAGAATATTGTATCCAGCACGATTATCATTTAAATATGATGGAGGGATTAAACAATTTCCAGACAAACGAAAGTTGAGAGAGTTTGCCTCTCATAAACCACCACTACAGGATATCTTAAATGGACTGCTCTAGATGGAAGCACACCTAAGGCTAAAAAGATGTCACCAGAGAAAATAAAATCATAGCAAAGAAAGCAGACCATCCAAATACTAACTAAAGGCAAAGAATAAAACACCTATTATAGAAAGAATGGAGGAGGAGGAATAAGAAGGGAGAGAAATAAAGAAACATCAGACTGTGTTTACAATAACTTAACAAGAAAGTTAAGTTAGATTGTTAGATAGTAAAGAAGCAACCCTTGAACCCTTGGTAACCACGAATCTAAAGCCAGCAATGGCAATAAGTACATACCTATCAATAATCACCCTAAATGTAAATGGACTGAATGCACCAATCAAAAGACACAGAGTAACAGAATGGATAAAAAAGCAAGACCCATCTATATGCTGCCTACAAGAAACTCACCTCAAATCCAAAGATATACACAGACTAAAAGTGAAGGGATGGAAAAAGATATTTCATGCAAACAACAAAGAGAAAAAAGCAGGTGTTGCAGTACTTGTATCAGACAAAATAGACTTCAAAACGAAGAAAGTAGCAAAAGATAAAGAAGGACATTACATAATGATAAAGGGGTCAGTCCAACAAGAAGATATAACCATTATAAATATATATGCACCCAACACAGGAGCGCCAGCATATGTGAGACAAATACTAACAGAATTAAAGGAGGAAATAGACAGCAATGCATTCATCTTAGGAGACTTCAACACACCACTCACTCCAGAGGACAGATCAACCAGACAGAAAATAAGTAAAGACACAGAGGCACTGAACAACACACTAGAACAGATGGACCTAACAGACATCTACAGAACTCTACACCCAAAAGCAACAGGATACACATTCTTCTCAAGTGCACATGGAACATTTTCCAGAATAGACCACATACTAGGCCACAAAAAGAACCTCAGTAATTTCAAAAATATTGAAATCCTACCAACCAACTTCTCAGATCACCAAGGTATAAAACTAGAAATAAATTTTAGAAAGAAATCAAAAAGGCTCACAAATACATGGAGACTTAACAACACTCTCCTAATTAATCAATGGGTTAACGACCAAATCAAAACAGAAATCAAAGAATATATGGAGACTAATGACAACAACAACACAAAGCCACAACTTCTGTGGGAAGCAGCAAAGGCAGTTCTAAGAGGAAAGTATATTGCAATCCAGGCCTATTTAAAGAAGGAAGAACATTTCCAAATACATAGTCTAAAGACACAATTACTGAAATTGGAAAAAGAAGAACAAATGAGGCCCAAAGTCACCAGAAGGAGGGACATAATAAAGATTAGAGAAGAAATAAATAAAATTGAGAAGAATAAAACAATAGAAAAAATCAATAAAACCAAGAGCTGGTTCTTTGAAAAAATAAACAAAATAGATAAACCCCTAGCCAGACTCATTAAGAGAAAAAGAGAATCTACACACATAAACACAATCAGAAATGAGAAAGGAAAATCACGACGGACCCCACAGAAATACAAAGAATCATAAGAGAATATTATGAGAATCTATATGCTAACAAGCTGGAAAACATAGAAGAAATGGACAACTTAGAAAAATACAACCTTCCAAGACTGACCAAGCAAGAAACAGAAAAACTAAACAGACCAATCACCAGTGACGAAATCGAATTGGTAATCAAAAAACTACCCAAGAACAAAACCCCGGGCCTGATGGATTCACCTCTGAATTCTACCAGACATATAGAGAAGAAATAACACCGATTCTCCTTAACGTTTTCCAAAAAATAGAAGAGGAGGGAATACTTCCAAACTCATTCTATGAAGCCAGCATCACTCTAATACCAAAACCGGGCAAAGACCTCACCAAAAAAGAAAATTACAGACCAATATCCCTGATGAACGTAGATGCAAAAATACTCAACAAAATATTAGCAAACCGAATTCAAAAATACATCAAGAGGATCATACACCATGATCAAGTGGGATTCATCCCAGGGATGCAAGGATGGTACAACATTCGAAAATCCATCAACATCATCCACCACATCAACAAAAAGAAGAACAAAAACCACATGATCATCTCCATAGATGCTGAAAAAGCATTTGACAAAATTCAGCATCCATTCCTGATTAAAACTCTCAACAAAATGGGTATAGACGGCAAGTACCTCAACATCATAAAGGCTATATATGACAAACCCACAGCTAACATCATACTTAACGGCGAGACGCTGAAAGCTTTTCATCTAAGATCGGGAACAAGACAGGGATGCCCACTCTCTCCACTGTTATTCAACATAGTACTGGAGGTCCTAGCCACAGCAATCAGACAAAACAAAGACATACAAGGCATCCAGATTGGTAAAGAAGAAGTCAAATTGTCACTATTTGCAGATGACATGATAGTGTACATAAAAAACCCTAAAGATTCCATTCCAAAACTACTAGAACTAATATCTGAATTCAGCAAAGTTGCAGGATACAAAATTAACACACAGAAATCTGTTGCTTTTCTATACACTAATGATGAACTAACAGAAAGAGAAATCAGAAAAACAATTCCATTCACAATCGCATCAAAAAGAATAAAATACCTAGGAATAAACCTAATGAAGGAAGTGAAAGACCTGTACTCTGAAAACTACAAGACACTCCTAAGAGAAATTAAAGAGGACACTAACAAATGGAAATGCATCCCATGCTCTTGGCTAGGAAGAATAAATATTGTCAAAATGGCTATACTACCTAAAGCAATCTACAGATTCAATGCAATCCCTATCAAACTACCAACAGCTTTCTTCAATGAACTGGAAAAAATAATTCTAAAATTCATATGGAACCACAAAAGACCCCGAATAGCCAAAGCAATCCTGAGAAGGAGGAATAAAACAGGGGAATTACACTCCCTGACTTCAAGCTCTACTACAAAGCCACAGTAATCAAGACAATTTGGTATTGGCACAAAAACAGATCCACAGACCAGTGGAACAGAATAGAAAATCCAAACATTAACCCAAACATATACAGTCAATTAATATTTGATAAAGGTGCCTTGGATATACAATGGGAGATGACAGCCTCTTCAGCAGCTGGTGTTGGAAAAACTGGACAGCTACATGTAAGAGAATGAAACTGGAGTACTGTCTAGCCCCATACACAAAGGTAAACTCAAGGTGGATCAAAGACCTGAATGTAAGTCATGAAACCATAAAACTCTTAGAAAAACATAGGCAAAAATCTCTTGGACATAAACATGAGTGACTTCTTCATGAACATATCTCCCGGGCAAGGGAAACAAAAGCAAAAATGAACAAGTGGGACTATATCAAGCTGAAAAGCTTCTGTACAGCAAAGGACACCATCAGTAGAACAAAAAGACATCCTACAGTATGGGAGAATATATTCATAAAAAACGTATCTGATAAAGGGTTGACATCCAAAATATATAAAGAACTCATGCACCTTAACAAACAGAAAGCAAATAATCCAATTAAGAAATGGGCAGAGGACATGAATAGACACTTCTCTAAAGAAGAAATTCAGATGGCCAACAGGCACATGAAAAGATGCACCACATCGCTAATCATCAGAGAAATGCAGATTAAAACCACAATGAGATATCACCTCACACCACTGAGGATGGCCAACATCCAAAACACAAACAACAACAAATGTTGGCGAGGATGTGGAGAAAAGGGAACCCTCCTACACTGCTGGTGGGACTGCAAATTAGTTCAACCATTGTGGAAAGCAGTATGGAGGTTCCTCAAAAAACTCAAAATAGAAATACCATTTGACCCAGGAATTCCACTCCTAGGAATTTACCCTAAGAATGCAGCAGCCCAATTTGAAAAGGACAGATGCACCCCTTTGTTTATTGCAGCACTATTTACAATAGCCAAGAAATGGAAGCAACCTAAGTGTCCATCAGTAGATGAATGGATAAAGAAGATGTGGTACATATACACAATGGAATATTATTCAGCCATAAGAAGAAAACAAATCCTACCATTTGCAACAACATGGATGGAGCTAGAGGGTATTATGCTCAGTGAAATAAGCCAAGCCGAAAAAGACAAGTATCAAATGATTTCACTCATATGTGGAGTATAAGAACAAAGAAAAAAACTGAAGGAACAAAACAGCAGCAGACTCACAGAACCCAAGAACGGACTAATAGTTACCAAAGGGAAAGGGACTGGGAAAATGGGCGGGAAGGGAGGGATAAGAGGGAAAAAGGGGCATTAAGATTAGCAGATGTAATGTTGGGGGGGCACGGGGAGGGCAGTACAACTCAGAGAAGACAAGTAGTGATTCTATAGCATCTCACTACGCTGATGGACAGTGACTGTAATGGGGTTGGTGGGGGGGACCTGATGAAGGGGTAGTTTAATAATCGTAATATTGCACATGTAATTGTAAATTAATGATAATAAAATAAATTATATTAAAAAAAAAACTCCTAGAAGAACACAGGAAAAAGTCTTTATCACATTGATCTAAGCAATTATTTCTTGGCGATAACACCAAAAATGTAGGCAGCAAAAGCAAAAATAAACACTTGGAACTACATCAAGTGAAAAGGTTTCTGCACAACAAGGAAAAAAAATCATCAGAATGAAAAAGCAACCTATGAAATGGGAGAAAGTATTTGCAAACCATATATCTGATAAGGGATTAATATCTAAACTATATAAGGATCTCCTACAACAAATAGCAGTAATATAATAATAATAATGATCATTTGATTTAAAAGTGGGCAAAAGACTTGGAACAGACATTTCTCCAAAGAAGACAGAGAAATGGTACATGAAAAGTTGCTCAGTCACGAATCAGAAGAGAAATGCAAATCAAAGAGATATCACTTCATCTCTGTTAGGATGGCTAGTATAGAAAAAAAGATAAGTATTGGTGAGGATATGGAGAAATTAGAGCCCTTATACACTGTTGGTGGGAATGTATAACAGTGTGGCCACTATAAAAAACAGAATAGAGATTACTCAAAACAATTAGAAATAGAGCTATCATTTGGTCCAGCAATACCAGTTTTGAGTGTATCTCCCAAAGAATTGAAATCTGTATCTTCAAGCGATATTAGCACTCCCATGTTCATTCAGCAGTATTCATAATAGCCAAGATTTGGAAACAACCTATGAGTCCATCAATGGAAAAGTGGATAAAGAAAATGTGGTATATATCTACAATAGAATACTGATTAGCCTTTAAAAATACCTCATAGCATAAAGCAGCAACATTATCATGCTTGTAGACTTTCTGTGTCAAGAAGTCTTTATGTCAGCAAGGCGACTTATCTGACCCGGCCTGCAGGTCTGCGACGTGAACCCCCGGCTGCGGGGTCAACAACGGGAACCTAAGGAGGGGGTGCATGAATGAGGAGGGACAGAAGACACAGAGAATGGAAACAACACAGACTTTCTGATCAAGTCTCGTTTATTGCAGGTTAGAGCAGAGAATATATAGACATTACAGGGTGTGGTCTTTTCTGATTGGTTGCCCACTATGCTAACAAGGTATCTTGTATGGTTCGGTCATGCACCGAGTTGTGTGCATGCGCAGCTGTCCCTGACGTCAGCAGCGGACCTAAATGAGAACACTAGGTGGGAAGGTGTGGTGAAGGAGTAACCAAAACTTAAGACTTCAATTGAAACCTAACTACAACAAGATGGAGTCTTATAACAAAATGGAGTCTGACTGATTTATCCGCTCCCCACATGTCCCCCTTTTAAATTTTATCAAAAGACGAAAATTGGCAGCAACTCTGCAAAGGAGCACCACGTTGGACAAAAGATTGGACAACTCACCTCAGCCATTAGAAGGAGACTGCGCCTGTCTTAGGTTGGAGAGCAGTCGGCCCCCCCTTACCCGTCCTCAGCAATCAGAACAGCGTTGGCTGTATGCCTGTCTTAGGTTGGCAGGGTGACTGGCTCTCTCTTACCCGTCATTGGCTGACCAGCCCATGAGATGTCACTCAGTGGCAATGAATGGTGGTTGTACCGTGTGGCAAGGAAAGCGATGCCCAGGCCTGGGAGGACGATGATATGAGCAGGGTAGCGGTTTAACCAGACAAAGAGACTCCTGAACTTACACATGTCTAGAGATTACAGTGGATACAACTTATCTCCAAAGAAGGAACAATAAATTGATCAATAAAGGGTACACTAGGCAAGGCAAATTAGTAACAAGTCTAATAAAGTTTAACATTATTCTTTTTCTATGTAGTTGATTATCAAAAAGGCATGCCAAAATAATCAAAACCATGCTGCATAGCAATGTATTTTTGATCAGAGCCGTTTTTGCAACAACCCAGGAAAAATTTTCTAGTAAAGAGGTGAGGGGATATCATCACAAGACTCAGCGAGTCCTCTATCAGCCAAATCAAGTCTCTGATAGTGGATCTGGATATGCTGAAGACTAATTTTATTCAGCTGGGTTCGTATGAAACTGAGGAGTCTATTTATAATGCAGGGCCCGAGGGTTAATAATAATAGTAAGACAACTAAGGGTCCTGCTATAGCAGATAAAAGTGTAGTCAGCCGAGGTGAAGAAGAAAACCACTGCACAAACAATGGTTGCTCACTTTTTCTTTCTTCCTCTCTCCTTTTGATATTCTCTCTAAGATCTGCTATACTGTTTTACAACCCCTGTATGGTCGGCATAGAAACAGCATTCTTCCAGAGCAACGCATAGCCCACCTTGTTGTAAAAGTAACAAGTCTAATCCTCTCCTATTTTGGAGGGTCCCTTGAGCTAGAGAAGATAATGATTTCTCTAACGCACTTATTGATTGTTCTATGCGGGACAGATCTTCATCAACAGACTGTTGCAAAGTTTGAAGGGCAATATGCTGGGTACCTAGCGTGGCAGCACCTGTGGCTAGGCCACCAAGGCTAAGGGTCAGTAAAGCAGCGGCTGTTAAAGTACCAACTTCTCTCTTATGATGGGTAACAGGGTAGGTGTCTAAACTTGAATGATAGATTATTCGAGGGATTACAAGTACAGCAACACAAAAGTCTGTGTCGTTATCAAATTTATCACTCAGGCAGGGTGTAGTCCCTGATGTTGTACAAATCCATACTGACCCATTACCAGGTTTAAGGAATTTGCCACCCTCAGGCTTACTCCAAGTATGGGTTCTATTGCAGAGATGTTTCTTTCCTGTTGGTACTTGACCTACACATAGGCCTTGTTGTGATACGGGCAACACGAGGCCAGATTTGTTGAGACAGTGAGTGGCTTCCACCAAGCTAGTATTAACTATCACTGCAACTCCTTCATAAAACGGTGGTTCGGGTGTGAGACATAGCCAGCATGATTTAGTAAAATTCGGGTTAGATTGATTGATTGCCAGGAAGGTACTATTTACTAAGGTCCATAATGGATTTAGGGAAACTTTTCCCTTATGGGTGGAATTGTCCTGGGTGGCATTAGGTGAAGCTTTATGATTGGTTGAATTGTTAGCAATAATGGGGTTGGTATCAACTCCGGGATTAGCTAGGCTCGGACCGCCAGATTGAATAAAGCTAGTTTGTACTGGATTAGGCCCTACAACTGTGGTTATAGCTTCCTCTCTATGTTTTATTTGGAGAACTTTATATATATATGGTTTTCTGTATAGCCAAAGTCCCCAGTACATTCCTTTAGTCCAGTCTGCCTTATCTTTGCCATCTATAAAAGTGACATTTACTTGGGAAGTACATTGTTGGTTCTTTCCCTCGTCATATCTATGTTGAAACTTACAGTTGCTTTCCCATCCTGTATTAAAAAACTTCCAATCTACTATTCTGCTTTTGGTCCCCCACCTTTTTCCTCCATCATTGCTGGTGACACAACTCCAATACTTACAAAATCCCCAGTATATACCTCCACAACTATTAGGACCGTCGTTGGGGCACGCATAGAATCCATTTAGGGTCATCATAGTCCTGTCCGTGCCTGTTGTTTTATATCCTAGTATGTCCTTTAGGTGAACCGTCAAGGGAGGCCACCATGCATCCTTTACAAATGATGAGTTGGTTATGCTCTACAGTGTCTTTCCAACTGCAAGGTCGATAACGTCCCATGTTTGTTTTATGGGCATATGCCTTCTGGCCACGATGGAGATCAGTACTAGGAGGATGTACAATTGCATGGCGAGAGTTCTTTTATCAGCTCTCCTATAATGAGGGTGAGGACTGCTACGATGATGACGATGAGGCCCGTCCCAGTGATCAGGAGCAGAAGATTCCACTTGAGATGTTCAGTGTCCCATTTCATGGCTCTGAAAGACAAAAAAAGGGGTTTTCTCTCAGGATTGACTGTTGTTCCTGGAGATTTAATTACTTTGCCCTACAAGATGTCCAAGCAGTCAACGTGCTGTATCGTTTTCTCAGGAATATGTGCATGCTGATCCTCTTCCTCCAATAAGGGCTGGCACAGGAGATGTGATCTCAGGGGGTTTCATCCCCTCTGGATGAATGGGCAAGGTTATCTACCTGTTTTACAAGTCTTTCTGGCAACCATCTTGCCGTTCCACTTTTTGTGTCAAAAACACACACTGACCCCCGTCCCCATATAAGGACTGGGTCGGGTCCAGACCATCTATAGGTCAGGGGATCTTTCCACAGCACTGTTGCGTAAGTATCTTGTGTAATAGGGTGCCATAAGTGATCTGCAGCTGTTTTATTTTTTATATCCAAATTTAGAAAATTTAAAATAAACAAGGCATGATTAAGTATATTTCTCGGAGATCCTTTCACTGGGTGTATCATCCCTTTTTTCAAATTTTCAAAGGTATGTTTAAGGGTTTGATGGGCTCTTTCAACAATTCCTTGGCCTTGCAGGTTATAGGGAATGCCTGTAACATGTTTTATTTGTAACTGAAAGCAAAACTGCTGGAAATGATTTCCAACGTAGCTGGGGCCATTATTAGTTTTAATAATTTTGGGTTGGCCCATCACTGCCAGGCAAGTAAGGGTGTGAGCAATAATGTGTTTTCCAGCTTCCCTTGTTTGAAGAGTATCATGAATGAATCCACTAAAGGTATCTATAGTAACATGCAAGTATTTAAGATTGCTGAATTCTGGGATGTGCATCACATTCATTTGCCATATTTCATTAGGGACCAGGCCCCTAGGATTAACTCCTAAATGTGGGGTGGGCAGCAAGGTGACACATGAAGGACATTGTTTAACAATCTGTCTAGCCTGTTCTCTAGTTACTTTAAAAAGAAGTCTAAGAGTATGGGAACTCAAATGATGTAGAGAATGGGCTTGTTGAGCCTTTTGAACAGCTGTGTCAGTTACAGAGCACACTAGCCAAGTGGCTAGGTCTGTGGTTGCATTCCCTTCAGAGAGTGGGCCAGGGAGGTCAGTGTGGGCTCGAAGATGTCCTATGAAAAAAGGGCAGGACCTAGATCTAATCTTTTCTTGTATCTTTAGAAAAAGGGAGACTGCCTCGGTAGAGGGTTTGATAAAGGCTACAGTCTCCAGAAGCGGAACAGAATGGGCGATATAGGCACTGTCAGTGTATAGATTAAAGGAATTATCTGAAAAGGATGTGAAAACTGTTAAAACAGCATACAACTCTACGAGTTGGGCAGACGTATAGGGAGTAGAAACAACTGTAGTCTGTTCTTTGGCCATAAAGGCGGCTCTTCCAGTGGAGGAGCCATCTGTAAACATCGTTAAGGCTCCAGTCAGTGGTTGAAGGGAAGTGTTTTTTGGGAAGACAAAAGAATGGGTTTTCATAAATTGAAGCAACTTATTAGCAGGATAATGATTGTCTATTTGTCCAAAAAGGATGAAAAAGCCAATCAAGTTGAGCCTTAGAATATGGTTGAATAATAACACCAGGTTCTTTACCAAAGTACCTTTTTCCATATTCTCTTGCCTGTATGAGTAGGTCTGCTACTTGAATATAATAGGGGGTGATTACCCTTTTGGGGGAGGAGGGAAGATGGATCCACAAAAGTGGCTCCTTTTGCCAAAAGACTCCAGTAGGTGTATAAGAGGTCACACAAACAACAAAAAGAAAGAGGTTTTTCATAATATATAAATGTAACAAACTGGTTTTCAATTGCTAACTCAACCTTTCTCAATGACTCTTTGGCATCTGGTGTCAAAGATCTAGTGGATTTAGGGTCTGAATCTCCCTTAAGAATATCAAACAAGGGTTTAAGCTCTCCAGTAGTTAGTTTTAAATAGGGTCTGATCCAATTTATATCTCCTAGGAGTTTCTGGAAATCATTAAGGGAATTTAGATGATCAACTCTCAACTGAATTTTTTGTGTACTAATTTGAGTGCCATTCAATTCAAAACCCAAATAGGTGTAGGGATCTTTTAGTTGAACTTTATCTGGGGCTATTTGAAGCCCCTTTTTTGAAACCTTGAAAATAAGAGCGTCACAGCAATGCAAAAGCTGCCCCCCATCTTTTCCTGCAAGCAGGATATCATCCATATAATGTATAAAGTAAATAGAAGGCCACAATTTCCT
Source organism: Smutsia gigantea (assembly GCA_032199065.1). Classification (NCBI taxonomy): domain Eukaryota; kingdom Metazoa; phylum Chordata; class Mammalia; order Pholidota; family Manidae; genus Smutsia; species Smutsia gigantea. Next base: position 226,953 of record JAVSCE010008989.1, read on the forward strand.
AAGGGGATCAATAGCTTGGGCAACATATTTCTGACAGAGCGTGGGACTGTTTGCCATGTCCTGAGGGAGGACTTTCCATTGAAAGCGTCACATGGGCCCTTTGAAATTGGTGACTGGCAGGCTAAAAGCAAACCTTTTTTTGTCATCAGGATGTAAGGGGATGGTAAAGAAACAGTCTTTAAGGTCAATGACTATTTTTAGATAGTTAAGTGGGATGGCCACCGGCGTAGGGAGACCTGGCTGAAGTGCTCCCATTATCACCATGTTTTATTAATTTCTCTAAGATCTTGTAGAAGTTGCCACTTTCCTGATTTTTTCTTAATAACAAAAATTGGAGTATTCCATGGGGAAGTAGTAGGTTCGATATGTCCCGCAGCAAGTTGTTCCTGCATCAACTGTTCTGTGGCGGTCAATTTTTCAGAGGTAAGAGGCTACTGATCTACCCAAACAGGTGCATCATCTTTCCAGGTGATTTTATCTGCATAGGGTGCAGGACCATCAGTGACCATTAGGGTAAATTTCCTAGGCCTAAACGGTCTAATTTCTGAGTGACTTGAATGGGCTCTATTATCCCCTGGGATTGTTTTCCCAGGCCTTGACTAGGGTGAAACCCTGGTTTAACATTTGAGAGGCGACAATTTCATTGGGGCTACACATCATTACATTTAGTTGAGAAAGAATGTCACGCCCCCACAAATTAACAGGGAGGCCAGGTATAACATATGGCTGCACTGTTCCTGAATTTCCTTCTTCATCTGTCCACCTCAAAACCTTGGCACTTTGTTCAGGGTTTTTTGATTGCCCTATTTCTTTTAAATGGGTAAGGGAAGCGGAAAGGGGCCAGGTTTGAGGCCATTTCTCCTTTGTAATGACCGTTGCATCAGCCCCAGTATCTACAAGACACTCAAACCTTTTTCCATCTACTTTTAATGTTAACATAGGTTTGTCCTGAGTAATGTTTTGTATCCAATAAGCATCAGAGGAGCCAAAGCCTTGATCTCCCCTGTCTCCTTTAATTACTGGGTTATTAGTCTTTACAAGTGGGAGAAGAAGTAATTGAGCAATCCTTTGTCTTTTTTCTATAACAAAAGGGGTTTGTGATGTAGCTGCCATGATTTTTATTTCTCCTGTATAATCATTATCTATAACTCCTGGGTATATTTGTAAACCCTGGGAGATGGAACTACTTCTTCCTATCAACAACCCAAAAGTATTGGGTGGAAGAGGGCGAAAAGTTCCTGTAGATATGACCTGTATTCCCATCTCAGGAGTTAGTACTGAGTGGGTGGAGGAACAGAGGTCCAATCCTGTGCTACCTGGAGTTGCTCTTGAGAGCTGGGACAAGTATTGCTTGCCTGTGGGACAAACCCAATCACCCTGGGGGGTCTGCCTCGTTTTGGGGGCCGGGGGCTGGCCCCTCAGGAAGTTTCCCTGCTGAGGAGGTAAGGGATTTCCCTGAGCATCTACTTTAGAACAGCATTCGGCCGCCCAGTGCTTTCCTCTTTTGAACCTTGGGCAAAGAGAAGGAGGAAGGGGACCTCTCCTGTGGGGAGGTTCGTTCTTGGGAGCACGGCAGTCTCTGGCGACACGTCCTTCTTGTCTACAATTAAAACACCTTTTGGTCTGAGGACCCTGAGCAAAATCTTTTAAGGCTTCTCCTATGGCTAAACCGAGGCTATGAGCAGTCCCAATACCAGCACAATATTGAATGTAATCAGAAATATTTTTGCCGCTTCGGTGTGGGCGGATAGCTGCTTGACAGGCTGGATTGGCATTTTCAAAGGCCAGATGTTTGATAAAATCTGTCTCAGTTTCATTCTCTCCAAAAAGCCTCTCAGCTGTACTAGTAAGACGGCTAATAAAGTCACTGTAAGGCTCATCTGGCCCTTGTCTAATATTTGCCAGGGAAGTGGTGGCTGATCCCTTTTGGGGAAGCTTTCTCCACGCTTTGAGGGTGGCATTTTGAATTTGAGCAAAAAGGCCAGGAGGAAATTCTTTCTGAGCTTCATGGGTGTCAAAAGGAGCATTTCCTTTTAATTTTTCTAAAGTCCAATCTGTAGATTCTCTGCCTGCAGCAAGACTTTTGCGGGCGGTCTCCTTACAATTTTCCGAGAATTCTGATTTCCAGAGAATAAAATCTCCCCCAGATAGGGTGGCACGGGATAACTGATACCAATCATTAGGCGTTAGCCAGAGGTCTCCCAGAGTTTCTAAGAAAGGGTGAAAGGCGCTACAGGTCCATAAAGCGAAACGGCAGATTTTAGTTCTTTTATGGTTTTGAAACCGAGGCGATGATAATTGCGAATAACTGCTGGTTCCCTGTCACTGTTATCATCCTCTCCCTTAACTTCAGTGACCGGGAAAAGATTTATCGGGGCTTGAGGCTTCCCCCTTTTTGGGACTATGGCTTTTGTTTTTGTAGAACTCCTAATTTGAGTTTTAGGTTGATCCTCATAGAGGCCAGGAGAAGGCGAGGCTATTGCTGGGGGAGGCTCAGTAAGCTCAAGGTCTAAACCTCGTAATTCTCGGACCAGATTATTATGTTCTTTCTTTAACTGAATAGCCTGTCGTAACTGTCTAATCTCAGCAGTGAGGCCTATGGCTGCAGTATGAATAGCCATGGCAGGAGCCTCTGGAGGGGCCGTCGCTACTTCCTGAGTAGTGGGGAGGTTAGAATAAGGAGGCGAAAAAGGAGGGACGGCCTGGACAAAATTATACGGAGGCGGCCGCCGGCTGAGGGATGGCCAGTCAGGATTATGATATCTGGCGGCTTCCGTTTCTAAATCAGCCTCTTCTTCAGGGGTCAATTCATTTTTATCTATCTTAACATGGAAAACCTTTAAAGAGGGATATAGGGGTTTTATAGAAGGAGAGCTCCCCTTTATCTTGTATGGAGGGGGAAGGCTGGACTTTCGAGCGGCATGAAGGAAGATCCTCATTATCAAGGGGCATATCAATGGAAACAGAATCAGAATCTCGAAAATCTGGATTTGCCTCCGAGGCATTATTTGGAGGGGCCGAAAGAGAGACCTTACTACCTGTCTTGAGAAATTTTTCTCCTCCCCGGACCACTTCTTCAACATCTTTATGAAAATGTCTTATTTTTAAGATTTCAAGGATCAGGTTCCAATATGAAAAGGCACTAAATGGGACCTTTTCCAGCCCAAATGTCTTATAATAGTCATTTAAACAATCACCAACTCTCAGTCATCTCTTCTCATCAATAGTGCCCTCTTGGGGAAACCAAGGGCAAGCATCTTCAAGAAAAATAAAAAACCTTACTAAGTCTTTTTTCTTAACCCTAGTCCCTCGTGTCTTGAGTGAGTCTTTGAGCCCCTTTATAAAGAGCTCTTGTTTGCTCAATGTCTGTCCCATGATTGCGCCGTTCGCTTACCTCTCAGGCCTGTCTCACAGAGCAGGTATATCTGTGGCGGACAAAGCGCAGGTCTTCACTCACGAGGATCCTCTCGCGGCGACCTCAGAAACGTCGGCTGGCCAGCCCTTCCGGAACGGCGTTCGTCACAGTCTCCCCCGTGCCTCGAGTCCCACGTTGCGTGCCACTTGACCCGGCCCGCAGGTCTGCGACATGAACCCCCGGCCACGGGGTCAACAACGGGAACCTAAGGAAGGGGTGCGCGAATTAGGAGGGACAGAAGACACAGAAAATGGAAACAAGACAGGCTTTCTGATCGAGTCTGGTTTATTGCAGGTTAGAGCAGAGAATATATAGACATTACAGGGTGTGGTCTTTTCTGATTGGTTGCCCACTATGCTAACAAGGTATCTTGTATGGTTCAGTCACGCACCGAGTTGTGCGCATGTGCAGCTGTCCCTGACGTCACAGTGGACCTAAATGAGAACACTAGGTGGGAAGGTGTGGTGAAGGAGTAACCAAAACTTAAGACTTCAATTGAAACCTAATTACAACAAGATGGAGTCTTATAACAAAATGGAGTCTGACTGATTTATCCGCTCCCCACACTTATCTCTGCTTCTTAGCCAGGAACCCTTGAAAGTTTGAAGTACCTCAATAGCTGGTGGGTGGACTCGTCTGGAAGAGTCTTCACTCACCTATCTAGTGGATGAACTCGTCAGCTAGAGCCTCACTGAGCTGTTGCCTTGAACGTCTACGTGTCCTCTCATCAAATGGTCTCCTCGAATGAGCTTATTTGGATTTACTTACTGCATGGTATATTAAGGGATCAAAGCAGAAATGCATGGCATTTTAATCATCAGGATTTGGAAGTCACATGATGACACCTGCCATACTAACAGAGCTTTAAGAAATTTTTGCCCAAATTTAAGACGGAGGACACAGACTGCAGCCACTTCATGAAAAGGGTATCAGGAGCACATAAGCAGAGTATGGGAGATGGAAGGCATTTTTGCAGATAGTCTTCTATTGAAATTATAATTGGCCATACTTAAACTAGTAAAAATATTGTTTTTGTCATGACACTGGTCCAGCAAAATTTGTGTTTATATTACAAAAACCGTTTTATTTTCAGTGTTAAACTTTTTAACTACATTTTAAAAATCACCAACAATGTCAGATCTTTCAGTTTCAACAGACTGAATTGTAAAAAGTGTTATCTTGGATTAATACTTTGGGTTTAAAAAACCCATTATCAGAATTAAGTGATTTTCATTTGAAGCATCTAAGACACTGAAATAAAATTTACATAACAGAACTATTTAAAAGTGCATTTATTGCTAATTGAGCTAACCATTTACAGCAACTAATTCACTTTTCATTTGTGTATAAGAAATCTGGTAATTGAAAATTAGCAAAATGAAGTTAAACAAAGAGTTATTTGATCTAAATGAAAGGCCATGTATCACAAGGTGATAGGTAGCACCTTCTGCAGCTGCATATTTAAGTTGTTGTCTTGGGGCGCATTTTTCTTAAAATCATATTAACTTTTGAGCAGATGGTGATGTTTCTTCTGCAGTTTGTTTTCATGTTTACATATGGTCAGTGATATCACTATCCTTCCTGTGATGGAGAGTAGATGTGACACATTTTGTGTAAGCTAAGCGTTATCATCGACTTTCCTGAAAAATGAAATTTAGCCTTTTGCATTTAAAAAGTATTTTCTTAATTTCTTGAGCTACTTGCTTCCAAAAAGGCTATTGTAAACTCAGAAAGTATTGTCAAACAGCAATTTCGTCTTTGATTTATATAACTTAATAGAGGGTGGAACAACTATAGCAAGAGTGTTCACACCACTCTCTACAGTTGGACTGATCAGCCTGTATTTCCTCCTGTACACCTCACCTATAATTCCTCATATTTCCCACTTAACCTTTTGTCCTGTCCACAGCAAGCCCCGTAGAACAGCTGTCTAGTGCACCAAGTTCCTGGCGGGGACATTAAGTACTTTTTCCACCACCACCTGAAATCAGAAATCGTAAGGCGACCCTGACTGCTTGTACCTGGGCACACTGTTTGATCAGCAAGTCAGGAATGTTAAGTTCTGCGAGGAAAGTTCTGAGTAAAGAAGGGTACTGTTAGCTGTGGCCTCTTTTCATAGTTAACTGTGTGTTAAAGTGAGAACCATGTTCACTGGGCATGTGATTCATACGCTACTGGATGGCCGCAAGAACAAAACTTAAGTTTAGTGTAATCATCCTGGCTTATTTTAATGCAGTCATTAATCATAATTCATCAAAATTGAAAAATCCCACCCAAAGGTTAATCTGGACAGTATGGTATGGCTGTATGAATGTATCGAGAGTGAACTCCAAGAAAACTTAATGTTCATCATATTTCCTATCCAGGTTGTCCTTCTCCAGGGCATCCCTTGAGTTCTGCTCTCCAGAGATTGTTGCATTGAACAATAGTAGCATTGAGTTGCTTTGAAATTTATTAGCTACGCTATCTCTGAAACATATTTGCCCTGTTTTTTTCTCATTTAAAATGAAGTTAATGATACCTAACTCTCAGGAATGATGTGAAGATCTAATCAGGAAAACCTTAAAATGCCTGGCACAAAATAAATTGCTTAAGTAGTATTTTTATTAGCTATGATGTTATTAATATCAACAACATTGATCATAATGTACAATAATGTGCAATTATAGCTTCTGTACCTTTGAAGAAGTTGATATTATTTTACTACCGAGAACCTTATCATGATGGAATGTTAAAATGAGCACTATTGCACATTTTTTGAGGGGAGAATTGCATCTCTAAGGGCAAGTTGGCAATGCAAATCAAAATCCTTAGACTTATGCATAGTATTTGACCGTAAAATTGTCAAATTTTTAGTATTTATAAAGTAAAAAACCTGGATATCACAGGGAAAACAGCTGCAAACTTGTTCATTATACTGCTGTTTAAACAGCAAGAAATTGGAAGCAACCTGTATCCAAATATAAAGTCTAGATTTAATAAATTATGACACACACATGTAACGTGATAGTGTGAAGTCATTAAAGATAATGATGCAAATATATCTGTGACATCTTCATTAAAACAACGACCTACAAAACTGTAGGTGTTATTTATTCTCAACATTGTTTTAAAATATTTTATCTCAAACACACAAACACACACACAAGATTGTCTCCAGACCAAAGCGCTAACAATGATTCTCTCTGAATAGTAAAATAACAAGTTGTGTCATTTCAAGTGTCTTTGGTTACACTTGAAATGAGGCATAACTGTAAAACCAATCCAAATTGGTCTAAAAATAAAAATAAGGGCATTGCCTCATGAAACAGAAGACCTCAGAGTAAAGTCACTTTCTGGCATAGTTGCATCAGGGGGCTGTCTGTCCTCCTGGGAGATGCTTGCACCTCTGCCTCCTCTTCTGTATGATGTCCTCATCCTCGGGATGGCTCGCGTCATGCAGCACAGGGGCAGCTGGGCCTCTAGCCTGCCCATCTGCACACCAAAAAAGGACCTCAGAAAGAGCTGTGTTCTTCATCTGATTTGACCAGCCAGAGCCCGACACTGGTCAGAGGAACCCCCAGAACTGAATGGTTGGATTTGATTGGATGTTGCTACCCAGCTCTGAGCATCACACTAACCTGTTCCCTTCAGAGGTCAGTCCCATGCAAATCCCGTGGTTGCTACATGGAGAGGAAGAGATGGAACAGAAGCTGGTCGGGTCAACCCAGTGTCTCTTTCCATACATACATTTTCTACAAATGAATATCCATTCTATTAGTGGTAATAAAAAACTTCTTTTTAACATGGTGATTATAAAAATCTTCATTCGATAGATCTAGATTAACATAAGCCTCAATGCTAAATTATTATTGTCATTATTGTTAGTACTTAAGTTTTAGGAGAAAGTGGAATATAGTAAGAAAACCATCGAAAAATGCAATTAACAGGTTACAGCTTTGGATAAGAACTGATTTGGCAGAATGTTCTGTACCTTCTTCCTCTACGGTAACAAATAATGACCAAATTATTTACCTAGGCCAAAAAGAGGCACTAACCTTTTTAAGACACAATCTCATTAGGAAGTATTGAAACTAAAGATGTGTTTTTGAAAGCCACCCCAAATCAGTCACCTGGAACAACTCATGCTAAAAGACTTCAGGTTAGTTGAGATGTAATTTTATGTGGGTCTTTGAGTGTTCTGTTGCCGTAGTTTGCAGGCTCCCTATATCTAATAGGTTTTCAAGGGGGCCATGAGCTCAGTGGGGAAAAATGAAGGATCTTCATGGACTAGGGCCAGAGGAAGGGGTTCTAGTTGCAATTATCCTACTCAGCTCCTATATATCTTAGGCCAGTCACTTAAGAACTATGGCCCATTATTTCCAGAGGTTTAAACTGAGATGATTGAACTAAATGACCCCGAGTTTCTTTCCAGTTCTAAATTGGGGAATTTTATATAGGCTTGCTCTGGACGAATGACAGAATTATGTTTCTTTTCACATTGTGACCCTGCCCCAGAAATCAAAGTGGAAGTAAAACCGAGCTTTATATTTATAACATGGCATTTTATTCACAGCAACTCATTTCATTTTTCACTGTTGGATCTCTCAGCCTGGCTGCAAAGGGATGTTAAAAAAATGAAACAAAACACACTGCTTTGTGCATCTGATGTTCACAGAGCTGTTACACTTCTCACCTTTGTGATCTTACCCTCTGCATTAGTTTTCTTCCTCCCTCTCTCTATCCTTCCCTCCCTCCCTTCTTTCCTTCCTTCCTTCCTCTTTCTTTCTCTCTCTCTCTCTTTCTTTTCTTTTTTGGACATCAAGTGGGGAGTATTGAATTAATCATATACCCCAGTTCAAGGCATGTTATCATCACTTGTCCATGCAAAGCCTTTTTCTTTGCTATTTCCAATGATTCACGTTTAACATTTTAGATCAGCCCTGTTCCCCTCCCCTCAAACATTCTTATATGTTTGATACGTATTTTATTCATATGTGTTCTGGTAAAATACATTATTGTTTTACTGCATATAATTTACAGAAAAGGAATTGTGTTATTGACCTAATTCTGTTTCATATTTTTAAATTCAGCTTCTGTTTTTAATATTTGTTCATTTTGCTCTGTGTGTGCTAATCTATTATACTTTGTGATTGTGAGTACATCCACAACATGTTACCTACCCCCTGTCCTAGAGGAAAGCCAAGCCTCCTCCTACTCCTTCCTACATGTGATGCTGCAATAAATATCCTCAGACTTGGTCCCTTATGAGCCTGTAAGAATGTTAGTGGGACAGAGCACCAGGGGCAGGACTGCTGGGTCCTGTGCTACATATAGACTTGCTTTGCCTAAGACATTCTGGATTGCTCTTCACTATGGCTGTGCAGAAGAGTACCCTCTGGATTTTTGTTGGTGTTCTGCATTATGCCTGTGAGATTTATTTATTGTTGTATGTAGCAGGAATGTGCTCCGTTTCATTGATGTATAATATTCTCATGTTTGGAAAGACCACATGCCCTTTACCTGTCCTTGAGTTGACAATGTTTATATTGTTGCCAGACTGGGCTATTATGATTAAAACTGCCACATAGATTCTTACAAATATATTTCAATCTCTTTTGATTATATAACCAGAGGTAGAATTGCCAAGGTCCTAAGGCATGGGTAAAATAAGCTTTAGTAGGTATTTGCAAACAGTTTTCCATAATTTTATACCAGTTTACACTGATGTATAATATTGGTGTATTACATTGATGTATAATACTTTAATGTTTGGAAAGACCACATGCCCTTTACCTGTTCTTGAGTTGACAACATTTGTGTTATTGCCATACTGGGCTATTATGATTAAAACTGCTACATAGATTCTTATAAATAGATTTTAACTTCTTTTGATTGTATAACCAGAAAGAGAATTGCTAAGGTCCTATAGTATAGGTACAATTAGCTTTAGCAGATATTTGCAAAGTTAAAGGTAAGAGAGGTTTGGTTGTTCCAGATCCTTGTGAGTCCTTTCAAGTTTAGACATTCTGTTGGGTGTATAGATGCCTCTCATTGTGGCTTCAGTTTGTCTTTCTTAGATTAGTGATGATGCCAAACACCTTTTCATACACTTATTAGCCACTGGATAGCCTCTTTGTGCAGTGCCTGCTCTGGTCTTTTCCCCGTTACTCTTTTTAAAATTTGTAGTATATATTATGTGTTCTGAACATAGGTCCTTTGTCAGAAATGGGTTCTAAATATAGTTTTTAAGTATCTGGTTTGAATTTTTCATGATGTTAATTGTGTCTTTTGATAAACAGAAGTTATTTTCACTGAAGCCAATTTATCAACTTTTAAAAATAGTGCTTCTTAAGTCCTCTTCAAGAAATCCTTGCCTATTCCAAGTCCATAATGATATTCTCTTATGTTTTTTTATTCCTAGAAGTGTTATTGTTTTACTTTCCATATGTAGGTGTCTGATTCATGTTAACTAATTTTTGAGTATGAAGTATGGTCAGGGTTTTTTATTTGTGCAAATATTCGACAACATTGGATAATCCTTGTAAAGTAGAGACTATGAGAAGAAAAAATTGTTTCTTTCAGAAAGAACTCAGCTCAGGCTTTATTTCTGTCATTATCTAACTGTCTGATTTTAATTACTCCCTCTGTGATCACATTTCTTATATAAACCAAGGGCAGAGGATGAGATAATCTTTATGGATTTTTTGACCACTAAAATCCTGTACAACACAATATTGTAAACTAGAAAGTAAAGCCATGTGCTACCATTTTTATCTTCTCTTAATCTCACTTGTTAGTCCCCACACATGTTTTCTCTTTCTCCTTTATAATCTCCCTCACCTTGCCAGATATGCACAAGGAAGGAAAAATAATTTTCCCTCTGCCCTTCTGAGTTCTTGGCTGAGATCCCTGTACTGAAAGACAGATTAAAAAGAAAAAAAAGAAACAGAAGTTTATTAATGTGTATATTCCATACATACATGGGAGATACCCAGGGAAAAATAAATAACTCAAAGTGGTGGCTTAGAATTCTGGCTTCCATAGCATCTTTAATAAAGAACAACACATTTGTGGAGAAATGACAGGACAAAGGAAATCAGTTTTAGGTTTCCAAAGGGCTGAGATAAAGGTTGCTTGGTGGAGTTATGTAGTTTCCTCTGGTAACCTCTCCAGTCTGATAGAATCTAAAGTTGTCTGCAGGAATTAACCTTTGTCCTTCCTGGTAGCAAGATAAGGAGGGATACCTTGTAAATTTATGACTTAGGCAAATAAGCAAGGGCAGAGAGCTTTTCTTTTATCTGCTTCTCAGCTGCCTTCATCTCAAAATAATCCTTATGCCAAAGTGGTGCTTTTTTGAGTGGCATAATCTACCCTTCATGTGCTTCAAGAACTCTTATTTATTTATTTGGAAATCAAAAGAAAAATGTGATTATTATCCCAATTCTTCTCATAAGTAGTCAAGAGTCATGGTTTTTATAAAAATTGTTTTATTTTCCCTTGCTTTTATTTCTAGATGCTTTAAAGTTTTTCTCTTTATCACTGGTTTTTAGCAATTTGGTTTGGCTGTCCCTTGGCATGTTCTTCTTTATGTGTTTGGAATAGGTTTTATTGATGTTCTTAGAAGTATTTGGTTATTTCTTTTTTTTTTTCTGTCTCTTCTCTCCACCTCTCTTTCCTTTGTGAGATTCCAATTGCACATATGTTGGAATGCTTAATACTGTCCCTTAGGTTGCTGATGTGCTCTCAGTCTATTTTCTCTTTGTGTTTGATTTTGAATAGTTTCTACTGTTTTATATTCAAGTCCACTGCTTTTTCTCTTTGGCAGTATATAATCTGTTAATCTCATCTAGTATGTTTTTCATTTCATATAGTGCACTTAAAAAGTCCCTAGATGTTGCAGGTGGGTCTTTGAAAAATATTTCCCATTTCTCTCATCATACTTATATTTTCCTCTACCATCTAAAACATAAGTAGCACATTTTTAATAGCAGTTTTAACAACCTTATCCAATAATCCCATTTTCTCTGCCGCTTCTGGCTCTGTGTCTATTGACCATATTTTCCTGGTTTTCTACCTGCCTCCCAATTTTTTCATTAGATGCTGGACATTGTGAATTTTACATTGCTGAACGTTGGATTGTGTTCTTTCTTTTCAATAGTATATGACTTCTGTCCTGTCAGACAATAAAGTTACTTGGATTCAGTTTGATCCTTTCGAAGCTTGCTTTTACATCATTTTAGAGTGCATCCAGACTAGTTTTTCATCTAAGACTGATTGAGCTTCCCAAATAAGTTACTGCCTTCAAAGACTCTACCGGATCCCCCCTATAATAGGACACATTTCTCCTTTTGTCTTGGAATAAGCACAAATAATTTACACAGGGAACTTTGGAAATTGTTCTTCCCAGTGGCTCTTTTCCTGGCCTCAGCTAGTTTCCTCTCAACACCCACATAGACCAGTACTCAGCTAATGACTTGTGGGGACCCGCTCATGTATCTACAGACTTCTCTGTTCTCTAAGGCTTTGCCCTGTTAGTCACAGTTGCCTCAACTTCCATGAAGAATCATCTGTCTCCTCCGCAAATGAGAGATGGCTGGGCTCCATATGGGCTCCATCTCTATGTCCTATAGCCGGGAAACTGCTTTCGGGCAAAATGACCTGAAACAATTGCAGAACTCATCATATTTCCCTTCTTTCAGGTATCATAGTCACTAATGCCATTGCCCAATTAATATCAGAGATCAGTTGATGAATATATTTTCTCATTTTCTAGTTTCCGAAGCCTGGAAGGCAACTACATATCTGTAACTACATTATGGCCATTAATGGAATTCCCTCCTTTCCTTTTATAGAAGAAATACATTTTATTGTTGTTGTTGTTGGGGGATGGAAGTTACTTCTTTCCTGTTTTCTCTTCCAGGATTTTTTTAGTATCTTTTTTTAAGGTTATGCCAAAACTTTTGCCATCACATTTTCTCCAGAATCACACTTTTTAATATGCTCACCATGGTAAAGACCTTGGTATTTTATTGACAAATTAGATTTGGTTAACTATCTGAAACGTGCTCATCTTGGGAACCCAGAAGCTAAATTCAATATTACTAGATTTCTGTTTTCATTGTGTCAGGGAAGTATAGTATGGTTTTGTATCTAAAAGGGAGAAAACAGATAATGACAGCAAAGCTTGAGGAAATGTAAGATATTTTTATATTTTTCAGTAAATCTCAAAGGTTAAAAAAGTCACAAGACAGAAAGCATTCCCCTCTTTCTAATCTTTAGCTTACATCCAGGCACTGCCAACTGTAAACCTACTATTTTCTTTGTTTACAGAAGAAACAAACCCAGTCCCTATCTGAACAGTATCAGTTTTCAAATGAACAAAATTAAAGTACTATCTGAACTATTCCATTCAGTAATTTAGAGGAGAAAATATTTTTGGTATTAAATTTTTCATAACACACTGAAGAGGGAAGTAATTAGTTATTACCTGTAGGGGTTTATTTTATATTCAGTCCAAGTGTCCAAAGCATTTATTTATTTATTTATTTATGTATTTTTTGCCTTTTTATTTATTTTTTTTAATAAGTTTATTTTGATATCATTAATCTACAGTTAAATGAGTAATATTATGGTGATTACACTACCCCCTTCACCAGGTTCCACCCCCCCCCAACCCCATTGCAGTCACTGTCCATCAGCTTAGTGAGATGCCATAGAGTCACTACTTGTCCTCTCTGGGTTGTACAGCCCTCCCCGTGCCCCCCGAACATTACATCTGCTAATCGTAATGTCCCTTCTTCCCCTTTACCCCTCCCTTCCAACCCATCCTCCCCAGTCCCTTTCCCTTTGGTAACTATTTGTCCGTTCTCGGGTTCTGTGAGTCTCCTGCTATTTGGTTCCTTCAGTTTTTTTTTTTTCTTTCCTTAGTTCTTATACTCCACATATGAGTGAAATCATTTGGTATTTGTCTTTTTCAGCTTGACTTATTTCACTGAGCATAATACCCTCTAGCTCCATCCATGTTGTTGCAAATGGTAGGATTTGTTTTCTTCTTATGGCTGAATAATATTCCATTGTGTATATGTACCACATCTTCTTTATCCATTCATCTACTGATGGACACTTAGGTTGCTTCCATTTCTTGGCTATTGTAAATAGTGCTGCAATAAACATAGGGGTGCATCTGTCTTTTCAAATTGGGCTGCTGCATTCTTAGGGTAAATTCCTAGGAGTGGAATTCCTGGGTCAAATGGTATTTCTATTTTGAGTTTTTTGAGGAACCTCCATACTGCTTTCCACAATGGTTGAACTAATTTGCAGTCCCACCAGCAGTGTAGGAGGGTTCCCTTTTCTCCACATCCTCGCCAACATTTGTTGTTGTTTGTGTTTTGGATGTTGGCCATCCTCACTGGTGTGAGGTGATATCTCATTGTGGTTTTAATCTGCATTTCTCTGATGATTAATGATGTGGAGCATCTTTTCATGTGCCTGTTGGCCATCTGAATTTCTTCTTTGGAGAAGTGTCTATTCATGTCCTCTGCCCATTTCTTAAATGGATTATTTGCTTTTTGTTTGTTGAGGTGCGTGAGTTCTTTATATATTTTGGATGTCAACCCCTTATTGGATACATCATTTATGAATATATTCTCCCATACTGTAGGATGTCTTTTTGTTCTACTGATGGTGTCCTTTGCTGTACAGAAGCTTTTCAGCTTGATATAGTCCCACTTGTTCATTTTTGCTTTTGTTTCCCTTGCCCGGGGAGATATGTTCATGAAGAAGTCGCTCATGTTTATGTCCAAGAGATTTTTGCCTATATTTTTTTCTAAGAGTTTTATGGTTTCATGACTTACATTCAGGTCTTTGATCCACCTTGAGTTTACCTTTGTGTATGGGGCTAGACAGTAGTCCAGTTTCATTCTCTTACATGTAGCTGTCCAGTTTTTCCAACACCAGCTGCTGAAGAGGCCGTCATCTCCCCAATGTATATCCAAGGCTCCCTTATCAAATATTAATTGACTGTATGTGTTTGGGTTGATGTTTGGATTTTCTATTCTATTCCATTGATCTGTGGGTCTGTTTTTGTGCCAATATCAAATTGTCTTGATTACTGTGGCTTTGTAGTAGAGCTTGAAGTCACGGAGCGTAATTCCCCCTGTTTTATTCCTCCTTCTCAGGATTGCTTTGGCTATTCGGGGTCTTTTGTGGTGCCATATGCATTTTAGAATTATTTGTTCAAGTTCATTGAAGAAAGCTGTTGGTAGTTTGATAGGGATTGCGTTGAAGCTGTAGATTGCTTTGGGTAGTATAGCCATTTTGACAATATTTTTTCTTCCTAGCCAAGAGCATGGGATGCATTTCCATTTGTTAGTGTCCTCTTTAATTTCTCTTAGGAATGTCGTGTAGTTTTCAGGGTACAGGTCTTTCACTTCCGTTGTTAAGTTATTCCTAGGTTTTATTTTATTCTTCTTGATGCAATTATGAATGGAATTGTTTTTGTGATTTCTCTTTCTGTTAGTTTATCATTAGTGTATAGGAAAGCAACAGATTTCTGTGTGTTAATTTTGTATCCTGCAACTTTGCTGAATTCAGATATTAGTTCTAGTAGTTTTGGAGTGGAGTCTTTAGGGTTTTTTATGTACAATATCATGTCATCTGCAAATAGTGACAATTTGACTTCTTCTTTACCAATCTGGATGCCTTGTATGTCTTTGTTTTGTCTGATTGCCGTGGCTAGGACCTCCAGTACTATGTTGAATAACAGTGGAGAGAGTGGGCATCCCTGTCTTGTTCCCGATCTTAGATGAAAAGCTTTCAGCTTCTTGCCATTAAGTATGATGTTAGCTGTTGGTTTGTCATATATAGCCTTTATGATGTTGAGGTACTTGCCCTCTATACCCATTTTGTTGAGAGTTTTAATCAGGAATGGATGCTGAATTTTGTCAAATGCTTTTCAGCATCTATGGAGATGATCATGTGGTTTTTGTTCTTCTTTTTGTTGATGTGGTGGATGATGTTGATGGATTTTCGAATGTTGTACCATCCTTGCATCCCTGGGATGAATCCCACTTGATCATGGTGTATGATCCTCTTGATGTATTTTTGAATTCGGTTTGCTAATATTTTGTTGAGTATTTTTGCATCCACGTTCATCAGGGATATTGGTCTATAGTTTTCTTTTTTGGTGAGGTCTTTGCCTGGTTTTGGTATTAGAGTGATGCTGGCTTCATAGAATGAGTTTGAAGTATTCCCTCCTCTTCTATTTTTTGGAAAACTTTAAGGAGAATGGGTGTTATTTCTTCTCTATATGTCTGGTAGAACTCAGAGGTGAATCCATCTGGTCCGGGGGTTTTGTTCTTGGGTAGTTTTTTGATTACCGCTTCTATTTCGTTGCTGGTGATTGGTCTGTTTAGTTTTTCTGTTTCTTGTTTGGTCAGTCTTGGAAGGTTGTATTTTTCTAGAAAGTTGTCCATTTCTTCTAGGTTTTCCAGCTTGTTCGCATGTAGATTCTCACAATATTCTCTTATAATTCCTTATATTTCTGTGGGATCTGTCGTGATTTTTCCTTTCTCATTTCTGATTCTGTTTATGTGTGTAGATTCTCTTTTTCTCTTAATGAGTCTGGCTAGGGGTTTATCCATTTTGTTTATTTTTTCAAAGAACCAGCTCTTGGTTTCATTGATTTTTTTCTGTTGTTTTATTCTTCTCAATTTTATTTATTTCTTCTCTGATCTTTATTATATCCCTCCTTCTGGTGACTTTGGGTCTCATTTGTTGTTCTTTTTCCAATTTCAGTAATTGTGTCTTTCGACTATTCATTTGGGAGTGTTTTTCTTTCTTTAGATAGGCCTGGATTGCAATATACTTTCCTCTTAGAACTGCCTTTGCTGCGTCCCACAGAAGCTGTGGTTTGTGTTGTTGTTGTCATTTGTCTCCATATAGTCTTTGATTTCTGTTTTGATTTGGTCATTGACCCATTGATTAATTAGGAGAATGTTGTTAAGTCTCCATGTATTTGTGAGCCTTTTTGTTTTCTTTCTAAAGTTTAATTCTAGTTTAATACCTTTATGATCCGAGAAGTTGGTTGGTATAATTTCAATATTTTCGATTTTACTGAGGTTCTTTTTGTGGCCTAGTATGTGGTCTATTCTGGAAAATGTTCCATGTGCACTTGAGAGGAATGTGTATCCCGTTGCTTTTGGGTGTAGAGTTCTGTAGATGTCTGTTAGGTCCATCTGTTCTCGTTTGTTGTTCAATGCCTCTGTGTCTTTACTTATTCTCTGTCTGGTTGATCTGTCCCTTGGAGTGAGTGGTGTGTTGAAGTCACCTAAGATGAATGCATTGCTGTCTATTTCCTCCTTTAATTCTGTTAGTATTTGTTTCACAAATGCCGGCGCCCCTGTGTTGGATGCATATATATTTCAAATGGTTATATCTTCTTGTTGGCTTGACCCCTTTATAATTATTTAATGTCCTTCTTTATCTCTTGCTACTTTCTTCATTTTGAAGTCTATTTTGTCTGATACAAGTACTGCAACACCTGCTTTTTTCTCTTTGTTATTTGCATGAAAAATCTTTTTCCATCCCTTCACTTTTAATCTGGGGATATCTTTGCTTTTGAGGTGTGTTTCTTGTAGGCAGCGTATAGATGGGTCTTGCTTTTTTATCCATTCTTTTACTCTGTGTCTTTTGATTGGTGCATTCAGTCCATTTACGTTTAGGGTGATTATTTAAAGATATGTACTTATTGCCATTGCTGGCTTTAGATTCGTGGTTACCAAAGTTTCAAGGGTTGGTTCTTTACTATCTAAGAATCTAACTTAACTTTCTTGTTAAGTTATTGTAAACACAGTCTGATGTTTCTTCATTTCTCTCCCTTCTTATTCTTCCTCCTCCATTCTTCATATACTAGGTGTTTTATTCTTTGCCTTTAGTTAGTTTTGGGTGGTATGCTTTCTTTGTTATGATTTTATTTTCTGTGGTGACAGCTTTTTAGCCTTGGGAGTGCTTCCCTTTAGAGCAGTTCCTTTAAGATGTTCTGTAGAGGTGGTTTATGGGAGGCAAATTCTCTCAGCTTTTGCTTGTCTGGAAATTGTTTAATCCCGCCGTCATATTTAAATGATAATCGTGCTGGATACAATATTCTTGATTCAAGGCCCTTCTGTTTCATTGCGTTAAATATATCATGCCATTCTCTTCTAGCCTGTAAGGTTTCTGTTGAGAAGTCTGATGTTAGTCTGATGGGTTTTCCTTTGAAGGTGATCTTTTTTCTTTCTCTAGCTGCCTTTAATACTCTGTCCTTATCTTTGATCTTTGCCATTTTAATTATTATGTGTCTTGGTGTTGTCTTCCTGGGGTCCCTTGTGTGAGGAGATCTGTGGGCTTCCATGGACTGCGAGACTATTTCCTTCCCCAGCATGGGGAAGTTTTCAGCAATTATTTCTTCAAAGACACTTTCTATCCCTTTTTCTCTCTCTTCTTCCTCTGGTACTCCTATAATGTGAATATTGTTCCTTTTGGATTGGTCACACAGTTCTCTTAATATTCTTTCATTCCTAGAGATCCTTTTATCTCTCTCTGCCTCAGCTGCTCTGTGTTCCTGTTCTCTGATTTCTATTGCATTAACAGTCTGTTGCATCTCGTCCAGTCTGCTGCTGAGCCCGTCGATGGCTTGTCTCATTTCTGCATTATCTTTCCTGACTTCCCTCACTTCCTCCCTTAGCTCTTGCATATTTCTCTGTAGATCCATCAGCATGGTTATGACTTTTATTCTGAATTCTTTTTCAGGAAGATGCTGCATTTCCATCTCTTCAGATTCCTTCTCAGAGGGGCTCTGAATCTTGGTGAGCTTTGTCTGTATCAATTTCCTCTGCCTTGTCATGCTGGCAGGAGTGGTCGCTGGCAGGTGCTACTTATGTCAGCTGGGCTCTGGAATGGATTCTCTACGCATGCTGTAGATGTCGCTGTTGCTCCACTAATTCGCAGCTGCAGCCGCGCCGTTTTTGTAGGTAGGAATGAATGGGACGCTATTGTTTTCTTTATAAAGTTCCAGCGGGGTTGCTCCCTTCTTTCTGTCACTAGCGAAGGGGACCGAAGTTCCCCAGGACTTCCAGCCTGCAGGGCTGAGCCCGCCGGGGCGCTGGTGTTCCCTCGCTGTGCCCCCGCCTCTCCAAGACCGCTACAAACGGCGCGCGCTTTTCTCTTGTCTCTGGGCGCTGGCTGCACTAGCAAAGGGGACCGAAGTTCCCCAGGACTTCCAGCCTGCAGGGCTGAGCCCGCCAGGGCGCTGGTGTTCCCTCGCTGGGCCCTCTGCCTCTCCGAGACCGCTACAAATGGCGCGCGCTTTTCTCTTGTCCCTGGGCACTGGCTGCACGGTCCTGGCACCTTCCCGGCTCAAAACCTGCACCTTCTGCCTCTCCAATGTCTGATGCACTGCGCGATGTGTGTCAGCGCTCCCGGTGCTCCAGCGCAGACCACCCAGGCTGGTTATTTCGCTGACCTGTTCTTCCAATCCCTCCCGGCTCTGACTCCTCTCCTCCTGCCGGCGCGCTGGGCTGGGTGAGTGTTCGGGTGCCACTGGGTCGCGGTTCTGTATCTCACCCGCCTCGCGGGGTGCTGAGTCCTCCCAGGTGTGGCTCCACGCTGTGCACTTTCCTGTGTGCTCTGATTTCTCTTTTAGGAATAGTTGTATTTACTGTGTTTTCATAGATTTATATGGTTTTGGGAGGAGATTTCTGCCACCCTGCTCACTCCGCCGTCTTCCCGTAAGACCTCGTGTCCAAAGCATTTAAAGTAGATAGAAATAATTTTGCTAAAGTTAAGTGCCATCTGAAAAATTTATAATATGAAATTCAGCCTCAAACAAGGCTGCTGTTTGTTGACAATTTTGAGTTTAAAAAAGACATCACACAGAATTATTAACCTTTGTTGTTTCCCTTTTTGTTTGCCAGGCATTCAGGTTTGCCTCCAGAGTTTTGGAAAAAAATAACAACAATATCATTTTCGGCAAGATATTTATAATATCAAAATAACATGAATTTAGAAGAATAGCTCAGTCGGACATATAAATTTGTGTAACCATTCTGCCGAATATCTGCATATTTATTTGTATAAATTAACACATGTCTTTATAGCATTTATAGTTATTTAAAAAGGAGTGAGAAGAGAGAGGTAGAATTGTTGATTCTAAGATATGTGAAAGATTTAATTTCTGCTTGGTTTGAAATAACAGCAAACTTCAGAGCAGATAATTTTGACAATTTAAGGCAATTACTTTTTTTTTGGTATCATTAATATACAATTTCATGATTAACATTATGGATACTAGACACCCCCCATTATCAAGTCCCCACCACATACCCCGTTACAGTCACTGTCCATCAGCATAGTAAGATGCTATAGAATCACTAGTCTTCTCTATGTTGTACAGCCTTCCCCGTGCACCCCCTTGTCCCCAGGCATATTATGTGTACTAATCGTAATGCCCCTTTTTCCCCCTTATCCCTTCCTTCCCACCCATCCTCCCCAGTCCCTTTCCCTTTAGTAACTGTTAGTCCGTTCTTGGGTTCTGTGAGTCTGCTGCTGTTTTGTTCCTTCAGTTTTTGCTTTGTTCTTATACTCCACAGATGAGTGAAATCATTTGATACTTGTCATTCTCCATCTGGCTTATTTCAGTGAGCATAATACCCTCTAGCTCCATCCATGTTGTTGCAAATGGTAGGATATGCTTTCTTCTTATGGCTGAATAATATTCTATTGTGTATATGTACCACATCTTCTTTATCCATTCTTCTTCTGATGGACACTTAGGTTGCTTCCATTTCTTGGCTATTGTAAATAGTGCTACGATAAACAGGAGTACATATGTCTTTTTCAAACTGGGCTCCGGCATTCTTAGGGTAAATTCCTATGAGCGGAATTCCTGGGTCAAATGATATTTCTATTTTGAGTTTTTTGAGGAACCTCCATACTGCTTTCCACAATGGTTGTACTAATTTACATTCCCACCAGCAGTGTAGGAGGGTTCCCCTTTCTTCACATGCTCGCCAACATTTGTTGTTGTTTGTCTTTTGGACGGTGGCCATCCTACCTGGTGTGAGGTGATATCTCATTATGGTTTTAATCTGCATTTCTCTGATGATTAGTGATGTGGAGCATCTTTTCATGTGCCTGTTGGCCATCTGAATTTTTTCTTTGGAGAAGTGTCTGTTCAGCCCCTCTGCCCATTTTTTAATTGGATTATTTGCTTTTGGTTTGTTGAGGTGCATGAACTCTTTATATATTTTGGATGTCAACCCTTTATTGGTTATGTCATTTATGAGTATATTCTCCAATACTCTAGGATGTCTTTTTGTTCTACTGATAATATCCTTTACTGTACATAATTTTTTAGTTTGATATACTCCCACTTGTTCATTTTTGCTTTTGTTTCCCTTGCCCAGGGAGATATATTCATGAAGAAGTTGCTCATGTTTATGTTCAAGAGATTTTTGCCTATGTTTTTTCCTAAGAGTATTATGGTTTCATGACTTACATTCAGGTCTTTGACCCATTTCGAGTTTACTTTTGTGTATGGGATTAGACAGTAGTCCAGTTTCATTTTCTTACATGTAGCTGTCCAGTTTTGCCAACACCAGCTGTTGAAGAGGCTATTTCACTATTGTATATCCATGGCTCCTATATCGAATATTAATTGATCATATATGTTTGAGTTATTATTTGGACTCTCTATTCTGTTCCGCTGGTCTATGGGTCTGGTCTTGTGCCTGTACCAAATTGTCTTGATTACTGTGGCTTTGTAGTAGAGCTTGAACTGGGGAAGAGAGATCCCCCCTGCTTTATTCTTCCTTGTCAGGATTGCTTTGGTTATTCAGGGTCTTTGATGGTTCCATATGAATTTTAGAACTATTTGTTCCAGTTCATTGAAGAATGCTGTTGGTATTTTGATATGGATTGCATTGAATCTGCAGATTGCTTTAGGCAGGATGGCCATTTTGACAGTATTAAATCTTCCTACCAAGAGCATGGCATTTGTTAGTGTTTTCTTTGATTTCTCTTAAGAGTGTCTTGTAGTTTTTAGGGTATAGGTCTTTCACTTCCTTGGTTAGGTTTATTCCTAGGTATCTGATTCTTTTTGAGGCAATTGTAAATGGAATTGTTTTTCTGAGTTCTCTTTCTGCTAGTTCATCGTTAGTGTATAGGAAAGCAACAGATTTCTGTGTGTTAATTTTGTGTCCTGCAACTTTGCTGAATTCAGATATTAGTTCTAGTAGTTTTGGAGTGGAGTCTTTAGGGTTTTTTATGTACAATATCATGTCATCTGCAAACAGGGACAGATTGACTTCTTCCTTACCAATCAGGATGCCTTTTATTTCTTTGTTTTGTCTGATTGCTGTGGCTAGGACCTCCAGTACTATGTTGAATAAAAGTGGGGAGAGTGGGCAAAACTGTCTTTTTCCTGATCTTTGGTGAAAAGCTTTCAGCTTCTCACTGTTAAGTATGATTTGGCTGTTGGTTTGTCATATATGACCTTTATAATGTTGAGGTACTTGCCCTGTATACCTATTTTGTGGAGAGTTTTTATCATGAATGGATGTTTAATTTTGTCAAATGATTTTTCAGCATCTATGGAGATGATGATGTGGTTTTTGTTTTGTTGATGTGGTAGATGATGTTCATGGATTTTTCAAGTGTTGTACCATCCTTGCATCCCTGAGATGAATCCCACTTGATCATGGTGTATGATCCTCTTGATGTATTTTTGAATTCAGTTTGCGAATATTTTGTTGAGTATTTTTGCATCTATATTCATCAGGGATATTGGTCTGTAATTTTCTTTTTTGTGGGTTCTTTGCCTGGTTTTGGTATTAGAGTGATGCTGGCATCATAGAATGAGTTTGGAAGTATACCCTCCTCTTCTATTTTTTTGGAAAACTTTAACGAGAATGAGTATTATGTCTTCTCTAAATGTCTGATAGAATGAAGCAGTGAATCCATCTGGACCAGGGGTTCTGTTCTTGTGTAGTTTTTTGATTACCGATTCAATTTCGTTGCTGGTAATTGGTCTGTTTGGATTTTCTGTTTCTTCCTTGGTCAGCCTTGAAGGTTATATTTTTCTAAAAAGTTGTCCATTTCTTCTAGGTTAGCACATAGATTTTAATAATATTTTCTAATAATTCTTTGTATTTCTGTGGTGTCTGTTGTGATTTTTCCGTTCTCAATTCTGATTCTGTTTATGTGTGTAGATTCTCTTTTTCTCTTAATACGTCTTGCTAGGGGTTTATCTATTTTCTTTATTTTCTCAAAGATCCAGCTCTTGGTTTCATTGATTTTTTTTTTATTGTTTTAGTCTCCTCAATTTTATTTATTTCTTCTATGATCTTTATTATGTCCATCCCGCTGCTGACTTTGGGCCTCGTTTGTTCTTCTTTTTCCGGTTTCAATAATTGTGACTTTAGACTATGTATTTGGGATTGTTCTTCCTTTTTTAAATAGGCCTGGATTGCTATATACTTTCCTCTTAGAACTGCCTTCGCTGTGTCCCACAGTAGTTGGGACATTCCGGTGTTGTTTTCATTTATCTCCATATATTGCTCAATCTCTGTTTTAATTTGGTCACTGATCCATTAATTATTTAGGAGCATGTTGTTAAGCCTCCATGTGTTTGTGAGCCTTTTTTGTTTTCTTTATACACTTTATTTCTTGTTTTATACCTTTGTGATCTGAGAAGTTGGTTGGTAGAATTTCAATCTTTTTGAATTTACTACGGTTCTTTTTGTGGCCTAATATGTGGTCTATTCTGGGAAATGTTCCATGTGCACTTGAGCAGAATGTGTATCCTGCTGCTTTTGGCTGTAGAATTCTGTAGCTGTCTGTTAGGTCCATCTGTTTTTCTTTTGTGTTGTTCAGTGCCTCTGTGTCATTACTTATTTTCTGCCTCGTTGATCTGTCCTTTGGAGTGCGTGGTGTGTTGAAGTTTCCTAAAATGAATGCATTGCATTCTATTTCCTCCTTTCATTCTGTTAGTATTTGTTTCCCAAATGTAGGTGCTCCTGTGTTGGGTGCATAGATATTTAAAATGGTGATATCCTCTTGTTGGACTGACCCCTTTATCATTATGTGATGTCCTTCTTTATCTCTTGCTACTTTCTTTGTTTTGAAGTCTATTTGTCTAATACAAGTACTGCAACACCTGATTTTTTCTCCCTATTGTTTGCATGAAATATCTTTTTCCATCCCTTCACTTTTAGTCTGTGTATGTCTTTGCGTTTGCGGTGAATCTCTTGTAAGCAGCATATAGATGGGTTTTGCTTTTTTATCCATTCTGTTACTCTGTGTCTTTTGATTGGTGCATTCAGTCCATTTACATTTAGGGTGATTATTAATAGATATGTACTTATTGCCATTGCAGCCTTTGGATTTGTGGTTACCAAAGGTTCAAGGGTAGCTTCTTTATCTAACCATCTGATTTTAACTCACTTGTTATGCTATTATAAACACAGTCTGATGATTTTTTATTTCTCTCCCTTCTTATTCTTCCTCCTCCACTCTTTGTATGTTAGGTGTCTTATTCTGTACTCTTTTGTGTTTCCCTTGACTGCTTTTGTGGATAGCTGATTTTATTTTTTGCCTTTAGTTAGTATTTGTTTGGTCTGCTTTCTTTGCTGTGATTTTATTTTCTCTGGTGACATCTATGTAGCCATAGGAGTACTTCCATCTAGAGAAGTCCCTTTAAAATACACTGTAGAGATGGTTTGTGGGATGTAAATTCCCACAACTTTTGCTTATCTGGGAATTGTTTAAACCCTCCTTCAAGTTTAAATGATAATCTTTGTGGATGCAGTATTCTTGGTTCAAGACCCTTCTGTTTCATTGCATTAAATATATCATGCCATTCTCTTCTGGCCTGTAAGGTTTCTGATGAGAAGTCTGATGATAGTCTGATCGGTTTTCCTTTATAGGTGATCTTTTCTCTCTCCCTAGTTGCCTTTAATACTCTGTCATTATCTTTGATCTTTGCCATTTTAATTATTATATATCTTGGTGTTGTCCTCCTTGGGTCCCTTGTGTTGGGAGAGCTGTGGGCTTCCATGGTCTGAGAGACTATTTCCTTCCCCAGCTTGGGGATATTTTCATCAGTTATTTCTTCAAAGACACTTTCTGTCCTTTTTTCTCTCTCTTCTTCTTCTGGTACCCCTATATTGTGAATATTGTTCCATTTTGATTGGTCACACAGTTCTCTTAATATTCTTTCATTCCTAGAGTTCCTTTTATCTCTCTCTGGCTCAGCTTCTCTGTATTCCTGTTCTCTGATTTCTATTCCATTTTCAGTCTCTTGCACCTCACCCAGTCTGCTCTTAAATCTTTCCATTGTTTGTTTCATTTCTATTATCTCCCTCTGGACTTCATCCCTTAGCTCTTGCATATTTCTCTGCAGCTTCATCAGCATGTTTATGACTTTTATTTTGAATTCTTTTTCAGAAGATTGGTTATATCGGTCTCACCAGGCCCTCTCTGTGGCATTTGAGTGATTTTGGACTGGACCAGGTTCTTCTGCCTTTTCATGGCGATAGAAGTGGTCGCAGGCAGGTGGCATGTGTATCAGCTGGGAGAACAAAATCCCTTCCTGCTTTCTGGTCACCTTGCCCTTCTCCACTGCCTGTGCTGGTTACCCGCACACTGAGGGAAGCCTCTGGGTTAATCCCCTGAGCTGCTGTGGGCAGGGTGGCCCTCAGGATAGCCTAGGATGCTGCGGGGGGTCGCAGGCACGCGGTGTGTATTCTCCTGTGAGAACGGCGCCCCTTTGTGCCTTCTGGACTTTCCACCGGCTTCCTCCATCTGTGCCACACTGCTGCATGCAGGAGGCAGCCTCTGGGTCTGGCCCAGTTAGCTGCACACTGGGAGGAGCCTCTGTGTGGTTCCTGTGGGCAGGGCTGTTCCCCGGAGGCTCGGCAGCTGTGGCAGGTCAGCCAGTTTGCTTGCAGTGCCAGCGGGGGGAATGACTGGCAGGCTGCTTATCTCTGTGAGGGGCTTCAGAGCTGTGTTGCCACCCCGGAGTGTTAGGGAAACTGAAGTTCCTTAAAATTCCCAGCCTGCTGGACTGAGTGTGCCAGGACGATTTTGTCTACCTGTTAAACCCTTGTCCCTTTAAGACTTTTAAAGCACCTGCTTTTCTTTTGTCTCAGCGCAGCCAGCTGTGGGGACCTGTTTGCAGTTTCAGTCTCAGATTTTACTTTTCTGTTTCGCTGATAATCCAGTACACCATGCAACATATGTCTGTGCTCCTGGTGCAGATCACCAGGGCTGGTTATTTAGCAGTCCTGTGCTTCCACTCCCTCCCCACTCTGATTCTTTTCCTCCCACCAGTAAGCTGGGTTGGGGGGAGTGCTTGGGTCCCGCTGGGTCATGGCTTTGTATCTTACCCTTTTTGTGAGATGCTGAGTTCTCTCAGATGTAGATGTAGCCTGGCTGTTGTACTGTATCTTCTGGTCTCTCTTTTAGGAATAGTTGTATTTGATGTATTTTCAAAATATATATGGTTTTGGGAGGAGATTTCTACTGCCCCACTCACACTGCCATCTTGAGAAAATCCCTTTAGGCAATTAGTTTTGAATTCAGTATTTTCTCGATCTAGATTTACCTCTTCTACTATGAGATGTGATAATCATGAAAGTAGTCTAAGATATTTCAGCAAAATCTTTGTACTGAAATTTAGAACGTATAAATATAAGTTTATTTGTAAGTAATTAGGCATAAATTCCTCAAGTTTATCCGTAAGGGACTCAGAGCCCAAGGAAAATGATCTTTGAGAGTTAGCATTCTTTAAATTGTTATGTAAAATAAAACAAAAAATCCCTAGATACATTAAAATTCCACTGAGTCGATGTTGCAAGGGATAGAAGGGCTGGACAAGAGAATTTGCCCTGGATATTTGAATAAGTATATTTTTGTTAAATATTGGAAGTTAATAAATACTCATCAAGCATCTCTTATAAGAACAGTGGTGAACAAAATAGAATCTTTATCTTCATGAAGTTATGTTCTAGAGAAGGAGTATTGACAATTAAAGAAAAGAGGGATTTCAGTTATTTCTCATTGCTAAAAGGAAAATAAAAGAACACCTAGAGTTCTTGAGATGGCACAACAGGTCCTGCTTCGTATGGCTGGGGCTGACCTCTCTTGAGGTGCCAGTTGAGTTGGGATCCAAATGATGAGAAGGTGCTCATGTAGAAATTTGGACAGAGAGAATTTTAAATGAAAGAACAGCAAGCATAAAGGCCTGGATACAGCATCATAAAGAACAGTAGGTATGAAATCGGAGATGTAAACAAGGCCCAGGTTCGATAAAACCATTTAGGCTGTAGCAAGTAAGAAGTTCAAGTTTTAATCTCAATAAAATGGGGTACTACTAGCGAGGTTTAGGCAGAGAAATCACATGTTCTACTGTACTTTCTTAAAAGGTTATTCTGGCTGCTCTTGGAGCACGGCCAAGAGGAACCAGGGAGAACTGTAGGGGACTTGTTGGAGGTAATGGAAAATGGTCATTAAACTAAGCAATGTGTCAGTAAACTGTAGTCAGATTTGAGGTGTTTCAGATGTAAATAGAAACTAAAGAAATTTGATGGATGAAAATGAATTTAGGAAAGAAATAGTTTTTATCTGAACATTTGGTAATTAATCTCAATGAAAAAAGCTTGGGAACGATTTTATTTTACTGTTTATTCATGTACAAATAATCAGTTCTGTAGAGTTTGGTAAGTTTGAGTTGGTAATGGAAATATGGTATAGGCCATCACTTATTGATCTGGCTTTAGAGGAAAGCTCTGGATATTTGTTATATTTAAGGTGATGGGAGAGAGCTAGTTTGAAAATATATATAGAAAAAAGAAAAATTCCAATGACAGAATCCAATGACAGCCCAACATTTATTTGTAGGGCAAGCGGAGAAAGGAAAACTAGCAAAGCAGTCTGAGAAGGGCTGTGAAAAGATGCGGGAAGGAAATGTTTCACACGTTCTTACTTTCATTAATGTAGTCTCAATTTTTTAGTTTCCATTTCCATTCACAATCAGTAGTATTGCTAATTTTTTAAAATCATTTTTCCCCAAAATGATTTTCCCAAGTCTGTTTTTCTCCCCTCAAGTATACATTTAAGTACAGTAATCCTATTATTACAATACTTAGGTTAATATAAACTGAAAACACTGGCCTCAACTTTCCAGTCCAGCACCTGATAAAGATAGAGGAGTGGAATAACTCTGGCTTCAACTGTACTTTTGGAATGTGATAACTTGACAAAACCCTTGGGATCTCACTCGATTATGTTCTGATATTCATGTAAAATTGTCAATGAGTCAGCGTGGTATCCCGTCGTGAGCCTTGGGCTAAGAGCAAAGAAACAATTCCAGCCTTGTCTTGGATATTCAATTCACTAAGACACTTTGAAAAGACCACTCCCCCTGCTTCTTTTCTTTACATACTTAAAATGAGGGGTTAATATGAGATTCTGCATATTCCCATTTAACTTTATTGTGCGACTTTCTATGGTTCTGACACAGACAACTCAAGAACTTGCTAGATTGATACAATGGACGTATAGACTTTATTCTGTTATTAAGCTTTGGGGATCCTGCCCTGAGCCTGACAAGAACACATGTTTTCTTCCAAATTTTTAGTTCAATTTAACCAATCACTCAATTAATTCATGCCTATATCATTAACCACTTACACACAAAGCCATTTGACTATATAAGTTATACAGACAAGCTATGGGTCATTAAAGAGGCTTCTGTACTACATAAACAAGACCAGTGTTTAATTTCAATAATGCTAAAATCTCAACAGACAAAAAATAAAATAATCTTCTCTGGTTCCTATCTGACATCCTTTGAGACTACCACTTTATTTCACCAAATTCTCTGTTTCATTAAAGTTTGTTTCTTGAGAACAGGA
The DNA here is from genome assembly GCA_032199065.1 of Smutsia gigantea. NCBI lineage: Eukaryota > Metazoa > Chordata > Mammalia > Pholidota > Manidae > Smutsia > Smutsia gigantea. The sequence continues at coordinate 255,300 of JAVSCE010008989.1, forward strand.
ACATGCAAGTCAGTAGTAACCTTAGATAGGTTAGCACTTCCAGAGCTTTCACACAGGCTTCCCCTGATCAGAGGGTTGGATTGGCTGAGATTATTCATCCCTCTGTCCTTAGGGCAGGCACACTGAGCCTGAGCGTCTAGAAATCCCTAGGAAATCACCTCCAACCACTTCCTCATTTCTTTAAACCGTGTGTTACACAAATGCCATTTTCTGTGTGCTTCATGAAACAGAGACATCGGAGACACACTATGTTGGCATATTAGAGTCTTTGGAATTATATTTTATCATGAGAGTCCTTCCTCTCACCCCAAACTTTCCTTTCGACTTCCCAGATTCGGACCCAGCTCCCCATAGCTACCACTCCCTCCTCCTCCCTGACAGGATATCCCAAATCCATAAGGATAGTGCTTTTGACGCCTCTGCTTGGACTCTTCCTTTGACCGGACATGGCCCTCCCTTTCTTCCTGTAAATGTCACTCATTTTTCAGAGCTTTCTCAAGTCCCAGTTCTTCCATGAAAGTCTCCAAATTATTTTAGCCTACACTGCATTATCCTGTCTCTTAACCTGAAATCTGAGCTGTTTTTAGGGCCGGTCCATTTGCCGAATACAATGTCAGTTATTCAGCGAGAGAAATCACCATGACTTCAACTCATACAGAACTATGCGAATTTAGTGTTTCCCATAGCGTATATCACTGGTCACTTAGTAACATCTTAATCAAATACTTACTTATTGGCTAATAAAGCATAGAATTGTTCCCTGATTAAATAGACAATTGGATTAAAATGTTTCGATGGGTAAATGGAGGAAAGAAACTTCTCAAGTGAGGTGTGATGCTTTAGAACTCAGTTATGAATGAGACACACTGAGATGAACACCAAGGTGTAATTTGCATATACCAGGAAATCAGTGTTAGTGACCAGGCACAGAAGATTAAGCACATCAAAGAAACCATGTCATTATTAAATGTCAAGTAGGCCTAAGTATTGCCAGTAAGGATTTATAGTTCTTTGAGTGTCTGTGGTCTTTGCACCAAATATGACACAGGTATTTCTAAGAAAAAGGAGTAAAAAAATTTTGCAACTTGCAAGAGAACATTTTTCCACATTCAGAGTATTTTTCTCCTTTTAAAAATCCATTACAAGGCAATGAATTTTTCAGGATTAATACTTTGTCAGATGTTAATCTGCTTATATGTGTGTGTTAGAACAAGAACATCTAGGGGTACATTTCTATAAGGTAGTGATGCCCAGTCATAAAATGATAAGCAATATGAACAGATCATTATACTCTGTCATCTATAGATGACCTTTAAAGGGAATTTTAGTTGTTATTTTACAATTTCCCTTCATTTATTAGCTGCCCTTTCCTAAGTTCCCTTGCTATTATATAGCAGAAATATAGATACATGGCATGAAAAATAGAGAAATATGATTTAGCCATTATAATGGCCCAAGGCTCTCAAGTTTGATTCAATTTTTTTCTCATTATATGAAGAAGGTAGAAACTGATGGTGGCCAATAGACCAGTTTAGGAGAGAAATCTATACATTGTTATCTCTGACCATTAAATTAGTCATTTTATTTTTCAGACTTGGTGGAAGTTCATTAAACTGATTGGATAGGCTTGTAGGATTGCATGATGAGGTCTTATTGTTGGGGAAAGTCATCTAGGTCATAAGTAAAATGACTCATTTAGTCAGTAACAAATGATAAAACAATCTCATTTTTTCTCCTATTCATCTAATCTCCACTATCAAATATAAAAAGGAAGAGAAAAATAAGACTATTAGGATGGCTGATGAATGAACTCTCAAAAAAGAAAAAAGAAGTCTTGTCTTGTGATCATAAGTCTAGAAATGAGCCAGTCTAAATCTCTAGATGGAAGAAGAATGTAATTTGCTTTTTTATTCTTTCCTATTGAATATTGATTAAGAATTTATGTGCAACTTCTCAGCACTCTAGAGGATGCAGAAATAAGATTTTAACTTCCCATTTACTTTGATCCTTTCTTCATTAGGATTAAAGAAGTTTCAAATCACTGTCTGATATAACATTATTAGTGACATTTTCAGGGTTTTCTATTTTTTTTTTACTTTTCTCCTTCTGTCCCTAATTACTTTAAAATGTCATATATATATATATATATATATATATATATATATATATATATATACACATTTTTTTTCCTGAAGTGTTATTTTCAGGAAAGTATATGTATTGGAAAGGCACTTACTGCTAAAGAAATGGAAGAATGCAATTTTATGTTCATCTCAGCTGGAGTTTGAAAAATTACCTTATATTTAGGTTAAATATACAAAATTTGATCTGAACACTGTTGAAAAGAATCTGTAGTGAAGCCCTGAGCATTTTTTTCCATTATTCCATCTCACAAGTTAGCTTAGTCCTACCAGAGTTTTGAGAACATTAAGAAGGAAGGGAAAAGTTTGGATCATTATTATGTGCTCATTAACTTATTGCAAGTTTTCTATAAATCACTGTGATGATGAGTAAGTTGACTCAGAGAGTCAATCATGTGTTTTTCTTACACAGTTAATAAAATGGGAACCGGAGTTTGAACTCAAGTCTATAGAGTTACAGGACATATTACCCCTGTAACATAAGCCTTGAATCCTTATTAAATGTTTATTGTTATCTTCTATCATCTTTTTAGTTTTAATCAACTTAGAGATTTTGATTTAGTTTCTAATTTTATTGAGGAACTTCTCTCCTCAGACAGTGATAGGCCTACCTGTGCTGTTGAGATAACATCCTACCTTCGTTCAGTGTGATATGTCAGTTTAGAAGTAAACCATTCATAAAGGAAAGGACTATCTAGGATCATATCAAATAAATTTTAAATGTTGATCTTATATTAATTATTTAAAGGAATTCAAAATGTCCTCAGTCTGGATCTAACCTTATCATAACTTTGCAGGGAATGAATCTTGTTACTGGTTTCTTTTTTTCTTTTCATGAGGATTTTCTTCTTGAAGGTGGCAAAAGTTCAATAAATTACATAAATATTTTCTCAAGAGTTGCTTTCCTGTACCAAGGATTCTGGAATACAGAAAAACAACAAATTGCTTCTTAGTTAGTTCAGTGGTGGAGCCAATCCTAATGCACAGATTCCAAAATTAAGCAGAGAAATTCTCATTACATACAAGCTGGCCAGATAACTGTAGGGACCAAGGGCAAGCTGCCCCAAGATGTGCCATTGTGACATACAGATTATGTCAGAGTTGAGAACAAAGGCTCAAAAGACTGAGAGACTTTGGCCTCCCCTCCTCATAACTGGATAAAAGGAATTTAGATAGAGGTCTACTCCAGGAAGGGAACTATGACATAGATAGCTATATTATAATGTAAACTAGGTATGGTAGACAGGAAGGGATATGGCTAAATCTGTTAAAATTCCTCTCTGTGCCTTGTGTATTATTTCTGTTTGGCTCACCAAACATTTGTTTATCAAATACTCTTTCCATATTCCTATGAACTGCTTCCCTTTTCCTGTGAAGTGTCAGACCCTCATTCCCTTCTACTTAGTTCAGGATGACGTATATACCTCATTTCCCTAACTGTCCCGTGTGTACCTAATTAAACTTTCTTTTCTCCTGTTCATCTGTCCCATGTCAATTTGATTCTTAAACCAGCTAAAAGAACCTCAAGAGGTAGAGGAAACTTCTTCCTCACCAACACAACCTTTAAAAATCCATCTGTGTCCAAGTACCTTGCCCTGGAAAACGGAGAGGCCTTGCTTAATTCGCTAAAGGACCTCTCAGTTTTTCAGGACCTTGCTTAGTTCTCTAAAGCCACATTTAGTTCCTATAAGATAATGGAGTCACCGGCTGTGAATACTGGCAGAAATATTTGACCTGCTTATACTACTAGCCACAGAAGCAACCTTTCTGCTGCTCTTAAGAGACATTACTTCATTTAATAGCCCTCCTTGCTTCTGAGATGATGCTGAAATTTAAACCCAATAGTGGAGTTTTCTCTTCTTCCTCATCCCCTGAAAAAAAAATCATGTCTTATTTACATGATACATTGAGGCTGGCTTCATGAGTAATCTCTGAGCCTCTCTGCTTTCTTGACTGCCCAAATTGATTGCCAGTTTGGAAAGCCATTCTTGGAATATTGTTCTGCCGGATGTATCCAAAAGTAAAAGCTGAAATACATGCCCCATTATTCAATGTGAATCTTCCATAAGAGAAGGGAGGTGAGATTTATTTTCACTTAGTATATGCCATGCAGTATTCCAGGGTCTCTACTAGATTATTTTCTTGAATATTTGTAATCATTCAACGTGGCAGATATTTTTCTCCCTATTTTTTATCTGAAAAACTGAGCCAGAGAAAGGCAAATAGATTTTTTCCTAGTTCCTTGGGCTCTTAAAGGGCAGAAAAACTTTCCAAAGCAATGTCTAATAACTGCAAGCCATTCTACTGGGCTGCAGAAGAGATACATTTTCCTCATTCCTCAGTGAAGCATTGCCATAATTCCAGCCCACTGAGCAGACCATCGAGAGCAGTCATCCCTGTCATTTTGCAAAGACAATTTCTTTGAGAACGTAAATTCCTCGGATTCAGTGTATTTGTTCTCCCAGCGTCTTTACCTGTGAACTATCCAATGCAGTTGTTTCTCAAAGTGTGTAATTGGACCACTAGCATCACCATCCCCTGAGAACTTCCCAGAGACGCAGATTCCTGGGCCCCATCCCAGGTATGCTGAATCAGAAACTCTGGGGGAGAAGCCCGACAGTCTGTGTTTAACAGGCTCTCCAGCTGATTCTGATGCACAAGAAAATTTGAGAACCACTAACCTAATTATTAACCTACGTAGCAGAAAATCATTCAGCTGCTTGAAGTTCTGAATCTCTTACTTTAGAGATTTTTTTTCTTTGTGCTGAAGTCAAGCAATATTCCACAGGGTTTGGAATTGAGTTTTTCTACTATCCATATAAAATAGATTGGAAATCAGAGCATTTCCTCTGGAAATGTGGAGAGGGAACTTGTAAAAACACCTTTCTTGTAAGCTTGTGTATCTAAAAAGGAGCCCCGTTTATGGCAAATGCACTCATGCGCTCTCTCTCTCCTTCTCTCTCTCTCTCTGTCTCTCTCTCTCTCTCTCTCTATATATATATACACACACACACAAACATATATACATCTATGTGTATGAAATGAAGGGAAATGTGGCTGTTTTGGATGTTGTAGCTTTCTTTCCCAATGCTCAAAATTTCCCCCAAATTAATTTCCTCAGTTAATTTTGCAGAGGAGAACACTGACATCCAGAGTGGAACATGACAAATCTATGTTAATGTAAATGGTTACAGGTAAATCTGGGACTTGAATATCCTCCTTCTAGTTCCTAGTTAGTAGATATCTGTGAGCATATGACATTTTCAGTGATGAATGGCATTTAGAGACAAAGCTCCCACCTCAGTTAAAATAATAACAATTAAAAAGAAAAACATCTTGACTAAAAAATTCACACTGATTAGTAATATACATCACCATGGTAATAGACTTTTTGTTCTGTAAACCCACAGGGTAGAATACTATACAGCAGATAAAATGAAAATCAGATTCAAATTTATCAACATGAATAGATATCAAAATAAGGCATTAAGTGGGAAAAACAAGCTGTATAAATACACTTTCAAAGGTTAATTTTAAGTAAGATATAAAAACAGACAAAATTGCTGCACTTATTTACAGATAGAAAAATGGGTAGAAAAAGAGAGGAGGGATGCACATGAAAATCAGAATGGTGATGCCTCTAGAGAAAGAAGGAGGGAATTTATACGAAGAGCTTTGAGGGAGACTTCAGCTGAATCTATATTTTATTTCCCTAAAAATATCTGAAGCCAACATAATAGAATGTCAACCTTTGTTAAATTTTATTGGTGGGTAAAATGACATATGCTATATTTGCATCTGTAACTTTCATTTGGCATGTAATAATTTCTCGTTTGAAAGGGAAGGTAAAGTGTAGAATGGGTTCTAAGGCAAGGAGTATGATGGAATTTGTCCCTGTGGCAGAGGCTCTGCATTAAGGCTAGTGCTCTCCAGACATGGGCACCTCATGATTTCATGTGGAACCAATGGAAATGGTATGGAGCCCAGGGGCCTGCCTGGCATCTGTCTTGTTTAAGTGAATGCTTAGATGTTGTAGTTCATCCTTTTCCTTCACATTTGAGAGCTGCTAAGAGTGACTAGAATCTCTGAAGGATTTGGATGTTGGGTTGCTTTATGCTCTCTCAATAGATCAGATGCATACCTGTGGTTGGAGCTATTTAATCAGAATTTCATAGAAGAGGACACAAATTTCTAGACAGCCTTTTATCATGGTCAGCAGGTTCATGGCCTCCTTTGTTTTGCAGAGACCAAGTAATCTCTTAGATAATTCTGTGACTTCTGAATGGATAAGAGAGTCAACAGTTGCTCTGCATAACTTTAATTTATGCTTCAAATTCCATCAAGAACATGAAATCGCTTTGCACCCTATGTCCACACCCACCTCCAGGGACATACCTCTTAATATCTTGCTCACTTCTGTGCCTACCACACCTAGACTATTCCTGTCTCAGCATAAGTAATAGAGAGCTGTTATTTACAATAGCCAAGAAATGGAAGCAACCTAAATGTCCGTCAGTAGATGAATGGATAAAGAAGATGTGGTACATATACACAATGAATATTATTCAGCCATAAGAAGAAAACAGATCCTACCATTTGCAACAACATGGATGGAGCTAGAGGATATTAAGCTCAGTGAAATAAGCCAGGCAGAGAAAGACAAGTACCAAATGATTTCACTCATATGTGGAGTAGGAGAACAAAGAAAAAACTGAAGGAACAAAACAACAGCAGACTCACAGAACCCAAGAATGGACTAATAGTTACCAAAGGAAAAGGGACTGGGGAGGATGGGTGGGAAGGGAGGGACAAGGGGGAAAAAGGGGCATTACGATTAGCAGATGTAATGTTAGGGGGGGCACGGGGAGAGCTGTACAACCCAGAGAAGACAAGTAGTGACTCTATAGCATCTCACTATGATGATGGACAGTGACTGTAATGGGGTTAGTGGGGGGGACCTGATGAAGGGGGTAGTGTAATCACCATAATATTGCTCATTTAATTGTAGATTAATGATATCAAAATAAACTTAATAAAAAAAACTGAAGGAACAAAACAGAAGCAGACTCACAGAACCCAAGAATGGACTAACAGTTACCAAAGGGAAAGGGACTGGGGAGGGTGGGTGGGAAGGGAGGGAGAAGGGGAATAAGGGGCATTATGATTATCACACATAATGTAGGGGGTGGGGCATGGGGAAGGCAGTATAGCACAGAGGAGATAAGTGGTGACTCTATAGCATCTTACTATGCTGATGGACAGTGACTGTAATGGGGTATGTGGTGGGAACTTGATAATGGGGGGAATCTAGTAACCACAATGTTGCTCATATGATTGTATATTAATGATACCATAAAAAAAGAACAGACTACTGGTATACACACACACACACACACACACACACACACACACACACACACACAAAGCCCACACTGATATTAGAATAGACTTGGTAGTTTCCCTACATTTTCTCACTTGGGAGTCCTCAGAGCAGCTCTGTAACATAGATATTATTATACCCACTTAATAGATGAGAAAACTGAGGACTCAAAAGTGGCTGAGCGCTGCTTTCACACACTAGCTTCCAGAGCCTGCAAATAACTGCTATTTCCCTAGCTGGTAATGAAGAAAGTTGGCATCTAAAATTAATACAATATACAATGTTTTGCAACATGGGTCTGTAGGAATCTCTTGAAAGCATTTTAAGGATAAATAATTCCTGTCTCTTAATTGTATATGTGACAAAACCAAGGCCCAGATATTTGTCTCAAATCACAAGATTGTAGCTGAAATGAGAACTCAGATCTCCATACTCCTAGTTCAGAATGTTACCTACTAAACTGTACTTCCCCAGTGTGGTCCCTGGGTTCCACAGGATACTAACAGATGCTCTCTGAAAAAGGTGAGATACAGTAAACCACCTCTGGGTGAAACAAATTAAATATTGTCTTTTACCGCAGGACCTCTCAGCCTTTTCTGGGCTCATAAGGGTTTTATATAATCTGAATCTCTGAGAGTTTTGTGTAATATATGGTATTTTCTCAATTTATTTGACTATGGAACCATTTTTTTAAATCAGGTATCTTGAAGCAGTCCATCCCAATGATCAGAAAAAATAAAAAATAAAAAATAAAAATAATAGATAGCTGTTGTTTGTGGATAGAAGTCCTCAGCCAATGCAACATGGTATTATTGGCATTAGCCTCACTTGAGGACATTGTCCCATTTGAGTGAGAAATGATTATTTTGTAGACTTCAATGCATTTAAGGTTTAGAGGCCTGCTATAGTTCTAAAACTCTTCATTACTTAATTTTCACAAGCTTGAATCAATATGTTCTTCCAGTATCTAAGCCTGAAAGAGACTGGCAGAAAGTACTGACTTTGTCTCCAACTTTCCTAAGAATGAGAGCAGTTCTAAATAGGCCCAAAACAGTAAATAACCTAATCTCCATTCACTCCATGGCTGTTCATTGCAAAGTAGGGTTTATTCTAGCAGTGATTCCAAGAGGGTCATTATGCAAATAAACCATGATATGCTAATAAACCAGATTATTCTCTTTAAGATGGAATCCTACCGTAGAATAGCTGAGCCCTTTGCAGTAACTCCTAGAAAAGGAGTCACAGAAAGACTGCAGAGAATTTTATAATCCTGTTGTCTCACCTTTTCACACCTCTTTACTTTTGTACCTCGTGTGTGGTTCTTAACTATTATCTCCTTCATCATATTTATGTCCAGATTAGCATCTGGATCTGTACATAGCTTCCTAAGAGGAGTCTTCATGAGATGTTAGTATATGGTGTAGAATCATCTAAAAGGTTGGTAGTACCGACTAACACACTTTTGGAGTGTTGTGCTGGGGACACGGAGCAGTGTCATGGAAGCTCACAGGATTGGAGCCTGGATACCCTTGACAGAACCTTTCCACAAAGGAAATTCACAGAGGACCAGAAGGGCTTCATTTTAGAGAGGCTTAATTGGAGGGAGTGGTGCTATAACCAAGGAGGGAAGACTGAAGACTGTGATTTGGGGGTCACCCACCAATGGTGGTGTATGAAAATGAATGGGGCTTGCATGGGTATGAGGATTGGGAGGAAGGCCACACTGCAGTAGTCCAGCACATGGGCTCTGTAGTCAAATCCATTGAATGGCTCTGAGAATATTTTCTAACCACTCTCACACTTTTTCTCCTCTATTACATGGGGATAAGGGAAAAAATGAAGATCAAATGAAATAATATATCAATAATATATCTACTGCATCCCTTATCACAGTGCCTGGTTCTTAATAAATGAAAAATAAATGCTATATATTATAAAGTAAATGAGAATACCTATTAAATGCCTACTGTGTTCTGGGAGCTTGGGATAAATCAGTAACAAGACCATTATGGTTGCTGTACATATGGAATTAAGAAGAGTCAAACTGAAGAGAGGAGAACTGAATCTTGGCAAATTCTTGGAAAGGGTGGTATTTAAAAATATTTTTCTCTATATCCCTCTAGTAGATGTGATTGCTACCCTGCACGTGTTCTTGGCTCATGTCTACAGCTCTAAAGGAGTTTGCCTCTGAACACCTGCTAGTCTCTGTGCCTCAGCATGGGTGGGGAGCGTCTATTGCCAGCCAGAAATGCCAGGCAGTTAATAGCCAAGTGAGCATCCTTTACCCCCAACAGATGGGGAGCAGTGGGTACGTGTGCCAGCTTCTCTCATCTTGGGTAATTGTAGGCATGTTGTACTTTGATTCCCCAATTTCTCCAGGGGGATTGAGTTCCATTTACCCAGAGCCTGATAGTTTGATGACATAGTCTTCACTGGCCTCATTCCCTGCTCTCCCAAATGACTACCTGTACTTGGATTCTTGTTTGAAGGGTCTGCTTTGCAGGGACCCCATACAAGGCAACTATAGACAATGCCACTGGACTTAGTATTCATTGACTACCCTCTATGGCAGACACTGATACAGTCACTTCATTTGGTTTTAATTATTATTTATAAAAATCCTGTAACCTAGTAGTTGCATCTCATCTTGTAGGTTATAACATTTTGGGTGAGACACTGAGTAACTTCCTAAAGTTGCTGTTATTTGTAAGTGGTAAGTGGTTGTTGGAATCCTGTGTTGACTCCAGTGGAACTTTTTGCAGTAAGTTGCTTAACATTCAACTTTGAAGGCAAAAATCACCTAGAGAGCTAATAAATAAGTAAATAATCTTACTGGGTGTTCGACTCTAGTAGCCTTTTGCTTAAGATTCTGTGGTTATATTTGTCTTGGCTGAAATTAAGTAGTATGTGCATTTCAAATAATCATTCTGTAAGACATTTTTGCAGCCAAAGAGGCAGCAAGTGACTGTGTGTGTGTGTGTGTGTACATGTGTTCGCACATGTGTGCACATGTGTGTATGGATATAGACATAGATATTGTAGGGGAGGAGAATTAATTTTCCCTTTACCCTTCTAGTTCTTTACGTGAAAACTAAGCTAAGGCAGATTAACATTAATAAAATTTTATTTTATTAATAAAAGACAGATTAATATGACAAAAACAGAGTTTAACCTGTAACTTTATATAAAATGGGAGATACCAGGGAAAAAAGAGTAACTCCCCAAAGTCGTTTAGAAATCAGGCTTAAATACACATCCTAACAGGTAGGGAAAGGGAAGGGAGATGAAGTCTCATAGGGGAGAGTAAATGACTTTTGGGAAGGATGAATAGGTGCTTAGGAGAATGGATAGGAGGTGTGATAGTTTGTATGTAACAAACTTTTTCTGGTGTGCTGTAAACTAGTCTCTTGTCCTGTGGTAAGAATCAGTTTTCTTTGGTTGATGAAACTGTGGAAGGGATTTTTGACACCTGTGTGCCTGTTGAAGGACCTATTTTTAACAGATAAGGGGAGTTCAGAGAAGGTTTCTTGTCATTTGCTTGTTTTTCAGGTGTCTATAGCTCAAAATAATCAATACACCAAAGTGGCACGTTTTGGGATGGCATATTCTGCTACCCTTCAATATCTGTATCAATCTGTCTAAATTTACCTGTCTGGTTTTCCATATTTCTATCTATCTATCAAGCCATGCCATTTCTTTGGTAGGAAGTTTTAGGCATGTCTATTCTCTGATCTTATTTTCTCACTAGCTTGAAGGTCTTTATAATTGTCACTACAAGCATGTATCCAGTTAATTTAAATCTCATTTAAGTCCATTATAGTTTTCTACAGATAGCTCTGAGAGGACATTGTATGCTTTTCACAGCCCCACTGGCTCGCGTGTGTCTCAGCTCAGGTTTGTACCCTGTGAAGTCTGAGCCACCCTTCACATGAGGAGCTAAGGCAGCATATCTGTACTGCCTTCTAATGATTTCATCTCAATTGCAAAGCACTGGCTTATGGCCCTATTTATAATTCCAATTTTAGAAACTTCTTTTTATGGGTAAGAAATACTTTTTAAAGGATGTAATAAGAGGGATGACTATATTAACAAAAAGCTGGAAAACGTGTTAGGCAAAGTGGAGGTATGATACTTGTGTGAACTTAAAATTTCAACCATGTCCCTTGGCACTCACTTATACAAGACTTTATGCTGGGCCTCAGGTTGCCAGAAGTACGAGGCAACTTGGGGTAGTGAGAGCACAGGGTCTTCCAAGTGAAATACAGTTATGTTCAAACTCTGAAATATATCAATATTAGTATCATAATATCTATAGTAATATATTAATATATATGTTATATATTATTATGTATGTAATAACTTTGGCACTTTGGACAGATAGTGGGGACTCAGAAATGTTTACTGAAGTCCTATTTTCTAACTTAAGCTTTACAAGCCTCAGTTTCTGCATCTGTAGGTTGGGGATAATTTCTACTTCATAGAGTTGTTATGAGTAATAAACAACACACATCTGAAAATATTAGAACAATGACTGGCATTAAGTAGATAATATCAACCTATGATTCCATTTGAACATCTAATTAGACCTTCTTTACTTATTTACTCTTCTATTAACCCCTGAATAGATTCTTCAGCTACTAACTCATTATACTTACTGTCCCAAGCATATGCTACACTCACTCATATCTCCACACTTGCTTATGATGTGTCTGCATCAAAAAAGTCTTATTTTCCATTCCTTTTTGGCCATTTACATTTTACTCATCATTCTAGAACAAACTCAAATGTCACTTCCTTCATGAAGCCTTCTCTAATAACCCCTGTGTTCTCTTTCTCTCATCTGTTTCACTTATTATGCACACCATTTAATCAAGGACATTCCTTTATTATATTTTATCTTAATTTCTCAGTCTGTTTCTTGTATTTTAAATCTCTCACCTCAGAAAGATTACAGACTCCTTTGGGAAAGTAACCATATGTTAACCTTTTTCTTTCTCTAGAGCGATTTACAAATATTTGTAATAGTTGCCTGGTTCTGTTGTCCTTCAGTCTCACACCTTTCCCCATGGTGGCATTGCAAGGGTCATTCTAAACACTATTTTTGTCAATAGTATCCTTCCCCTTCATAAACTTCTGATGATTCTAAATAATATACAGAGTAAACATCAAGCTTTGAAGCCAAACATTTACAGTGTACTACAACTTTGACCTTATCTTTCTCTCAGTATCTTTTCTTAAGTACTGCTTTCTTAGGCAATGGCTCTTTCTTGCACAACGAGTACAAACGTATTTTCTTACCTATGCGACTTTGGTCATATACCTAGTACCTGCCCACAATTTCTTCTCCCCATTTTCCAATTATCTAATTACTATCTTTCTTACTATTAAGGCTTGCCATACTGCTCCTGCCCACATGATCTTTCTTTCTTAATGACTGTAAGCATTTTAATATCTTTACAACTCATTTGATGCTTAGAATCATTACCACCATCATCTTTATTATCAAGATAATATCCATTGAACACTAATACATGCCAGAAACTGATAAACACTTAAGGTTGTCTCATTTAATTGTATTTCCCATCTGTGTCTACTTTGTATTTAAACTTGAATAAAGCCTTAAAGTCAGGAGTCATATTTTATGCTCTCAGAACTACCAGCGGTTGAACATGTATATTACTTGTATATTACTTTTGTAATTTAGGATCATATATTCATATTTATTTAATGGATATTTTTTAACTGAAAACATTTCTGATCCTCCACCCCCGGATTAATAAGGTCATTCGTAAGCAGTGTATTTATAAAATACATTAAGGAAAATCAAATTATGGTCATTGAAACGGTTATTTTCTTGTCACAAAATCAATTCCTTCATATATGTATGTATTAAGAAACAGTATATTTGTTGACTAAGTGTAATAGTTACATGCTTAGGATACAACAATAAATAAGATCAGTCAAGAATATATGCAAAGTTACAAATAGTTATAACACTAGTTTGTGAGGATTGTCAACTGAGTGAAGTTAAAAATTCAGAGAAAGTACGACCTAGTACATTTGAAGGGAAATAAGGTTAGCTTTGGAAGACTTTTGGAAACATGGAATCCAAAAATGTCTTAGGACAAGAAGATAGTTTAGATAAAAAGATGTATAAAGGCAGGAAATCTTGATAGGACAATCGGTGATTAAGGAAGCCATAATGTCACCCCAAAATATGCCACTGACAAAAAATTATTTTCTACTGAGGCACTTAAAAAAAAAACAGCACATGCAAGAAAGGTACTCCATATCACTAATCATCAGGGAAATGCAAATCAAAACCACAACGAGATATCACATCACACCATTTAGAATGGTCACTATCCAAAAGACAAGAAATAACCAGTACTGGTGAGGATGTGAAGAAAATGGAACCCTTCCACATTGTTGATGGGAATGTAAATTGGTTCTGTCACTATGGAAGGCAGTATGGAGGGTCCTCAAAAAAGTAAAAATAGAAATACATACAACCCAGTAACTCCACTTCTAGGAATTTATCCAAGGAAAACAAAATTTCTGATTCAAGAATATATATATGCACCCCTATGCTTATTGCTGCATTATTTACAGTAGGCAAGGTGTGGAAGCAACCAAAGTGTCCATCAGTAGATGAATGGATAAAGAAGATGTGGTACATATACACAATGGAATACTATTCAGCCATAAAAGAGAAAGAAATCCTGCCATTTGCAACAACATGGATGGACTAGAGGGTATTCTGCTAAGTGAAATAGCCAGGCAGAGAAAGAGAAGTACCATATTGTTTTATTTATTTGTGGAATCTAAAAACAAAACAAAATAAAATGATCAAAAGAGCAGTAGACTCATAGACACTGAGAAGTGACTGGTAGTTACCATGGGGGAGGATTGGAGTGGGTGGTGGGTTGGGTGAGCAGAACAAGGGACACAAAAATCTCAATCATAGTATAAGTTGGTCACGGGGGCTGTAGTACAGCATGGGGAATATAGCCAGTGATTCTGTGACATCTTTCTGTGTTGACAGATAGTAACAGTACTAGTGGGGGTGAGGATTTAACAATGTGGGCAACTGTTGAACCACAGTGTTGTATACTTGAATCAATATAATATTGTACATCAACTATACTTCAATAAAAATATAAAATATAAAGTACAAAATATAAAAATATAAGATATAAAATAAAAAATAAGGTGCTCTGGCTCTTCTCTCATTCTTCGTGAAATCAGGAGCTACAACTCCCTTATGGAAGGTATTCTTCTTACAGTACGAAAGAACATTCTTATCAATGATGGGAAGTTGAAGCCCAGATAAAGCTGCATAAACAGACATTGTTAAAATAGTTCTTAACTTCCTTAGCCTCCCAACATGGTTTATCTACTTTTCCTCAATTGCCTCTCTTTTTCCAACCTAATATAAAGCATTTAGGTTTTGCCACTTCTTTGGGTCTTCATTTTCTTATGAAGGCTCCTATATCATATAACATTTGTATTAAATAAATAAGTATTCTTTTCTCTTGTTAATTTGTCTTATGTCAATTTAATTCTGTCTTGCTGATGACTCTGGGAGGATAGAAGTAAAGTTTTACCTCTCCTACACTGAAGAATTGAAGAGCAAAAAATATTTGTGTTTAGGTCATAGATAAGTGAAAAGGGAGGTTTAAGTCTGGAAAGCTTATTTGAGACTTTTTGGAAAGGGTCTTTTGGCAAGTATAGGTTTTTATATTAGAGGAATAACATTTTTAGATTTGTATTTTAGAAAGATAATACCTTATAGTTTTCCTTATGAAAATGAATGTATTAATTATAAAATTTTACTTGAGCAGATGTATTGTTCAACTAATCCCCTTGTTAGACAAACTAATGCTAGTTTGTTTAGACCTCCATTTTTTGTCTTCTTGAAGGAAATAATTCAATCAAGAGACAGATTTAAGACAGTTTTAAGTGGCAGGGGTTTATTAAGCAAAGCCAAAGGACAATCTCAAGAAGGGTGGATAGCAAGCTGTCTGGAAACCAGAAGCAGCCCTGCTGTTAGGATTAGGGTTGGTTTTTCAAATGGTAGAAAGTCCTTCCCCTTGTCCTTATATCATTTAGTTGACATGTTTACTGACAGTTTCAGATCATGTCATCTTCTTCCTAGTGCACAGGTACTTACCCGTAAGTATCCAAGGGAAGGGGATTGGAAAACCACAATGTAAATTTATTATAATTATGGTATAATGAACCTTGAGGTAGCTCTGGGTCACCTTCTGGGTCTTAGTGTGCTTGCAGGCAACTTGTGTTGTGGTCCAGAGTCCTTTGGGCTTTCTACATCTTGTTTGGCACTGATAAGACAGGAGACTGAACCACAAACAGGGGTTTGGGTGTGTTCTGCCACCTGGTAACAAGGCGGTAGGTGGAGAAGGGGCGGACCTCACCCATGACAGAGTAGAAACTGCTCATGTTTGCCTAGCTACCTGACATCCTGAATTATTTATGTATTCATTCAGATATATGACTTGAGAATTTTCTTAAGTATAATCAACATTTCTTGTGTGTGTCTTTGGTATAAATTTGATACAGTTAGTTTTGTTTCTCTCTTGAAGAATAGTTTTGCTACATATAGATATAAACTATGTAGCATCAAAATGCTCTTTCCAATATTTGCTTATTATGATTAAGACTCCAGCTCTAATTGTTTTCTTTTTATGGGAGGTCTACGATTTATATTACTGGCTGGGGAGCAGTAGGCCATTTGGCTTAACATGTAGATGAACTCAGATATCCTGAAACCATATGGTTAACCCCAAAAGATTTTATTTTTTAACCCCCCAAAATGCATCTCAAATCCCTCATAACTTAAATCTGCCAGAATACATTCTTTGGTAGAGTTCAAAACAGCATGAATTTTGTGTGGGTTTGTATAGACCAACCCTTATGTTATCAAGGTATTGGTTTCTCAACCTGTGATATGACTTTTAAGCAAGGTATTTTTTGTTGCTGGAAGTGGTCCTGTTATCGGGCAGCTGCATCTTGGGAGGTCTTCCCCTGCACACCAGGTGAAACCTCACCCTGGATAGGGGAGGACTCTTGACTCTGAACAAGAAAGAATTCTTGAGCAGGTCAGAAGAGTGTAGGTAAGGGAAGAATTCATTAAGTGAGAGAGGCAGGGAATGGCAGCTGTGTTGCAGGCAGCAGAGAGCAGGGAAGAGCAGAGGGAGGGAAGTTCATTGACCTCCTGCTCTGCATAGGGCAGATATCCCTTGCTAACTCCTAAAACCATGGGATCCAGTGTGTGCTTGGATCTGCAGGGTGTGGGAACTAAGTTTCCACCCCAGGATTTGGGGAAGTGTGGGTAAAATTGCAATATTTCCAGAATCTCTCACCTGGCTTTAGTGCAGCTCCATATCAATAGGTGTTTCCAAGGGGTGGAGAGAAGTAGTCATCTCCAAATCAATAGGTAATTACATGGGCAAGCAAGGGCTTATCCGGACCAGAGATGTTGGGTGGAGCTGTCTCTTCTGCAGCAGCTGGGTTGAGAGAGATGGGACAACTGCTTGTAAGAACTAAAGGAGTTTCTTAAACTTTATTTCTCTCTTTGACTGATTTCAGGCTCAAAGGTATTTTGTGCCAGGATTTCCCCCCAAGAGTTACATCTGGTGGTAGTTGGAAGGACCTCTGAACCTGAACCTGAAATCTGTCTACATGGGTGCAACCCTTGGGAAGACTGCCTCTAGGGATGGTGGGAAAGCCCCAATGGCTGCAGCAGTAGAGGGTGCAGCTTCACTCAGGAACCCCCTATAGGTGGCGCTTCCAATTGCGGAAACCCTAGAGGGGAATTGGACTAGGGCAAAGCACCTCCTAGAGGGGTGGGGCATTTTCCAGAATTGTGGACAGGTGGAGACTCTGGAAGCTGCAAAATTAGCCCTCCATCAGATAGAACACTGCTTAGGGCTCTGAAAGGCTGTGTAGCAGCTGGCATTGTAGGAACTCTTTTCATTGAGTTAGTGGAAAATGTTATCGAGGAGAGAGAGAGGTGTTATCTAGGAAAGAGACAGTCTTTGGCAGGAGAGAGAAACACTTCAGTATCTCTTGGAGTAGCTGAGTGATGACCTCTGGGATGCATTAAGGAAGAAAGACAGTCACTGAGAAGACAGGGTGTGCTCCTGGAAGATTCCTTAGCAGCAGTGAGGAGGGAGGCAGCAGGAGAGTCTGCATTGCAGAAGGTTGTGGGGGAGGGGAAGGAAAGAGGGGTGTCTTCAGCCCAGGAGATAGTGAGGGAGGTGCTGGGAGAGGATGAGGGGTTGGGGCCAAGGGCTGATCTGTTGCCGAGACCACCACCCAAGGCACCAGGCTCTCCTGTATTAAAGGCCTGCCCGGTTGTAACTAAGAAAATAAAAATGCAACAACCACAAGCTCCTCAGTGGGAGGAGCCACCCCCTCCCCAAGTTGTGGAGCACTCCATGTTCTGCCCCAATACCCAGGATGAGCGTGGATGCGAGCATCTGTTATTGGCTGAAGCCATCCGAACCTCTGCCTACAAGGCTTTTGTGTTTCTGGGATATGGGGTGGAAAACATTGTGATGTCTAGTTCTGAAATGAGAAGACTGGCTTTCCTGGCGACTCACCCTTCTCTCCAGCAGCAGTTGCAAAGTGCCTGTCACACCTCAGGGAATAGCGTGCTTCTGGATTGGCTGACAGCAGCCATCGGGACAGTTGTCCTAATCAGGGTGATCTACTATACTTACCCACTAGCTGGAAAATGTATGCAAAGCTCCAGCAGGTGTTACAGGAGCTGGGCTTGAAAAATATCATCTATAATATGGACCACCAGGGCCCCGATGAGGATTTGTTTACTATAGGAATGAAACATCTGGTGCTCCATACAGCTCCCCCATCCCTAGTGAGTCCCTAGTGAGTATTCGTGTCCCCCACATAGAGCAACCCATAAGTGAGACTACTGGTACTTTAGTAGATCTGGGGGAGGTTGAAACAATAAGAGCCTGGAAGTACAGGCTATGACTGAAAGGGGAGGTGCAAAAGGCCCCGTGGAGGTCTTGAAGACCCAAATGTGGGTTGATTTCATAAAGGCCCGGGTAGTGAAAGAAAAACTTGATGGGCAACCCAATAGGATCTTGTTAGAACTGTGGCACCAATTAAAGCCAGAGCAGTAGTTCCAGCCGCTGAGGTCCAGGACACAGAAGCTGGAGGCAAAGCCCCATGTCTGGCCTGTGTCTCTACAAGACTTCCTGGGGGACAGTACTCAGGCTCCGCCTGGACCCTCACACCCACAGGATGATGACTGGGCACCACAGTTTTACTTAGGGGAGGATCAAGGCCCCCACCTTGTGGGATGTGGTGGGGACCAGAGGCCACATGTAGAATTAGCAATTCACTGGTCCTCTGTGAATGTACAATGTGCCCTAGCGATGGTGGGCACAGGAGCTGATGTTCTCTGATTTATGGCAACCCTGAGTATTTTCCTGGGACCCCTGTTCTGATAGATGGCTGTGGGGGTAAGGCATTTAGAGTGAAGAAAGCCAAAATCCCATTGGGGATAGGGCGTTTACCCCCAAAGAAGTATACTGGGTGCATTTCTCCCATCCCTGAATATATTTTGGGGGTGTCTATCCTGCAGGGCCTGTGGTTACAGACCACTGCAGGTGAGTTCAGACTGAGGGTACGTGTGGTAAAGGCAGTAGTGAGGGGACATGCCAAGCACCCGCCTGTAGCTCTGCCTATTCTTAGGTAAGTGACAAATACTAAGCGATATTAATTGCCTGGGGAGCACAAGGAAATTGGAGAAACTCTACAGGAGTTGGAGAAGGTGGGCATCATAAAGCCCACTCAGAGTCCTCTTAATTCCCTGGTGTGTCCAGTGAAAAAGCCAGACAGCTCCTGGCATATGACTGTGGACTACAGGGAAATGAATAAAGTCACCCACTTTGCATGCTGCTCTCCCTCTATAGTGGCCCTTATGGATACACTAAGTCATGAACTAGGGATGTATCATTACATTGTGGACTTTGCTAATGCTTTCTTCTCTATTGACACAGCACAGGAAAGTTGGAACAGTTGGCCTTCATGTGGGAAGGCCGGCAGTGGACATTCACTGCCCTTCCACAGGGATACCTCCACTGTCCCACCATTTGTCATGGATTTGTAGCCCAGAACTTGGCCACATAGAAGAAACCACAAACAGTACAGCTGTATCACTACATTGATGATATTATGCTCATGTCTGATTCTCTTGCAGATTTTAGAAGGGACAGTTCCTAGACTGCTGCAACATCTACAGGAGAAAGGATGGGCTGTGAACAGCACCAAGTTTCAGGGACCTGGTTTGTCTGTAAAATTCTTGAGGATTGTCTGTTTGGGTAAAACTCAAGTTATTCCTGAAGTCAGAGACAACGTCCAAGCCTTCCCTATTCCTACCACTATGACATTCTTACAAAAGTTATTGGATCTTTTGGGCTACTGGAGAGTGTTTATCCTGCACTTGGCACAAATTCTGAAGCCCTTATACTTGTTGGTATGAAATGCCATCAGGTAGACTGGGATGAGACATGTACAGCTGCTTTTACTGCTGCTAAGTGAGCAGTCAAGGCCATACAAGCCTTGAGTGCAATGAACTCATTAAAGCCCTGTGAGCTAGATGTTCATGTAACAGAAGATGATTATGGGTGGGGTCTTTGTCAGCAGCTTTAACAGACAGGCCAACCCATTGGATTCTGGTCACAACTATGGAAAGGAGCAGAGGTCCAGTACACCTTGATAGAGAAGCAACTGGCTGCTGTGTACCATGCCTTGTTGGCTATGGAACCCATCACTGGAACATCTCCGACCAAGGTAATAACCACCTATTTCATCATGGGGTGGGTGCAAGACTCAACCAAGGCCATGGAGTACACTGGCCAAATGGGGTGCATATTTGCAGCAGCCTAGTGCCCTCGCTACTAGCCCCTTAAGTGGAGAACTCCAACCCTTATTGGGACCAGTGATGTATACCAGTGGAAAGCAGAAACAACTTGCTTTTGAACCACTGGTAGCCAAGAGCCCTTATCAGGAGGGAAAAGCTCCATCTTAAAGATGGCGAGGGGAAGAGCAGCCAATGGACTGAGTTGCAGACAGTATGGCTCGTGATCACTCAGGAGCCCTCCCATATAGTTGTCTGTACTTACAGCTGGGCCATCTATTGGGGCTTGACTCTGTGGTTACTGCCATGGTACCATGCCAACTGAATGGCTTGCCACTGGCCCCTTTGGGGCCAAGAGTTGTGGTAAGACCTATTGGCCTCTGGTCAGACTATTACCATATATCATGTGACTGGCCATTTGCCATTGGCATCCCCAGGGAAAGATGAAACAGGCACATTGTCTCAGGTGCACTGGCTAGAAGGAAATCCTGTCTCTGATGTAGCCCAACAGTTACATCAGCACTTGTTGCATGGGGGGCAAAAGGCAGTGTGGGCTGTAGCCCATCAGTGGGGCTTGCTTTTGACCTTTGAAGAAGTCAGCAGAGCCCGGAAGGAGGGCCTTGTGTGCTCTAAGGGGGACTCACACCGAGTCCCACAACAACATGGGACAACAGTAAAGGGGCCTATACCCCTTGTCAGGTGGCAGCTAGCCTATATTGGGCCTCTGCCCATATCAGAAGGATATCAGTATGCCAGGACTTGTGTGGACACAGTTACTTGCCTGTTGCTTTTCCTGCATGTTATGCAGATCAGCAAATTACCAAGAAGGACCTAGAGTGTCTCTGTAGCCTATGGTCAGCTGCAGGTGATTGAGAGTGATCAATGCACCCACTTTACTGGACATGCATTATAAGGATGGGTGCAGAAATTAGAAATAAAGTGGAAGTTTCATGTGCCATATAACCCTACCAGGGCAGGCATGATAGAGAGGTACAATCATTTCATGAAATCTGGTCTGAAGTTGGACACCAATAGTCTATGGGGCTGGTCAGTTCGTTTATGGACAGTGTTATGGGGTTTGAATGAGGAGCCCCAAAAAGGACCCCTGATCCCTGTGGATATGCTAACACACATTGCTGCCTCTCCTATACAACTGTATGTGCAAACCAAAGGCGAGTTATTGAAGCCAGGATATGGCCAGCAGAGCAACATCCTGCTGCCAGCCCCACTGCATTAAACCCTGGAGACACTGCTGAATGGCTGTGGCCCTGAACATTTAGACACATGGACCAGTGATGGCTGGCTCTTCTTGCATCTTGAGGAAAGGGCCTGGAAGGTGGCCTCATGGGTATTACTAGAGTAACAGCAGAGTGGCCCCCAAAGATCACAGTAGTGTACCCAAATCTTCCAGGAGGTAAGAGCATCTTACGGGGAAGTTTTGTTTTATCTTTATGGCCAGGGCATGTACCTCCCATAGCCCTATATGTTGACCCATCTGTAACTCCCACAGGGATGGGGTGAAAGTCTGGTATGCTAGACCAGGATGAGATCCAGTTCCTTCCACTGTCCTATCACAGGACCACTCTCTTGCATGCATCCTACCTGATGAACAAGATTTGCCTATTGCTTGTGTCATTAAAACTGGTACCTTATCACCCTTAAGGTTATTTTCTTCCACAGTCCTTGTGGCCTGGATGCACCCCCTGGCTGCAGCTGCCTTGTGATGATTGCTCTGAATTCCCTACCTGTTCAGTTACTGACTGCCTGTGAAATGGGTGAGCTATGGACCTAATCTGCATAGGACTTCGAGACTAGCTGAATCCTCCTGGCTTGAGGACTATCATAATTTTATGTTATTAGTCTGGTTACAATGCCCCAATATTCTTGCACAGGGGCCATTGTGGAACATGGGGAATGTGCACATTGTGAGGCAAGATTTCTGGAACGTTGGGCTGTGGGTAAAATTGCAATATTTCTGCAATCTCTCACCTGGCTTTTAGTGCATCTCCATATCAATAGGTGTTTCCAAGAGGTGGAGAGAAGTAGTCCATCTCTGTATCAGTAGGTAATTACATGGGCAAACGAAGGCTTATCTGGACCAGAGAGGTTGGGGGGAGCTCTCTTTTTTTGCTGCAGCTGGGTCAAGAGAGAGACGGGATGACTGCTTGTAAGAAATAAATGGGTTTCTTAAACTTTATTTCTCCCTTTGAGTGATTTTGGTTTCAAAGGTATTTTCCCCCAGAGTTACAGGAAGCCACAGACCACTAGATGGAGTGAGATTATGTTCTGAGAACTTCCCAAAGGCAAAGAAAGGAGATTTTCAGGAAGGCTACTAAAGAGCATGATTGTACAGCCATAGTCCTGTCTGTGTTATCCAGATGATGGGAACTTGCAAGCCCAAATCAGAGCTCTAGGTAGCTTCTCCATACTTATCTGGAGTAGAGCAGAGACAGAGTGAAGACTTGTGCTTAAGTCTGGAAAATAGAATGAAATAGCAAAGTGCCAAAGACAGTTACCAGTGGAAGAGTGCAGAGACAAAATACAGTAAGTTGAGCAGTGAGAAGACTTTATTTAAAAAGTACACACTCGAAAAAAAGGGAGTGTGGGCAACCTCAAAAAGGAGGAATGCTTAAGGGTTTAGGGTTTGGGGTTTTATAGGGCCTTTTGGGTAGGGGTCAGTATAAGGCATGATGTATAGAGGTGATTCATAATTCCTTTGAAGTTTTTGTCTTAAGAACAGGGTTATTTAGGTGACTGTGTTGGTCCAGATTTTGGCAGTCTTTAACCACATTGGTTCATTTACACTTCAGAAGTCTGTCGCCTGTCCTGGTTACAAAGTTACCTAATTGATTAAGGGGAGGGAAGAAGAGGAATAACAGCCTGTAGATTAAGTTAAAGAATAAGTTGGGCCTTTTTCTCAGGCTAAATAGATTTTACACTGACATGACCTTGTCACATTTCCCTGCCCTACCTCACCTCTACCCCTCTAGGTTTGTGGCTGTAACAAAAGATAGATTAAACAAACGCAAGTTTAATAATATGTATACCTCATATATACATGGAGATACTCTGGGAAACTTAGTAAAACTCCCAGAGATCAGCACAAGTCACTACTTTAAATGACATCTTCAAAAGGGGGCTAGTTTGGGGAAGTTGCCAGGAAGAGTACTGTAAGCAAGGGTAAAAGATTGTTATTCAGATTTAAGTCTTGCCTTATCCCTTGGTAAGAGTTTCTTGTGATTTAGAGTCATCCTTCCTAGTTCTGAAAGGGAGAAATCCTTACAAAGGGAGATATAGTTTCTAAATGTAAATAACCCTTGTAAGAGTGACATTTACTGCCTTCAGAGCTTCTCCTGGGTCTGCTATTTCTTAAGAATAATCAATTCAAAGTAGTCCTTATGTAGATGAGGCATATTTTGGATAGGCATATTCTGCTGCCCTTCAGGCCTAAGTCAGCCCTTTAACATGATTTCAGGAAAAATTTAAGTGCCAGTGTCAATTTAAGGTCTAAATTCCTGGAAGTTAAGAATCTCATCATTTTCATCTGCTTTTTGTATTATGTCCTGAAGTCACACCTAAATATTACCTGTCAGTTTGTCTGATTCTTTAAGCATTGCAAAATGGCTTCATCTATCAACTATTTGATTAAAAAGATAGTAATGACTTTGATCAGTATAAAAACAAATGAGCTATTTATTAAAGGGCATAAAAACTTCATCTATGACTTAGAAGAATGAAAGATGAAATGGAAAAAAAGTGTTTTGATGTTCTTTAAGTTTTACAGTAATCTAGGAATACACCTAAATTGGCAAAATCACCAGCCTTGCAAACAAAGGGATGAAACCTAAAATATTACTAAGACAAATGAACTTGGCTCAACTTAAATATTACAAAAAGGGTAAAATCCGCTTATAGATATATTTTAAATATTTACTAGACAAATAATTACATAATGGCTAGAAAACTTTTAATGAGAAAATTATACCTATTCCTTTTTCTAAAAGTGACTTAAGTTCTCCAAACTTAATGTAGCCACATGCTGTGTAATTATCTTCAAATCAGTACACAGCCTAGTTGGTCTTTTGTTTAAATGCAAACAGAAGTCCTAAACAAAGGCTTTTTTTTTCTTTCCTTCCAGCAGTAGACCATGTTTATGGTCAGTGTCTTTTCTGGAAAAAAGAAAAAATTGAGTTCTAGGAGTCTGCAGAAAGAGAGCTGTGCAGATACACTCAGACTCTCAGAGTTCATATAAAGATTATTTTAAATGGGAACATTGTAACTACATTAGAGGCAGAAAGAAACCTGACTGCAGGAGAGCCTCCACCATCTACAGCTGCCATAAGTCCTCTCCAAATGAGTTTCCTGCAAATTCAACTGCCTTGGAAACAGATTGCTCATTCCCATTAGTATCCAAAAAGCCCAATAGGATCTTCCCCACTTTTCCTTTAAAGCCCAAGAAATCCTCTTTCCTTAAGTTGATATATACATATAAATGTTTACTTAGGGCTATTCTACAAGTTACTCATTACAAAGCAACTCCCCTGTGCATGTGTACAAAAACCTTGTCTAACCTCCTGTTGTTAGTCTGTCCATTGTCAGTTATTTTCCAGACCCCAACTACTGGACCCCAGGTAAAATAGGAAAAGGTTTTTCCTCCTAACAGAGTTGTCTGTATCAATAGTGGGAAGCTTCAGTAGATTGTAATTCTACCCACATTAAATTATCTTAATTATGTCTGCAGAGATACCTGAATTTTATTTACAGTATTAATTGCAGATCATCAGGGTTGAAAGATACCATGCCTCTCCCTGTGCAAAACAAGTGAGACCCTGATAGTTTTAAGTGATCTGCTTGATGATGTGTGACTGGATTAGAAGAGTCAGAATGTACACTGAGTTCTTCTAAATCTTAGAGAAGCATAAGCAGGGTTTCAATCCAACCAATCAAATCAGAGTTGGACAGGGGGAAGAGGACAAAGAGGGATGTGCTGTGTTGTCAGGAAATCCAATCTTGGGAGGTCTCCTAGAGCACTAGGTGACCCAGGAGAGGGTTCTTGACTCTGTTCAAGACACAATTCATGAGCAGATACAGCAGATGTAAGCAAAGAATAGTTTAATAAAGTGGAAGTACACACTCAAGGAAGGGCATGCAGGTATGCCTGAGAGGTGAGCAGCATGGTGAGGGTTGGGTTAGGTGGTCTAGTAGCTGGAGTTTAAGCAGGGGGTGGAATATTTGTTGGGCTAGGTGGGGTTTTCTTAGATTAGGGAGGAAATTTCTGGGAAATATGGTGACACCCTAGTTTTATCCTTTCATGGTCTGCATTGAAACTGTCATGGCTCCAAGGGTCTGATTTTTAGTATGCTAATGAGTGTATAATAAGTTTTGGGTTAATTAGGTTATTCTTGTTTCCCATCCTGAATCTAGCTGATCTGAACCAATTAGAAACTGCATTCAGTTTTGCCATCAATTATTTTCCTAAAATCTAGCTGGTTGTTTTTGCTTAACCTGTTCTGCCATCTGGCTACATCAATTGGCCTCAAGCTTTGCTTGACTCGCCCAGGGCCTGGCTCTTTTCCTGGACTACACAGACTGTGTCACTGGGAACAGGAAGCTGCCTCAGTAGAACACTATTTCCATTTTAACAATGAAGGCATAAAATAAGATTTCCCACTCCACTGATGATAACATTTTGAAACCAAAAGGAACGCATGCCCTTCATCAATAGAAATATTACCATATTATTAATAGAAATAGCCCTGCATTACTTACTTTCAGAGTCCAGGATGCCTGATGTGGTCCCCAATACAGGCTTTTGTCGTCAATAGGAGGTATCGTGGGGAAAAAAATTGCACCCAATTTAAACTGAAATTTGTACCAATTTTAAAATATTTTGCATAAATTATTTATGATGGCTTCTGGGGAGGATTTTTATTTACTTACTCCTTTCCACTTTATTAGAGCAACACATTCTAAATAAGCCCATGAAGCTAATCTAGCCAGCTTCCCTGTGATAGAATGCTTGTAATTCATCATGCTACCCGTGTTTATGATGTTTGTTGGCATGATGAGCCATGTAAGAATAATTACCATACAGTTTTTATTTATCCAGTCCCCGTTTATTTGACCCTTTCCAAATAAATTCTCGTATTTACAGTCAGTTCGAAAGAGACAAGTGGAGTGCACTTCTGGGCGGTGTGGAACTAACGGCCTCTCACGTGTCTCAGTGATCCTTGACCCACCTCTTGTCCTCTAGCAATGCATTAGGATATTATTTCAAGTTCTTTAATTTCTCCCCCACTGAAACATTTTATTAAAATTTCCCGAAGATAGAGCTGGCGTGTTTGTGAAGAGGAATAGACCAGATGCCAAGCAGAATTCTGATGTGGTTTTTATGGAGTGAGGCTGCGTACAAATGTGTGTGTGAACAGATTGGCTACAAAATATACCAAGCAACCCAATGACACTCCTCATCAGTGCTGTCGCTGTTTCCTGTTTCCAGAATCAATGATTTTTGGCATCTTAATGTTCCCTCCAGGGGTTTAGTTTAGTGTTATCAGTCCAACCATCAAGAGTATCAAAAATAAGGCGTCAAATGCTTTTCTAATTTTTCCCCCGCCTTTGAATTTTATAAGTGAAACTCCTATTACTCTTTACTACTCAACCAATTTGCTTTCTGAAGGAAGCCCATTTCTGTAAGTTCTCTCCACCCACCAAAACAAAAGGATCTAAGGAAGTAGTACAACATTTTTTTTAATGTTAAAAGTAGGTGAATGCAATTGTTTTGTTCTTATTGCAAAAAAATTACCAAAAATAGAGCAGGGATTTTTCTCTTTTCTCCTTTCCCTTAGATGTTCAGAGTATAATAGAATGTTAAGGAATAAGATGATCACCTTTTCTGTCATATGTTGATAATGCACTGGAAAGGATAACCTTTTTACCATCTGTAATCATCAACTTCTCACCATTAGAAAAGTCCTGGAAGGCGTGCTAAATGGGTTGTCAGCCGGGGTTTGATAATTCAGCAGTTTTCTCTATGCCTTATTGATGGTATCATTTCAACCAATAAACAGTTGCTACTGTGCTTTACCAAACAATGGGCAGTGGAAGAGTTTCCTGAACCCTTCAGAATGTCTTTCCTGTCAGGCCAGATACTCCCTGCCAGACAATAGGACCCCAATGAACTCAAACTTTTGTGCCTATTTTTCTCTCTTCCATTGATTGTGTTGGGAGGAAAAATAATTTACCCTCTACCTTTCCGAGCTCTTGGCTGAACACTGCAATAAAAGACAGATAAACGAGAGAAAACAACAGAAGTTTATTAACATACATAACTCTTTTGTGTTTGGGAGATATCCAGGGAAAAAATGAGCAACTCAGAGTAGTGGCTTAGAATTCCAGTTTATAGAGCATCTTCAACAGAGGATGATAAATTTATGGAGAAATGACAGAACACAGGAAAGGAACTTTAGATTTCCAGGGGTGACAGAGTAATGGTAGATAAAGGTTTAGTAAAGTGTGTTATGTAAATTTCTCTAGTACCCTCTCCAAGCTGATAGGGTGTATAGTTGTCTCTAGTGATTAACTTTTATTCTTTCTGGTAAAGAGGGGAGGAGGGACACCTTTGAAAATTTATCTTCTACTTTTAAACAAATTTTTAGGGGGAGGGCATGGAACTTTTATCTCTTTTCTCAATTGCTTTCACCTCAAAATAATCCTCAAGCCAGTGCCGTTATTTTAGGGTGACATATTCTGCTACTCTTCAATCGATCTTAGGGAAAATATCTCCTACCGTCCGGATAGGTATGATAATGCTTGTCACAGATCACTGATGAATTTTTATCAGATCTATAATCTGTGTCTTCCCTTAAAGCATGTTCTTTGTTGAGTCTTTTAAATGCATTTCAGGTTAGTAATATATACACATGGACTCCCAACAATATCTCTGATTTTTAAAAATTCAACTTCCCATTTGGTAGTATTTGTGGAGTAGACAAGATTATTATTACAAAACATGTGCTCCCTTTTCCTGGGGAAGGAATATGCGGTCCTACCCCACTCATGTCTGGCTTAATTAACAAAATGTGAGTGGCAGCTTTATTGCCAGTGTGTATTATCAAGTTCTGCCACAGTTACCAGCAATGTTTCAGCAAGAGGCTGCTCTTTAGTTAAGGTGCCCCGAAAAGGACATATGGTTTTGATGGGGAATAAAACTTTGTGGTTGTAAGAGATTGAGATTCAGGAATATTTGTTACTACAGCATAACCCAGCTCAGGCTGTTATACTGTACTTTATGGAAATTTGAGGAGAAGTAAAGGCCAACAGTTATTTGACAATGATGACTAGATGTCAGGCAATTTGCATATGCAAATCCAATAAGTTGTCATTAGGGAGACTGCTTGAAGTAATATGCATAATCAAATTTGGGGTGAAGTTTATTTGGGGCCCAGAACAAATATTTTCCCTTGTTCAGGTCTCTCTCTAAATATAACCAAAGTTTAGTTCTTTTCCCAGAGTTAAATGACTGTTTGCCTGATGGTTTTCTATATTCCTTTTTGTTCTCTGGACACCTTAGTTTAAATCAGTTACAGTTATTAGAGTAAAGTAGAAGGAAGAAAAGCAAAATATATTTCCTCAGCATAGTGTATATAGTGTTCTTAGACAAGGTAAGGAGCGCAAGTACCAAGATTTCTGTATGAATATCAGAAAAAAACAGGTTATCAAAGGAGCCAGCCATCCAGCATACATATCCATAAACTATGGATAAAGCTCTCAGTGGCAAGATGTGAGAAGAGGTTCCCCTTTTCATAATAACAGGGGCATATTCATTAGATTCTCAATTGGTACTAAAGCCCAAGAACCTTCAGGTGTAATTAAAGCCAGGCCAAAGTTGGCAGAAACATTGGGGTGTGCTCAGAGAATAGCTTTTTAGCTTTACAACCCAGGGGCGGCATGTATAATAGCCATGGCCTGGGGTTACACATTTGTCTTGGAGGCACAAGTCCCTTGGTTTGGTTCTTCTTTCCATCACAGAGGGAACTTAGATTATAAATGTCAGAAAATGAACTGAAATAATTTGTTGACCACTTAATAGGGATTTTAAAAGGTGAAGTCCTTTCACAGAAATATTCAAGGGTGATGTTGCAGTAGTGGCTAGATTCAGGAGGTTACAAGTCATCAGAGATCATGTCTGTTTTTTCCTTGGCTCTTCTTATCTTTATGCTGATTTTCTTTCTCAAACAAGTTGTCACCAAATGGCAGGAAGGATGGTCACTAGAAACTCTGAACTTCAGTCAGACATGTAATTTGGGATTCCAGAGAAGACAATATTTCTTTTCCAAAATAAATACAGTCACGGGAGAGCCACCGGCCATATCGTCTTGGACCATGTGCTGATTGTTGTGGCTTCAGGATACAAGGCTCTGATCATCTGGGTGGGTCGGCATCGTGTACCACACATGCAGTAATGGAACAGAGGAGGGTCTCAGCCAGACTATTTGGCATGTGTTTCCCATGAGCAAAAGTGTTCTATTATAAGAAGGGACAAAGAAAAATACTTTGGCAAGACAAAACCAGTGGCTAGACCAGAACACTGCTTATATCTCCTGTGGCTGGGCAGTGTGGTGGCGATACGGAACCTGACCTTGGAGCTGCAGTGTGTCTCTGCTCTGGGGTTCAGGCTTCACTAACAGCGTGGGGAGTCTAGTTACCTAAGCATGAGGTTGTCAAACATCATCTTCTCAATCATCAGAATGTGTTGATAAGGCAAAACTGAGTTTACTGCTTTTTTTGGTAAGAGAAGACACAAGTTCCAAAGCAGCTTTGGTAGTTTCTCAGAGGGGAGAATGAACAGTTGGAGTTTATTAATAATTGGAAGTGAAGGTATATCTTTCAGCACTGGGGAGAGGGAGAGAGCTTAATTAGAATTGGGTAATAACCATGATATAATAGTTTAGAATTGGTAGAAACTTCAAGGTAAGGATTTCAAGGTGAGATTCTGAAGAGTCTCAGGCATAACTGTCTATTGATGCATTCTACAGAGGAGTTGCTGGATAGTTCAGGAATCTCTGGAATGAGCAATCAGGTTATTTGCCTGGACAAGAGACTTGTAAAATAGTGAAATTTTGCTAATAAAGACAATGGAATAGTAACGTCATGTTAATGTAGACAGCTCTGTGAGGGGAGGTAGTTTTGTTCCTCAGTGCCTAGGCTGTGTGGGGGAATCAATGGTTTTAATTCTCAACATCTTTTGGCCTATAAAAATGATGACCTAGTGTAATTATGTAATACTGATTTTAAAGTCACTTAAAATGATAAACATTTATTTAGATGATGGTAATCAATGAACTGCTCTAACTTATATTAAAATAAATAAAAAATTGAAAGAAACGTTAAGTTAAAATGTCTTTTAAAAACTTGAATTAGTAAATGTTTTCTATCACTGTTCTCCCAGCTATTTTAAATGAAGATGATTTTAATATTCAACTTAGTATTATAATTTATAAGTCCTTTATTATTGAGAAGACGTATTTTGAACTCAGATTTTCACCTTGTTTTTGGAGATGCCTCTCTGCTTATTGCTTTATCTTTCTGGAGCAGATTCTACCCTGGAGCTCTGTTCTTTGGTATTACTGAGATACCCACCTCCACTTTTTCTTTCTGGTATAACTCTGCTCTCTGGGCTAGAGGCATGAGGCTAACTGTCCTCTTTCCTATTATTTCCTTCTTCTCCACCCAGATTACCTAACCTGGATCTTCAAAGGCAGAATAGCTTAGGGCCACAACTAATTTTGATATTGCTTATTAATCTCCTATAGTTTTGCTGTATTTTGAAACTCCAAAAATAGGATTCAGTTGATGAGTAGATGAAAAATGCCCTCTAAATGTACATTGCAGCAAAGATTTTCAGAGACTAGAAGTGTAACTATTGTGTAAAATGCACACAAAACCATAGTGTAAATAGAGGTAACTTTGTTGGGAACAAATTGCTTTTTAAGATATTTTGATTGTCTTTGTATAGTGAGCCACCTGTTAGCCTCATTATTATCTCTCTATATTTTTTCCTTCCCTCTGCCATGCATTTTCCAGGTTGTGGTTCCTTCTAGCTAGGCTTACCTGCTGGCATCTCCACACTGCCACTGACAGTAGCAAATCAAGGTAAACAAGGAATGGGGTGCTTTCTTCCTGGGGCCTATGGTCCCTAATTAGAATAAGCATTTGAATTCAATGAGCCACTCAGGAAAGTTCTGGTCCTTCGTTTTGTCTAGAGAGGGCCGTCAGCCATTCTTCCAGAGGAGTTAGCCACATTTAGAGCACAACACTCTACTCTTCACACTGAAGTGAATAACCCTGCAACTTCTGACCCATAAGAGGGAAAGCTTGTTATCTACCACGTGAGAGTCTCATGCAGGAAGTCACCGAAGAAAGCTTGAACAATGTAGACTCAAGGATCATTCAGGGTGTATTTTTTGCCAAATGGAAATGGAGTTTCCCCTTTCCTTGGTAAATGCACAAACATACACATGAACCCACAGACACTGAGAGAGAGAGAGAAGAATGGAAAACCTGCCAGCTCCTGCATGAAATTATTTTCCTCCAAGTAAAGCAATGGCAAGGTTTGACCTACGAGGAAAGTGCCTGTTAAAGCAGAAGCAAAACAGAGTTAAACGGGAAAAGAAGACTTTACTTAAGACTATTGGAACAGGAGAGGGAGGCCAGGACACATATAAGTTCAACTCTGCTGAAACAAAATATGGAGAGTTTTTAAGACCTGAGATAGAGGGGATCATAAGCCATCTGTGTTTGCTAATTGACCTTACCCATAGGGAAATTAGACTTTTCTCTTATTGTCATGGTAGGTGGTAGTTTTACAGCTTGGAACAAGAGGCCCACCCTCATATGGAGATTGGGAGATAGGAACGCTATCTTCATTGATAATTATATTTCAAAGAGATGGTTCCCACATCCTTAAGAAAGGCATTTCCTGGGTTGTAAAACTGGCAAGAGGCTTGGAGAAGATTCACATACATTTGGAAGGAGTAGAGAAGCAGTTTAAAAGTTTTTGCAAGTAAATGTCCTAAGGAAAGGGAGGCTAGGGACTTAGAGGCAGAAAGCAGTGTGTCTAAAGGTTTGTCAAGCAGAGGAAAAGGCCACTGCGACTTTGGGGGAAAATCCCAGGGAAAAATACCTTTGAAACCGAAATCAGTCAAAGGGAGAAATAAAGTGAGAGAAATCCTTTTATTGCTTACAAGCAGTAGTCCACTTCTGCTCACCCGTGTCTCTCACAACCGGCTGCCGAAAAAATAAGGGGCCCCACCAACCTCTCTAGTCCAGAGATGCTCTCACTCCCCCTTGTAATTACCTATTGGTATGGAGATGGACTACTGCTCTCCACCCCTTGGATACACCTGCTGATATGGAGATGCACTAACACCAGGTGAGAGATTCTGGAGATGTAATTTCAACCACAGCCACCTTGATCACATTCCTGGAGGGTACCTCCTACGTCCATCTGTAAGCATCTTCACAAAAAGAAAGATATCTGCCTTGCCACCATTCTGGATGTGACATGGTGTACTTGACACATGTGGAGTAGGCTGATGTCTGTGGGGGTTGAGTTGAAGCTACTGCCACCAACTTGTCCTTGTGGCCTTTTGCTAATGGTTTAAGTTCC
The DNA here is from genome assembly GCA_032199065.1 of Smutsia gigantea. NCBI lineage: Eukaryota > Metazoa > Chordata > Mammalia > Pholidota > Manidae > Smutsia > Smutsia gigantea. Next base: position 288,404 of record JAVSCE010008989.1, read on the forward strand.
CCTTTTAGCTATTCATTCTTTTGGGTTAATGCTCACTTTTTCCTTGGGGTTCTGTTCTTATAATTGCACCTACATTTGATTATACATAGAATATTCATTTGTTGTATTTCTTTATGAATGAATGAAATATTTTACTCTGTTAAAGAAGACCAAGAATGACCTCCTAGACTCTAACACCTGGAGCATAAAGAGGATTAAAGAAACGTAGGAGGAAAGGGATGTAATAGTTTATATTTTTACTGTGAATCTACTGTTACTTATTCAATCATGACTGGGTCCCATGAGTAAGAATGGTGGTCCTCATTTAAAGAGTGAATGAACCCAGGGACTTGATGTCACTGAACAGAACTATGCAGCTAGTAAGTGGTGGAGTGGGGATTCTAACAATAGGCTGTAGTAAAGGCCCTGCTGCTTCCACTTTTGATGTTCAACCACTGACAGCTTTGAGGCACCACCCACCCCTTTTCCCTTTGGCTCCACCCCTGAGCCAGTCAGTATGAATGGGGAACCAATCACACAAAGCCCTGGCCACAGCTGGAGCGCCCTCGGTCCTGCCGTCCGACCACCGTCAGCACAAAGCCGACTCACCTCTCCTTTCTCTCAGGCTGCTCCCAACAAACTAAGGTGCTGGCACTCCTCCACTCAAAAAAAAGAAAAGAAAAGAAAAAAAAAATCCCATTATGTGAGTAATGAACTTCTTTATATCCTATTGCTGATGTTTGATGCCTTAAGTCTTGATGTCTGAATTAGTTTTGGGTGTGGGATTTATCCCTCCCTCTGCAGGCAGGGCCACCATGGAAATAATTTGCATTGATTCCATGTGTTTAAATTTTGGTTCAACTTCTTTCCATGTGCTTTTGGTCCTTACAATTATAAATTATAGTCATGTGGGATAGGGCAAACCGAGGTATGCTTTATTGTAATAAAGGATTGTTTAAACAGTTCAAAGGCTTGTTTTCTCCCTTCTCTGTTCTGTTGTTATGAATATAATGAATTTTCTAAAACAGAGGGCCTATTGCTGAGCTAGAAGACAAATGCTGTGTTGCAATAGTAAAGGCAGAACATCTCATGCATCTTCTGAGAGATTTAGTCAGAGAATTGTCCCCTTGGGTGGTGAACATCTGCTTTCTTTAGCTTTCCTTTCTCCAGTTCTCTGATAACAGAACTGATTTTCCTCTGAGGAACTATTTCATATGTTTCAACAGCACCAGTTCCTTTAGCTCATAAAACCTGCCTAAGACATGAGGGTGGACATAGAGTCCAGGCTTGAGCTCTACAAATACTTCATCCTCCTGAACCTGATGAGGGGCTTAGAACTGGATGCACAGTTCACGTCAGACCAACCTGGCTCCTCCCTGGGAATCTTCTGCTAGAATCTTTAAAGCGAGAGTGTCTTTCACTGGCATTGCCAGCCTGGGAGGGTGTGACTTAAGGGCTGTCACAGATGATAGTTTTTACTACCTGAAGGTAGATTCTTTGAGAAAGAGAAAAAGACACAGGGCTCTAAGATAGAATTCCCAAAGCCAGTTTTCCTTGGAAGTTTCAGTTAACACAAGCCTTTTTATTCCTCAGCTAGTTTTGAGCTGAGTTTCTCTTACCTGTGATCAAAAGTCTGTACTGAGTATATGTAAATTCACTGTGCTATGAGAAAAATACTAGGTAGAGTGATCAAATAATTTTATTGTCCAAATAAAGATAATTTTAAAGTGAACGTGGACACCATACTTACACGGGGCAGCAGGTTACACTGGAAGTGCCCCAGGCCAACCAGGACATATGTTAATGCCAGTAGTCAAGGTTTTCCCATACCATATCGCATGTCATCTAGACCTTGCAGTAGCTTCCTCCATGTCCGTAGACTTCTGCATATATACTTTATGTGTAAGAAAACAACTTGTAAAATTACTGCCACTGAAGATTGTGTACTCAGGCCTTATGCCTCTCCTTGCCATATATATATAACCTTTAAAAGATTTATAAGCTGGGGAAGAGGCCAGTTTACAGAAAAGTTACTTGGAGTAATGAGCAAAAACTCTCTGTGCATGCAGGGGGCCCACAGTGAAGAAGGTCCAGGGTGGCGGCCTGTATGGGATGGAGATGGATGTCGTGGCAGGTGATATGTTTTGGCCTGCTCAGCAATGCTTCTCTTTCTTTCTAATTATAGAACCCCTCTGGGTTCTTTATGGAGCAATGCGCTTATGCTTAGCCACATGGAGCCACATGGATGGTGTATAATCGTCCTAGGCAATCATAGCCATGTCGTTCACCTTTATTAGGGAATGATCTTCAGAAAGCTTCTCACCCATTTATGGCTAGGAGGATGTCAAGAGATGTCTATTGGTGACTCCCAGCAACGTTTTTCTTTCCTGAGGTGAGAGAGGCACAAGAAAATATGTTGTTTTGCCTCAGGATCCCTTTCTCAACAACATGCCTGTTCTTGGTGCCCTTGTGTTTGACTCAGTGACTGGACCTGTGGCTGCGATCCCCGAGGCAATAAGGCTAGGGAGAGGAACGGGCACCTTGAGTGTGGTGGTGGGCAAGCATGCAGACTTCCTGGGTCCTTAATGGCATCGCTAAGTCGTGGAACCAACCCTGGGAGTCCCGCCTGCAGACTCTTGTGACAGAAGCAAGTCCTGTTCTGTGGGCTGAGCTGTTATCAGGGAGGATCTCTTACTTCACCTGCATGCATCCTGATGAGTACGAGAGGCATAAACACAACGTCAGGCTATCAGGGTCCCACATGAGGGTCGTATTCTCCTGATGGGCAGATTCTGTAGACAATTTGCACAAGTCCCACAAATGCTGCCACCATATTTTTCAAGAAAGAGGAAGAGGTGTCCAGACAGGCCTCCTCTGGCTCACCTAAGGAAACCTCTCTCTGCCTCTCCCTCACTCCCTTGCTTTTTCCTGCTATAGCAAATCATTCTTCAAGGGTAAGTATAGAAAAAAACCCCACCAATGTAAGTTTATGAGAATGCCACAAATATCTACATTTTGTGGCTTTAGGACCCTTTCCTGACTAAATTTCGAATAATAACTACTACTGCAACCACAGAATCTAGGCTTTTCTAAAAACCTGTATAAACCCTTATCCATTCCAGGACACTGTAATTTTGAGTAAGGCCTGGAGCAAGCAGGAAGTGTGTTCCCTCTCTCAGAGCTTGGCAGAGAGCACAGCTGTCTCAGCAAACGCTACATACACTGCCTTCCAAGTACCAGTTCCTAGGCCATTGGATGGTGATGGATGGAACTTTGATGTAGGCATGAGGACACATGAGCTCAGTCAGTTTTGCCACCAGTAACCTGTGCCACCCAAGACCCCTTGTGTCAGCCCCTAGGAGATCTCAGCTTCACTATGTATGATATGAAGAGTCTGGAAGAGAATTTAGGGTTCTAAATTTGCATACTTGGAATTCAGAGAGATTTCATCTTAGGCAATTTGGTTTCATAGCACAGGCCAGCCTCCACCTGGTGTCAGTGGTTACTTAGAAAGTTGTGCTGAGAACTAAAGTGCAATAGGCTAACTGAATATCCATGATATAGGTCTATACCTATATATCAAAGATATGAAACCTGTGAATGTTACCTTATATGAGAAAAGAGACTTTGCATATGTGATTAGGTTAACCATCCTCAGGTGGGGAGATGATGCTGAATCATCTGGATGGGCACTAAATGTACTGTATTCTTATAAGAGACAGGCTGATTGGCAGCAGAAGAGGAGGAGGGTGTGGGACCACACTGCTGGCTTCAGGGTGGAGGAAGGGGCCAGAAGCCAAGGGGTGTAAGGAAAGCAGCTCTCAAATCTTAAAAAGGCAAGGAAATAGATTCTCTTCTGAAGCTTTAGAAGGAATGCAGTCCTGCCAACATTTTGATTTTAGACATCTAACCAGAACTAGAAGAGAATAAATTTGTACTGTTTTAAGGCACTTTCTGTGGTAGTTGGTTACATCATAATAGGTAATTCACTCAAGAGGGATGCTGGAGTTTGTGAACCTCAGCAGGGACAAGGATCCTGATGTATTTGAGGTAGTCTATTCTGAAGGGGACTGATGGTGACTGGCTTACTGTCCCCTAGCTGCAGTTTTTGGCTTAGAAAACTATAGGTTCCATAACTTAGAAACCTTAGAAAAAGACAGGTTGCTCTTCAGCTTTCCTCATAGGTTATTGTTACAGAGAGTAACAGGCTTGGGGTGCCCATGGGAATGACTTACTTGCAACATTAATCTCATTCAACTAGTGTTTATTACAGTGGCTTCTAACCTATGGCACATATCAGAATAAATTAAGAAGTTTGACTGCATGCCTAGATGGCAATCAGAATTTCCTTAAGTGTACTTAATAGTCCTTTACAGAGATGATAAAATATACAAAAAATTGAGAACTGATTTCCCAAATCACTGTCATTGACTGACATTATCTGAATCACTCCCCAAACATTGCTTCTTTTGTAACAGATTTGACACACTTGTGGTATGCTCTCTGTCATGGTACCTCTGTTCCTGTGATGGTAAATACAGGTAAAGCTGAGCTAAAAGGGCTCAGACATTTTATTGAGAGTGCATTAAATAATGCTAAATCTGAGATGAATTTCTAAATGCTGTCTGTTTCCAGAAAATGCCAATCTGTTTTAGGCTGTTTGGCATCTCATCAAATTTGATGTCATCTGTTTGCTGACTGAAGAGACAGAAAATATTGCTTCTCTATCCCAATTTACACAAACATTGAATTGAATCCTATGAAATTACTGTTTTTCTTGGTCAAAATAATTGAATGCTGGCAATTCCATATGGTCTAACCTATTAAATGAATCTATTAGTCAATAAACTCAAATCAAACAAACTAAATTACTCCGGTAAATTTTGTAATGAAATTTAACAAGTACATAAATAGTAGTATAGCTTCCAGGCTTTTGAAAATAATCAAACAGGTAAGAAATAAGGTTTAAGTTAGAATTTTGTGTGTTATTGTCTTTGTTGATTTTCTTCAGCCTTCCTCAGGCATGAATTTGTTTCATTCTCTACAGTGATTTTGTATGTGCTTATTCAATGTGTGAATGTTACTGTTTTATATGAATGGATAACAATCACAAATCATGAATTTTGTTTACTTAAAATTCTGTATTATGATGTATACTATAAATGAGATTTTTGTACATATATATTAGGGTTGGGTTAGGTATAGCTGCCGCATAATAGAAATATTATTAGAACTAGGGTAAGAAGTCTTAGGTTAGATGCTAAATCTGCCACTTGCTTTAATTTCTTCATCTCCAAAATGGGAAGAATATTAATACTGACCACTTGAATTGCTGTGAGGCTTAAATGGAAGAATGTATATTGTAAATCGTAAAAACTCTATAAGGCATCATGATGCTTATAAAGTAAGTGCATGCTGGAGATTCACCATCTGTGCATGAATAGACTAAAGTTATTTCAGGATACTAACTGGGTACATGTTTTAAATTGACAAACAGAACTAGTCTATCATTAAGGAAGGTTTACTCTTTCCTAAAGAATACATAGCTAACAAGTATGAGCAATTTGTGTGGAAAAACAAAAGTTTATTAATAAAATAAATAGTAAGGTTAGTCCAATTATTAGTCTGACAATTACATTTCATAAAGACTAGTTGCTTTTTAATTTAAAGGATGATTTTAAATCTTCACTCTAAACTTTGACCCAGATATCTTTGTTTTGGGGAGTATAAACTTTATTTCATTCAACTACTCTCATAAGAATGTTTTGTTTCTAAATGAGAGAATCAATCAAATGATGTCAGGAGGCACACGCACCAATGTCATAGCTTTGATGTCAAGGATATTACAAACAGTATATCCATAATATGCAATTGTTATCACTTTATTTGCATTTACTTTCATAGCATACTGATTTCATTAACAAGTATTTCATGAGTGTAATTAATGAGATGGAAAGTGATAAACTTTCATATTTTCACTTTATTTACTTCTATATTCTTTTATTCATTAGCATTTCTCCTTTAAGAGAGGGACAGATGTCAGAAGAAATATTTTCAATACATGTGATCATTGCCCAGAAATACAACAGCCTGAGGAACTATGAGAACATTTTGAGAACACAACCGTGGGAGGACCAAGGATGCTTCTTAGAAAAGGGCACATATAAGTTGAGCCTTGAATAATGAACAGATTTTCCTATGGATGAGTGAAGGGTGGGGCCTGTGAGTGTTGGGATGGTGGATCAGAGGGTGACAGAGAGACGCACAAGGAAGAGGAAACAGCACAAAGACACAAAGGCATGGAATGCTGTAGTGTGTAGAATCATAGTTATAATCAGTTTAGTATTCCTAGAATATGAAATCTTTTTTTTAATAGTTTATTTTGGTATCATTAATCTACAATTACATGTGCAATATTATGGTGATTAAACTACCCCCTTCATCAGGCTCCCCCCACCAACCCCATTACAGTCACTGTCCATCAGTGTAGTGAGATGTATAGAGTCACTACTTGTCTTCTCTGAGATGTACAGCCCTGCCCCTGCCCCCCCAACATTACATCTGCTAATCGTAATGCCCCTTTTTCCCCCTTGTCCCTCCCTTCCCACCCATCCTCCCCAGTCCCTTTCCCTTTGGTAACTAATAGTCCATTCTTGGGTTCTGCGAGTCTGATGCTGTTTTGTTCCTTCAGTTTTTTTCTTTGTTCTTATACTTCACATATGAGTGAAATCATTTGGTTCTTGTCTTTTTCGGCTTGGCTTATTTCACTGAGCATAATACTCTCTAGCTCCATCCATGTTGTTGCAAATGGTAGGATTTGTTTTCTTCTTATGGCTGTATAATATTCCATTGTGTATATGTACCACCTCTTCTTTATCCATTCATCTACTGATGGACACTTAGGTTGCTTCCATTTCTTGGCTATTGTAAATAGTGCTGCAGTAAAAATATGGGTGCATATGTCTTTTTGAATCTGAGAACTTGTTTTCTTTAGGTAAATTCCTATGAGTGGAATTCCTGGGTCAAATGGTATTTCTATTTTGAGTTTTTTGAGGAACCTCCATACTGCTTTCCACAATGGTTGAACTAATTTGCATTCCCACCAGCAGTGAAGGAGGGTTCCCTTTTCTCAACATCCTCGCCAATATTTGTTGTTGTTTGTGTTTTGGATGTTCGCCATCCTCATTGGTGTGAGGTGATATCTCATTGTGGTTTTAATCTGCATTTCTCTGATGATTAGTGATGTGGAGCATCTTTTCATGTGCCTGTTGGCCATCAGAGTTTCTTCTTTGGAGAAGTGTCTATTCATGTCCTCTGCCCACTTATTAATTGGACTATTTACTTTATGTTTGTTGAGGTGTGTGAGTTCTTTATATATTTTGGATGTTAACCCCTTATAGGATACGTCATTTATGAATATATTCTCCCATACTGTAGGATGTCTTTTTGTTCTACTGATAGTGTCCTTTGCAGTACAGAAACTTTTCAGCTTGATATAGTCCCACTTGTTCATTTTCACTTTTGTTTCCCTTGCCCGGGGAGATATGTTCATGAAGAAATTGCTCATGCTTATGTCCAAGAGATTTTTGCCTATGTTTTTTTCTAAGAATTTTATGGTTTCATGACTTACATTCAGGTCTTTGATCTACCTTGAGTTTACCTTTGTGTATGGGGCTAGACAGTAGTCCAGTTTCATTCTCTTACATGTAGCTGTCCAGTTTTTCCAACACCAGCTGCTGAAGAGGCTGTCATCTCCTCATTGTATATCCAAGGCTCCTTTATCAAATATTAGCTGGCTCTATATGTTTGGATTTTCTGTTTTGTTCCACTGGTCTGTGGGTCTGTTTTTGTGCCAGTACCAATTGTCTTGATTACTGTGGCTTTGTAGTAGAGCTTGAACTCAGGGAGCTTAATTCTCCCTGTTTTATTCCTCCTTCTCAGGATTGCTTTGGCTATTTGAGGTCTTTTGTGGTTCCATATGAATTTTATAATTATTTGTTCCAGTTCATTGAAGAAAGCTGTTGGTATTTTGTTAGGGATTGCGTTGAATCTGTAGATTGCTTTAGGTAGTATCGCCATTTTGACAATATTTATTCTACTTAGCCAAGAGCATGGGATGAATTTCCATTTGTTAGTGTCCTCTTTAATTTCTCTTAGGAGTGTCTTGTAGTTTTAAGAGTATAGGTCTTTCACTTCCTTCGTTAGGTTTATTCCTAGGTATTTTATTCTTTTTGATGCAATTGTGAATGGAATTGTTTTCCTGATTTCTCTTTTTGTTAGTTCATCATTAGTGTATAGGAAAGCAACAGATTTCTGTGTGTTAATTTTGTATCCTGCAACTTTGCTGAATTCAGATATTAGTTCTAGTAGTTTTGGAGTGGAGTCTTTAGGGTTTTTTATGTACAGTATCATGTCATCTGCAAATAGTGACAATTTGACTTCTTCTACCAATCTGGATGCCTTGTATGTCTTTGTTTTGTCTGATTGCTGTGGCTAGGACCTCCAGTACTATGTTGAATAACAGTGGAGAGAGTGGGCATCCCTGTCTTGTTCCCGATCTTAGATGAAAAGATTTCAGTGTCTCACTGTTAAGTATGATGTTAGCTGTGGGTTTGTCATATACGGCTTTTATGATGTTGAGGTATTTGCCCTCTATACCCATTTTGTTGAGAGTTTTTATCATAAATGGATGTTGAATTTTGTCAGACGCTTTTTCAGCATCTATGGAGATGATCATGTGGTTTTTGTTCTTCTTTTTGTTGATGTGGTGGATGATGTTGATGGATTTTCGAATGTTGTACCATCCTTGCATCGTTGGAATAAATCCTACTTGATCATGATGGATGATCTTTTTGATGTATTTTTGAATTCGGTTTGCTAATATTTTGTTGAGAATTTCGCATCTACATTCATCAGGGATATTGGTCTGTAATTTTCTTTTTTTGTGAGGTCTTTGTCAGGTTTTGGTATTAGAGTGATGCTGGCTTCATAGAATGAGTTTGGAAGTATTCCCTCCTCTTCTATTTTTTCGAAAACTATAAGGACAATGGATATTATTTCTTCTCTGTATGTCTGGTAAAATTCAGAGCTGAATCCTTCTGGCCCGGGGGTTTTGTTCTTGGGTAGTTTTTTGATTACCTGTTCAATTTTGTTGCTGGTGATTAGTCTGTTTAGTTTTTCTGTTTCTTGCTTGGTCAGTCTTGGAAGGTTGTATTTTTTTATGAAGTTGTCCATTTCTTCCAGATTTTCAGCTTGTTAGCATATAGATATTCCTAGTATTTTCTTATAATTCTTTGTATTTCTATGGGGTCCCTCGTGATTTTTCCTTTCTCATTTCTGATTCTGTTTATGTGTGTAGATTCATTTTTTCTCTTAATAAGTCTGGCTAGGCGTTATCTATTTTGTTTATTATTTCAAAGAACCAGCTCCTGGTTTCATTGATTTTTTTCTATTGTTTTATTCTTCTCAATTTTATTTATTTCTTCTCTGATCTTTATTATGTCCCTCCTTCTGGTGATGTTGGACCTCATGTGTTCTTCTTTTTCCAGTTTCAATAATTGTGTCTTTAGACTATTCATTTGGGATTGTTCTTCCTTCTTTAAATAGGCCTGGATTTGCAATATACTTTCCTCTTAGAACTTCCTTTGCTGTGTCCCACAGAAGTTGTGATTTGTGTTATTGTTGTCATTAGTCTCCATATATTGTTTGATCTCAGTTTTAATTTGTTCATTTATCCATTGATTATTTAGAAGCATGTTGTTAAGTCTCCATGTGTTTGTGGCCTTTTTGTTTTCACTGTACAATTCATTTCTAGCTTTATACCTTTGTGATCTGAACAGTTGGTTGGTAGAATTTCAATATTTTTGAACTTACTGAGGTTCTTTTTGTGGCCTAGTATGTGGTCTATTCCGGAAAATGTTCCATGTGCACTTGAGAAGAATGTGTATCCTGCTGCTTTTGGGTGTAGAGTTCTGTAGATATCTGTTAGGTCCATGTGTTCTAGTGTGTTGTTCAGTGCCTCTGTGTCTTTACTTATTTTCTGTCTGGTTGATCTGTCCTTTGGAGTGAGTGGTATGTTGAAGTCTCGTAAAATTAATGAATTGCTATCTATTTCCTCCTTTAATTCTGTTAGTATTTGTTTCACATTTGCTGGTGCTCCCGTATTGGGTGCATATATATTTATAATGGTTATATCCTCTTGTAGGATTGACCCCTTTATCATTATGTAATGTCCTTCTTTATCTCTTGCTACTTTCTTCATTTTGAAGTCTATCTTGTCTGATACAAGTACTGCAACACCTGCTTTTTTCTCCCTGTTGTTTGCATGAAATATCTTTTTCCATTCCTTCACTTTTTGTCTGTGTATATCTTTGGGTTTGAGGTGAGTGTCTTGTAGGCAGTATATAGGTGGGTCTTGCTCTTTCATCCATTCTGTTACTCTGTGTCTTTTGTTTGGTGCATTCAGTCCGTTTACATTTAGGGTGATTATCGATAGATATGTACTTATTGCCATTGCTGGCTTTAGATTCGTGGTTACCAAAGGTTCAAGGGTAGCTTCTCTAATATCTAACAGTCTAACTTAACTTTCTTGTTAAGTTATTGTAAACACAGTCTGATGATTCTTTATTTCTCTCCCTTCTTATTCTTCCTCCTCCATTCTTTATATACTAGGTGTTTTATTCTTTGCCTTTAGTTAGTATTTAGATGTTCTGCTTTCTTTGCTATGATTTTATTTTCTCTGGTGACATATTTTTAGCCTTAGGAGTGCTTCCCTCTAGAGCAGTTCCTTTAAGATGTCTGTAGAGGTGGTTTATGGGAGGCAAATTCTCTCAGCTTTCGCTTGTCTGGAAATTGTTTAATCCCTCTGTCATATTTAAATGATAATCGTGCTGGATACAATATTCTTGGTTCGAGGCCCTTCTGTTTCATTACATTAAATATATCATGCCATTCTCTTCTGGCCTGTAAGTTTTCTGTTGAGAAGTCTTATGGGTTTTCCTTTGTATGTGATCTTTTTTCTTTCTCTCGCTGCCTTTAATACTCTGTCCTTATCTTTGGTCTTTGCCATTTTAATTATTATGTGTCTTGGTGTTGTCTTCCTTGGGTCCCTTGTGTTGGGAGATCTGCGGGCTTCCTTGGACTGTGAGACTATTTCCTTCCCCAGCATGGGGAAGTTTTCAGCAATTATTTCTTCAAAGACACTTTCTATCCCTTTTTCTCTCTCTTCTTCCTCTGGTACTCCTATAATGCGAATATTGTTCCGTTTGGATTAGTCACACTTTTCTCTTAATATTTTTTCATTCCTATAGATCCTTTTATCTCTCTCTGCCTCAGCTGCTCTGTATTCCTGTTCTCTGATTTCTATTCCATTAACAGTCTCTTGCATCTCAGTCTGCTGCTAAGCCTGTCGATGGCTTGTCTCATTTCTGCATTATCTTTCCTGACTTCCCTCACTTCCTCCCTCAGCTCTTGTATATTTCTCTGTAGATCCATCAGCATGATTATGACTTTTATTCTGAATTCTTTTTCAGGAAGATTGTGCATTTCCATCCCTTCAGGTTCCCTCTCAGGTGTTGTCTGGGTCTGGGTGATCTTCGTCTGTACCATAGTCCTCTGTCTTTTCATGGCTATAGAAGTGGTTGCTGGTAGGTGACAGGTATGTCAACTGGGCTCTTTAAGACTTAAAAAAGAAACAAGAAAAACAAATGAAAACAAACAAACAAAAAAGAGAAGGAAGAGAAAGAAAAGAGAAAAAAAGAAAGAAAGAAAAGAAAGGGAAAAAAAATCGCCCACCCAGAGTGGATTCTCTAAGGATGCTATAGGTGGCGCTGTTGCCCCACTATTCCGTGGCGCAGCTGCGCCACTCTTTGTAGCTCTGGCCGGGGCGGGAACGAATGGGAGAGCTGTTGTTCTCTGTGTAAGGTTTCAGTGTGGCTACCTTTTCCCAGTCAGCAGCCAAGGGGTCCGAAATTCCTCAGGACTCCTAGCCCGCTGGGCTGAGTGGGCCGGGGTGATCGTGTTCCCTTGCTGGGCCCCCTGCCTCTCCAATACCACTAAAAACAGCATGCGCTTTTCTCTTGTCCTGGAATGCTGGCTGTACGGACCTGGGCATGTTCCCAGGTCAAAACCTGCACCTTCTGCCTCTCCAATATCTGATGCACGGCACGGTGTGTGTCAGTGCTCCTGGTGCAGATCACCAGGGCTGGTTATTTTGTGGGCCTGTTCCTCCACTCCTTCCCGGCTTTGAATCCTCTCCTCCCGCCGGTGCCCTGGGGTGGGTGAGTGCTCGGGTCCTGCCGGGACAGGGCTCCGTATCTTACCCACCTCGCGGGGTGCCAAGTCCTCTCATGTGCCGATGCAGGCTGTGCGTGTGCTGTAAATTCTGGTCTGTCTTTTAGGAGTAGTTGTATTTGCTGTATTTTCATAGATTTATATAGTTTTGGGAGGAGATTTCCGCCGCCCTCCTCATGCCACCATCTTCCTGGAACTCCTAGAATATGAAATCTTAAGAGGAGGAATGTAAGAACACTTCTAATAAGGAACAATACTATGGCTGTGGTACCTTTCAGGTGGTGGAGCTCCCATTAGTGGAACACACTTTTCAACCTGTCACCATTTCATATTCCTCCTGGGGTATGGAGGGGTGATTTTCTTAGGCTTGAAAGGAGAAACCAGAAATTTATAGGTTTACTCCCTTCTCTCTCTTCTTGGTTTGGAGCCCTGTCAATGGGAGGACATTCTCTGTTCCCAACTGTTTTGCCTTCATGTCTTGTTTACACAGGCATATCTTGTCCCTAAGTCAAGGGTGGGACTGAATGGCAGGGATGTTGGACACAGTTTTGGTGGGGGGGTTCACCTAATTTACACTAATTAGGATGTGTATTAGGGCATGCATTTTAAGAAATAATTGGGGACAAGAATTTTGGGGTGCAAAGTACATACTTTAGTGGTTTAGGGTAGGGCCAAGTCCCCTAGATTTAGGCCTTAGACTTTATTATTTCGTTCTTTGGCCTTTGTGGAAGCTTGCATTAGTCTGCAAGACTTGTCTTTATAGTTGTACAGTTGGGTTTTAATTTTTGCAGGCTGTGAAGGGGATTTTGACTTTGACAGCTGATAAGACTGAAACTTACAGAGGCTTTGTCCACAGCAAAGTTTTTTGTGTAGAGGCAGCACTACATTTTTCTGGTCAGAATTAAGCAAATGGAAGGCTGTCCTCAGCAATGTTGAGAAGTAACTCATGCTTCAGAGAAGGGATGAGGCAACTCAGGCCTCAGGAACCGTTCAGGGCCACTTTAGGCTCAACAAAGACAGGACTCAGAGACGCTTAGCAGATTCTGGCCATGCTAACTCAGCAAAACACAGCCCTGGGGGACAAAATCTCCATTGTCTATAAGGATACCCAAAGCAGCAGTGGTTGTTATCCTGAGAAGCATTCTCTGGAAAGTGGGACCAAGTCTGTCTCAATAGGCTGATGATTTCCCCTCCAGAGAGGAATAACCATGCCCTAAACAGGGTAAATGGTCAGGTCCAACAATTTCACAGAATGAAATTTGAAAATCACTTTCTTTCTAACTTAGCTTATTCTTGAGGAGTTTGGAATGACTTGTGCAATAGGTGAGTTTGGAAAGAACCCTCTGTCTCTCTTTTCTTGGGAGCAATTACATTTTCTACTTTGTGATGGAAATAGTCTTGCCCTGATCCAGGACTGCCTGTAAGTCTGACTAAATCCAGGCTTTACTATGAGGAATTATCTTTTCTAAATGAAAGTCACATGTTTTAGTCTAATTGTTATCAGTGATAGGATATTTAGTCCAAAAATGGCGATTCTTTTCACTGAAATGTCACGTCAATCAGAATCCAGGCTAAGAAAGCTTACTATGTGTGGCTTCCCCTATAGATAAACCAAGTTAATGGGCTCTTGCCTGTACCTTGCTATTAAATACCTCTTTTCCGATTTGAGAAACCTCAGTAGTTACTGTCATAAAATAAATCAACAGTTTTTCAGAGACACTAAATCATACATTTTCAATGGGTTTCCCCCTTTCCAAAGCACTTGATTCCACCTACATAGTCAATAAATAAATAGGTAACTTTATTTTTCTGTTCAAAATATCAGGGATGCTGATGTCCCACAGAAAAAGGCATAAATTTTGCCTAAGTGTCATTTGGTAAAAGATGTTGCTTAGCTGAGCAATTCACATTAGCTACCATACCAAACCCATAAAAAGTCTCAATAAATTTAGTAGTTATGATAGTTGTATTTATTTAATAACTGAATCTCCTTCTATGAAACTGAGACTTTGTCACATAATAAATTCCTACCACTCTGACCTAATTCATGACTGCTGGACTGTAGGTTGGGCATAATGATGAAAATATAGTAGTAGTATTAAATACAGAATGCTGAGACCAGATTCTAAGAATTAGGATATATTACAAAATTATTAAAACAATACAGATGTGTTTAAAATCAGAACAGAAGAAGAGCTAACAGATTTATTAGTATCTCTAACTTTCTATATGGGGTCTATAGGCCTTTTTTAAGAGTTAAAATTTTAAATTAAAAGTAGAAGTCTGAAAAAAAATAAACACACTTGATATTTCACTGTATTTTTCATTCTAGAATATTTAAAAAATAAGATTTTTTAAATTTATAAAATTCTTTGCAGTTATGGTTCATAAAATAGAACTTTAACATTACCTTTAAAATACCATGAGTCCCTAAATTTTGTGTGTAAAAATTTCCTTTGTTAAAATTTTATCATGTGACAAGAGAGATTCAAGATAGCGGCATGAAAGGTGAGACAGAGAACTCCTCCCAAAACCATATATAATATGAAAATATAGTTCAAACAACTAATCATAAAAGAGCAAAAGGAAAGAAGGCTGCACCAGACTGCATACACCTAGAGAACAGAGAAGACCTCACAAAACAGGGTAATGGACCAAACCCTTGATGTGGCAGGACCCAAGCCCTTCCCCCACCACAGCTCACTGGAAGGAGGAAGAGAAACAGAGTGGGGAGGGGGTGGAAGCCTAGGACTGCTGAACACCCAGCCCTGGAGATCTATTTTGGGTGCACAAACCTACCTTGCATGGTGCTCTGGAGATTAGTGGGGTTGGAAAGCTAAGACAGGCAGAATACTAGGAGAGACTGAGATTCCCGCTGTTTGTGGAGGACAGGGATACACATCTGACTGCTCTGGGACAAAGGAAAGGTGGGGGGTCTGAGATGCTTCCTACCAAGGAGAGGGCTGCTGAAGGGGCAGGGCTTGTAGGGAACTTGGTGCATGGGAGATAAGTGGACAAGTTTGTCTGGGCGTGCTCTGCCCAGCAGTTTGGGAACTTTCAGGAGCTTCAGGCACTCCATCCACCTGGCTGGCAACTCAGCTCTGAGGCCTGCCACTGTGATATGCAGCCTGCTGTGCCTTCCTTGTGGCCTGCTGGCACTGGTGCGTAAACCGGCAGTCCCTGCCATGGTGTCAGGCCAGCCAGAGGGAGTCCCCTCCTATGGCGGCTACAAACGCAAAGCACAAAGGCTTGGCCCAATGTTTCTGACAGTGGAGACAGACACTGCAGTCAGGAAGCAGGAAACAGCACTTTCCTCCCCCAAGGCACCAACGCCCCTCCCCTGCAACTACCGATATCACTCTAGGGGCTGAGCAGCTCTAGAGACTAGAGCTTCTGGGCATTAGAAGGCGCCACATACAAGTACGAAACTTCAAAGGAACCTGGTTCAGACTAAAATCTCACAAACACCAGAAAAAGGCCCAAATGAAACTGAACTCACCAATCTTCCTGAAAGAGAGTACAAAATAAAAATCATAAACATGCTTATGGAGGTACAGAAAAATATTCAAGAACTCAGGGATGAATTTAGGATGGAGATTCTATCATCAAAAATCTATATGAAATGAAAAATACAATGGAGGGATTTTTAGAGAAGAAGAATACAAAGAAGCTGAGGCACAGAGAGAAAAAAGAATCTCTAGGAATGAAAGAATATTGAGAGAAATATGTGACCAATCCAAATGGAAAAATATTCACATTATAGGGATACCAGAAGAAGGAGAGAGAGAAAGAAGTATAGAAAGTGTCATTGAAGAGGTAATTGCAGAAAACTTCCCCAATTTGGGGAAGGAGATAGTCTCTCAGGCAATGGAGATGCACAGATCTCCCAACACAAGAGACCCAACGAAGACAACACCTAGACATATAATAATTAAAATGGCAAAGATCGAGGAAAAGACAGACTTTTAAAAGCAGCTAGAGAAAGGAAAAAAAGATCACATATAAAGGCAAACCTATCAGGCTATCATCAGACTTCTCAAAAGAAACCTTACAGGCCAGAAGGGAGTGGCATGATATATTTAATGTGATGAAAAAGAAGGGTCTCGAACCAAGAATACTCTACCCAGCAAGATTATCATTTAAATTTGAAGGAGGGATTAAACAATTTTCAGATAAGAAAACCTGAGAGAATTTGCCTCTCATAAACCACTTCTAAAGTGCATTCTGGAGGGACTGCTATAGATGGAAGTGTTACTATAGCTAAACAGCTGTCACCAAGGGAAATAAAAAAAGTAGAACAATTAATTACTAAACTGAGGCAAAATCAAATCAACTATCCCCAAAGACAATCAAGGGATAGACAAAGAATACAGAATATTATATCTAATATATATAGAATGGAGGAGGGAGAAAAAGGAGGGAAAAAAAGAACCTTTAGGTTATCTTTGTAATAGCATACAAAGTGAGTCAAATTAGACTGTTATATAGTAGGGGAAATACCCTTGAACCTTTGGCAACCATGAATCTAAAACTGGCAATGGCAATAAGTACATACCTATTAATAATCAACCTAAATATAAATGGTCTGAATGCATCAATCAAAAGACATAGAGACACAGAATGGATTAAAAAAAAAGACTCATCTATATGCTGCCTATAAGAGACTCACTTAAAACCCAAAGACATACACAGACTGAAAGTTAAGGGATGAAAAAATATTTCACACAAGTAATAGGGAGAAAAAAGCAGGAGTTGCAGTACTTGTATCAGACAAAATAGGCTTCAAAACAAAGAAAGTAACAAGAGACAAAGAAGGACATTACATAATGATAAAGGGGTCCGTCCAATAAGAGGATATAACTAAAATGAATATCTATGCACCCAACACAGGATCACCTACATATGTGAAACAAATACTAACAGAATTAAAGGGGGAAATAGAATTCAATGCCTTCATTTTAGGAGACTTCAACACACCACTCCAAAGGACAGATCAACCAGAAGGAAAATAAGTAAAGAGACAGAGGCATTGAACAACATATTAGAACTGATGGACCTAATGGACATCTACAAACACTATATCCAAAAGCAACAGAATATACATCTTCTCAAGTGCATATGGAGCATTTTCAAGGATAGATCATATACTAGGCCACAAAAAGAGCCTCAGTAAATTCAAAAAGATTGAAATTGTAACAGCCAGCTTCTCAGACCACAAGGTATGAAACTAGAAATAAATTACACAAAAAAACCGAAAAGGCCCACAAACACATGGAGGCTTAATAACATGCTCCTAAATAATCAATGGATCAATGACCAAATAAAAACAGAGATCAAGAAATATATGGAGATAAATGACAACAGTACTTCAACACTGCAAAATCTGTGGGATGCAGCAAAGGCCGTGCTAAGAGGGAAGTATACTGCTATACCTGCAAACCTCAGGAAAGAAGAACAATCCCATATGAACAGTCTAAATGTACAGTTAGCGAAACTAGAAAAAGAAGAGCAAATGAAGCCCAAAATCATTAGAAGGAGGGACATAATAAAGATTAGAGCAGAAATAAATAAAATCAAGAAGAGTAAAACAATAGAAAGAATCAATGAAAGCAGGAGCTGGTTTCATAATAGATAAACCCCTAGCCAGACTTATCAAGAATAAAAGAGAATCTACACACAAAAACAGAATCAGAAATGAGAAAGGAAAAATTCCTAGGGACACCACATAAATACAAAGAATGATTAGAGAATACTATGAAAATCTATATGCTAACAAACTGAATAACCTAGAAGAAATGCACAGCTTTGTAGAAAAATACAACCTTCCAAGGCTGACCCAGGAAGAAACAGAAAATCTGAATAGATCAATTACCAGCAAGGAAATTGATTTGGTAGTCAAAAAGCTACCTAAGAACAAAATCCTGGACCAGATGGTTTCACTGCTGAATTTCATCAAACATTTAGTGAAGACCTAATACCCATCCTCCTTAAAGTTTTCCAAAAAGTAGAAGAGGAGGATATACTCCCAAACTCATTCTATGAGGCCAGCATCACTCTAATACTAAAATAAGGCAAAGACACCACAAAAAAAGAAAATTACAGATCAATAGCCCTGATGAACATAGATGCAAAATTACTCAACAAAATTTAGCAAACTGAATTCAAAAATATATAAAAAATATCATCCATCATGATCAAGTAGGATTTATTTCAGGCATGCAAGGATTGAAAACACTAAAAAAATCTATCAACATCATCCACCACATCAACAAAAAGAAGGAGAAAAACACATGATCATCTCCATAGATGCTGAAAAAGCATTCAACAAAATTCAACATCTATTCATGATTAAAACTCTCAACACAATGTCTATAGAGGGCAAGTAACCCCACATAATAAAGACCATGTATGATGAAACCACAGCTAACATAATACTTAACAGTGAGAAGCTGGAAAGCTTTTCCTTTAAGATTGGGAACAATACAAGGATGCCCACTCACCCGACTTTTATTCAACATAGTTCTGGAGGTTCTAGCCATGGCAATCAGACAACACAAAGAAATGAAAAGCATCCAGATTGTCAAGGAAGAAGTTAAATGTCCCTGTTTGCAGATGACATGATATTGTATACAAAAAACCCAAAAGAATCCACTCCAAAACTATTAGATCTAATATTGGAATTCAGCAAAGTTGCAGGACACAAAATTAATACACAGAAATCTGTTGCATTCCTATACACTAATGAGGAACTAGCAGAAAGAGAAATCAGGAAAACAATTCCATTCACAATTGCATCAAAAAGAATAAAATGCCTAGACATAAACCTAACCAAGGAAGTGAAAGACCTATACTCTGAAACCAACAAGACGCTCATGAGAGAAATTAAAGAAGATACCAATAAATGGAAAAACATACTGTGCTCATAGATGGGAAGAATTAATATTTTCAAAATGGCCATGCTGCCTAAAGCAATCTATAGATTCAATGCAATCCCTATCAAAATAGCAACAGCATTCTTCATTGAACTAGAGTAAATAGTTCTAAAATTCATATGGAACCACAAAAGACCCTGAATAGCCAAAGCCATCCTGAGAAGGAAGTATAAAGCTGAGGGGATTATGCTCCCTGACTTTCAGCTCTACTACGAAGCCACAGTAATCAAGACAATTTGGTACTGCACAAGAACAGACCCATAGACCAGTGGAACAGACTAGTCAGCCCAGATATAAACCCAAGCATATATGGTCAATTAATATATGATACAGGAGCCATGGATATACAATGGGGAAATGACAGCCTCTTCAACAACTGGTGTTGGCAAAACTGGACAGCTACATGTAAGAGAATGAAAGTGGATTATTGTTTAACCCCATACACAAAAGTAAACTCAAAATGGATAAAAGACCTGAATGTAAATCATGAAACCATAAAACTCTTAGAAGAAAACGTAGGTAAAAATCTGTTGAATATAAACGAGCAACTTTTTCCTGAATGCATCTCCTCAGACAAGGGAAACAAAATAAAAAATGAACAAATGGGACTACATCATGCTAAAAAGCTTCTGTACAGCAAAGGATACCATCAGCCAAACAAAAAGGCATCCTACAGTATGGGAGAATATATTTGTAAATGACATATCCAGTAAGGGGTTAACATACAATGTATATAAAGAACTCACACACCTCAACACCCAAAAATAAAATAACCCTATTAAAAAATGAGTGGAGGATATGAACAGACACTTTTCCAAAGAAGAAATTCAGATGGCCAACAGGCACATGAAAAGATGCTCTACATCGCTTATTATCAGGGAAATGCAAATTAAAATCACAATAAGATATCACCTCACACCAGTTAGGATGGCCAACATAGAAAAGCCTATGAACAATAAATGCTGGTGAGGGTGCGGAGGAAGGGGAATCCTCCTGTACTGCTGGTGGGAATGTTAACTAGTTCAACCATTGTGGAAAGCAGTATGAGGTTCGTCAAAAAACTAAAAATAGAAATATAGTTTGACCTGGGAACTCCACTCCTAGGAATTTACCTAAAGAAAACAACTTCTCAGATTCAAAAAGACATATGCACCCATATTTTTATTGCAGCACTATTTACAATAGCTAAGATATGGAAGCAACCTAAGTGTCCATCAGTAGATGAATGGATAAAGAAGAGGTGGTACATATTCACAATGTAATACTCTTCAGCCATAAGAAAGAAATGAACCCTACCATTTGCAACAACATGGATGGAGCTAGAGGGTATTATGCTCAGTGAAGTAAGTCAGGCAGAGAAAGACAAACACCAAATGATTTCCCTCAGTTGTGTAGTGTAACAACGAAGCAAAAGTGAAGGAGCAAAATAGCAGCAGATTAACAGACTCCAAGAAGGGACTAGTTGTTACCAAAGAGGGTGGATGGGGGAGGGTGGGTGTAGCAGGAGGCAGAAGGGGATTGTGGGGTATCATTATTGGTGCACACGGTGTGTGTGGGGTCACGGGGAAGACAGTGTAGCCCATAGAAGACAAAAGGGACTCTGTAGTATCTTACTACACTGATGGACAGTGACTGCAATGGGGTATGCGGGGGGACTCGATAATAAGGGTTAATGTAATAACCACATTGTTTTTCTTGTGAACTCTTCATAAGCGTGTATATCAATGATACCTTAATAAAAAAAAGACACCTTATCACAAGTCTTAAAGCACTAGCTCTGATAGTCTCAATAAATGCTTTGGATTAAAAAAAATTTATCATGTATTTAGCCTTAAATAAACATGCAATATTTTATCTTTATCCACTGGTTAGCAAAGTCAGCTTTGTCGAAGTTCAAGTATTTATTCATGTGTGAAGAGTTGGAATGGGTAGTCTTGACCCTCTGCTGTGTGCTTTTGGCCACTTTGTCTTTCCCTACTGTATTTTTATAGTTTTAGTTATCATAGCTTAGGAATTTTTATATAAATTCCTGATGTTTTAAGATTTAAAAAAATTTCCTTCTTTTCCTTTGAATTCTGCTAAAATGTCTCAGTTTGCCTTTGTTTTCACAGAATCTATTTTCTAAATGTCAGTTCTGCTTTACTCAGCATCCAATACATAGTATAATTAAGCTGTTGAAATTTTAGTTCCCTTTTCTTTAGTCTTCCCTTGCCATCTTATCCATAATTTCTCTGTGAGAATAAAAGGTTTCCATGACATATGAACACAAATACCTACTAAGAAAATAGTGATTTTAATATAGAGAAAATAAAACCACACTTCTCCCCAGTAAACAAACAAGGGGATATATTCTATTTAGAATGCCCTGCCGAACAGCCGAACACCTGCTAACATTATATTCTGATTCCAGTAATAAATCCTTATTAAAGGTCTGTATCCTAATAAAGAGTCTTTGGGATGATGTATCAAATAGGCTGTGAAACAAACCTCCACAAAATTTAGGGGCTTAAAACAATGCCTTTATTTGGCTTGCTGTTTTGCAGGTCCGAAACCTGAGTGGGGCCCAAGTCGTGATCTTCCTGGCTGGCTGAGCTCACTCACTGTTTTGCAGTCAGTACCAGGTCTGCTGGGGGCTGGCTGACCTAGCACAGTCCGTGGGACAGCTCCTCTCTTCTCCACCTGGTCCCTTTCTACCCTCAGGCTTGCTTGGGCTTACTCACAGGGCAACACAGCAACTCTTCAGAAGAAAGCAGATGTGTGCAAGGACTCACGTCTCAAGTTGAAACTGTCATGGCATTGCTTCCACAGCAGAACAAGTCGAAAGGGCTGCCTAGCTTCAAGGAGACCCAAAGGAGACTCCACGACTTCAAAGGCACACTGCCAAGGGCCTGGATATACAGAGGAGTCCAGGGTTGTGGCTTTTTCTGTTTGTTTGTTTTGTTTTGCATTCTATCACAGGCAACATTGTGTTTTTTAGATATTGGTGTACATTTTAAACGGGTTCCATGTTGTGGTTTATTTCCCTATGTTTATCATCAAATCAGAAAATGTCTAGGCAGAGATGTTGGGTGTGCTATAAAAGGGTGTGCTATAAAGGGTGTTTAAATTGTCCTTCTCTGCTCACAACCTAGCTGGACCTAAATTTCTTCATAGTATTTTTTTTCTTGAGAAGCCTGGTTTTCTTGTGCTGTGAATTTTTTCTTATGCTTTTACTAATGTTTTGCTGAGAAGTTGAGAAAGCCTGTGTCAGGGATTGCTAGCCACTTGAAACTGGAGGACTTAGGTTGATAATAAGATTGTTATTTCTTATTCCAGGCCAAAAGGTTATAGGCTATATTCATGTGCTCTTACACCGACTACCATAACACCGTGTTTTGATGACTGCTTACTGGAACTTAATTTCCTAATGGTTGCCTTCCATGCAAAACCAGGATTTCTTGAGTTCAATTTCTTACAAGATCATTCATCTCTCTGTTCCATGCTCCTTGCTACCTGCATTGAGATCCGCTATTGTTTCTGAGCTGGCAAGTTTGAATTGGTTCTTGTTTACCCTTTTGAACCTACATCAATCAGGCTATTGGTGTAGGCATCCACATTTACATAACTAATAGGAATCCTGGTTGGTGTCATTTCAGTTTGTGCTATGACTAGAGATCTCATTTACACACTGGTGACCTTCCAAAGTTCACTTCTGTTAATTAGATCTGTAGGTCCTTCAAGTTTAAACTGCGAGATTCCTGCCTATTCAGGAAAATACTTTCAAGACTTTTGTCCAAACCAGTTTCTGCTATTTAATTCTGTTTTGCTTTTATTCATTACCTCAGCTGTTCATTTACTGTGCTATTGATTTAACAATTTTTGCTATGATATTTTAGCATCCTCTTGGCCTCAGTTCTTTTTACCATGGAAGCTATGAAACCCCATGCTGTCTGTAACAGACTACTCTGCTGTGTTCCCAAGAGGGTGCCAGTGTCCGTGCAGAGCCACCAGATTGTCTGCTTTGATGTAACTGATTAATCAGAGTAAACTTCCATTCCTTTTAGGGAAATTAATAGATTTAGCTTATTTTTTAAAAAGTGAATTAATTGAATTAACCTATTGGTTAACTGGATTGGTTGAATATTTTGTTTTTGGTTTTGATTTTAAAAGCCTCTGGTTTCCCATTTTATCAACAATAATCGAAGAGCCTAGGTTTCTGTCATTAGGAACAAGGTGGGTTTTACTTACCACTTAAAAGTTCACTGCTTTCTTGGATTAGCATTCTTACACTCCCATGAAACATGCCTGCCATTTAAGTACAGGGTGTTGAACCTGGACTAATTCTGTCACGTACTTCCTGGGTGTCAAGTCTCAGTTTCTTCATCTGTAAATCATAGCTAATATCCACTGCCATAGGGGATGTAACATGTGTAAAGCAACAAGAACTGTCTGGTTGAGAAGATACAGCAAATTCTAGCTACTGTTCCCATTTTCATCGTATAACTGGTTTAAAGTATACTGAAACTCAGGAAAGATGTCCACTTTGACTTCATCAAGAACTGTGTCTCTCTGGGGTTCCTGTGCATCTCCTTGGCCAGTCTGGTTTAGCTCCAGGTTCTGAGTTTCACTCTTCTGGTTCTTTCTGGGTTTTTCTGTTGTTGGTAGTAACAGTTCAGAGCCTTCCCCTGCTGTTTCGAAAATATGAGCAGCAGTGTTTGTAGCAAGGGCACGGAAAGGTGAAAACAACTGCCAGTCTAGGTAGAGGTGCCAGGTTCAGAGATGCGCTGTGAGGACTGCAGCTTTTCTGCCTTCTACATCGGGGAAAAGAGTGTTTCTACTCCTGTTAATAAAACTGATAAACAGGAGGTCACTGATCTTCTCTGAGATCCCTCAGAGAAGGCTGCTCACAGCATCCTTAAATACAAGAAAATTATGATTTCTTAGGGAAACGTCCCAGGAAAACTAATAAAGGAATAGACAAGACAAAAATCTCCAGTCTTGATCAAATTATTATTGCCAGAACTATGAATTTGCTGGCAAACCCCCTTTAATAGAAGAAACATAGGACAGTAGAAATAACACGAAACCAAACATTTACAGTAAAATAGATCATGTAAGGAGCCATTTGGTGCTGTATCTGTAAAATTAGGGTACTGATTTGTGATCTTTAAATTGTTTTGCTCCCCTGACATTCCTTGAGTAGCTTCTAAAGCATAGGAGTGTGTTTGTTACCACAGGAAGCATGTCTGGAAGGACTTTGGAGCAATTGTGGAGCCCATACAGTATGACTGTTGGCAGAAATCACAGCGAGCATGATTTAGCGTGCTTGCCGGGGCTGCTGCGGAAGATGCAGAGCAAATTCCTGGGGCATCGGAGCCACTGCCTGGCAGGAAGTTAGGCTTCCTTCCAGAACTGCTAAGTGGTACCTCTGTGACCTGACTGTGTCAATCATGAGTCGGCCACTCTGGGAGGTGTATGAGCTCACTGATACTTCTGGACCAAGACCAGGTTTGTTTTGTGGGAATAAATGGACATGGGAAAAAAATATGTTCTTCTTTTCATACCAAGTATGTGAATCATTATCTGCCACATAAGTATAGGAGATATCAACATCAGATATAAACATCGTATGCATGAGGAATTTTAAGTACATAATTAGTGTGGTAGATATTAGAGTAGCTCCATGTCAGCAGTATGCTGAAGGAATTAGATAGTAAACCCTACTCTGTGGAATATAAATCAAAATAACCTGACTCTTATCCTGGGCATGTCCTCTAAAACTCTTTTTTTTTTTCATTAGCCTACAGGGACCTAGAATTTGTCTCCAGATCTAACAAGACAGGACTCTCTTATAAGGAGTAGAGCTTCTGATAATGCTTATATTAACTTAAAAAACAGAGCAACCACTTAAGAAATGACACAGGGAAAATCTGATTGTTTCTAATGGGAGTTTACAGTATAAATATGCAGAGGAAAACAGCATTTATGTAAGATGCTCTATGACCATCACCCTCCAAGCATACACACATACACACACGCACGCACACAGAAGCTCAAACACATTTGAACACACATGCACATGTACACATATGTTCATATACATACTTAAACTGCATCATAGTATAGTAGCCAAAGCTTAGACTTCAGAGGTAGACAGACTTAAATTGAAATTTCATGACCTTGATTTGGTAAGTCTCTTGGTAAATCCAGAATGTCAGCAGTATTTACCTTATAGAGTTGTTGGAGTACTGTGTAAGATAGCATATCATATTAGTCAGGGTTCTGGAGAGAAACAGAACCAGCAGGGTGTGTATTTATGTGGAGCAAGGAGAGAGGGAGATTTATTTTAAGGAATTGGCTCATGTGATTGTGGATGCTTGGCAAGAATAAAATCTGTAGGGTAGGCTGGCAGGCTGGAGACCCAGGGAAGACAAAGGCAGTTTACTGGCAGAACTCTTTCTTGCTCAGGGGAGGGTCAGTCTTGGTTCTATTAAGGTCTTCAACAATTTGGATAAAACCCACTCACATTATGGAGGGTAATCTGCTTTGCCTGAAGTCTGCCGGTTTAAATGTTACATCTCAACTAAAAAATACCTTCACAGATATATCCAGAATAATGTTTGACCAACTATTTGGGTCACTGTGGCCCAGCCAAGTTGACACATAAAATTAGCCATCATAAATATGTAAAAAAACAATGATACAGTATGTCTGATGTTCAATAAATACTCATATGGTAGCCATTGTTATTTTAGGTAGTCACAAAAGAGCTTCATTTGAGGGCAGTTTTGCCTCAGCCTCTCTCTTATGTGGCTACCTGAAGAATCAGAACCAAAAGATATAACTTTAATTAAATTATTAAACTCCTTGAGTTCATAGATTAGAGATAATTCAGACTTGTATAGAAAGATCCTGCAGAATTGCAGCACTGACCAGGATAAACTGGAGTTTGAGGTTCCCATCCTGCCTTCTTGTTACTGATTACTCTGTGTACAGGTTTTTAGGAGCAATTTGATGTTATCGCTCACTTACTTGACATACTCTGGCAGTCTTGGACTTGGACAGTTCTCCAAACAATTTAAAAGGCTTGTTTTTTAAAAAAATATGATTGTAGTCATTTGAACATATCAAAGACGAGGTAAATTGGGCAACGTGATGATTACATTTTAGCACTCTTAGAAATTACCTTGACAGTATGTAGATAACAATTATATCCGTGTATTTCTCACTTAAATAGAATGATACCAGCAACAGCAAAAACAGCCATTGAAAATTATTGATCTGGTACCGTGCTGCGAATATGCAGGTAATATAGTTGGTGGCGGTTTCCGCCCTCTCTCAGATGATTAGTCATAGGGCTACTTAACCCCTTGGTTTTTATATAGATTTTCCTATGGATTTTTGGTTTTGTTTTCCTAGTTGCTTTGATTTTGTGAGGAGATTCAAGGAGATTAAAAAACTATATCACCACGGCTATCTTCTCAACATCAACTGATTTTATCAATATCTTGTGCAAATAGTGCTCCACAGAACACACATTGGGGACTATTAATGTAAGATAGTTCACAATTATTTTTCTAAGTGGTGTCTTATAGCTCTTTATTTTCTTGGCGAAGACTTCCCAACTCCCTTAGTTGCTTTCTGCATGAGGAAGTTGTTACAGGATAGAGTTTAGAAAATAGATCTATCTTTGCATCTTGGTTCTACATCTTTAGGAAATGTCTGACCTTGGGTCGCTGTCTGAGCTTTACCTCATGGGATATAATAAGATGAGATGATTTCTCTAAAGCTTCTAATACAAGGTATGAGACTTATTAGATATTAAACATATTTTGTATTGTCTCCATGTTGTACACTTTTCTTTGAATATTACTATGATTTTCTTCATACCTGAGTTAGATTGGATGCCCTATGAGGGAAGATGAAGTGTCTGTCTTATTCTTTATTATATTCTCAGGGACTTGCATAGACTAGAACATAATGAGCGCTCAGAACATACTGAACAAATGAATAACACTAGTAATTATTTTTGTGATCTTCCTTTTAATATTGTTCATATTAGCTGTAATAAAAATACAGCTGATGAACACATATTAGGTTGACAGAGCTGTTCTTCCCATGTGTATATTCTCTTATTTCAGTGTCATAGTAGGAATACAGTTATTTTCTTCATTAGACACATGAAGAAATTGAGACACAGAGAAATTGAGAATCTCACCTAAGTTAATAAATTGCCTAAGCACATAGACAAACAGTGGACTCTATTTAGAGGCAAGGTTTGTGTCTTAAAACATTTTGTATATACAATGCCTAACTTAGAATGTGCCTGAATGCTTGCATTCATGAAAGAATGAATGGATAAATAAGTGAAATACAGTTCCATTGCAATATGATAAATTGACTGAGTCCTAATGTTTCCTCATAACTGCATCAACTAATGATTTATAATAATATTGGTAAGAATATCTAGAATTTTACTTGAAGGTTGTAAAGTGATGCATATTTGAAATAATTTTGGGTAAATTGAGCAGATACTAAAGCACTTTTAAAACTGCAATATTGAAAACTACATAATCTTTATTATGAATTACTAAGCCCTACCTCGTTAAAACTACTAAAGTGTAGTGATAATAATGAAAGTCATATCCTGCATTTCTATGTTGTTTGGTATGCTGCATTGTTCAAAGAGCAGAAAGCTTGTAATAAGATGAATGACATAACGGTCTTATATAGGAAACAATGTACAATTAACTAAAAATTATATAACGTGGTGCTTGTTGGGGCATAGCTGAATACACTGTGCAAGTATTTAATATGAGAAGAAAGTTTATTATGTGGAAATTGTGGGCATTAAAAACTAATATTTCTGTTTAAAATTCCCTCTCCTTTTTCTACCACTAGCCAACTAATAATTAGCCAAATAGAGGTATTGGAGAGAAACAAAGAGGGATGGGGCAGATTTGTGCACAAGATTTAATCACAGACAAAATTACATTTAAACTTTCTTTGAAATTCCTTTGTGGGTTATTTTCTTCATGCTTTCAAAGTGAAACAAGTGACACATACTGTGGGGATTGTGGAGACGATTGTTATTTAATGTTACATAGGAAATAAAAAATATGCAATGAATAATCGACCTGTCAAATACAAGCTGTGGAACTCAAGAGTTGTATGGTAGTCTATGTGATTTTTCTATTTTTAAAAAATTTATTAAAGTATCATTGGTATACAGTCTTATGATGGTTTCATGTAAACAACACAGTGCCTTCAACATTCACCCACAATATCAAGTCCTCACCCCGCCAGCACAGTCCCTGTCTTATCAGCGTAGTAAGATGTTATGGAATCATTACTTGTCTTCTCTGTGCTGTACTGCCTTCCCCGTGACCTCCCTATATTGTGATTGTCAATTATAGTGCCGCTTTACCCCTATCACCCTTCCAACCGACCCGCCCCAACCCCTCCCCTTTGGTAACCATGAGTCACTTCTTGGTCTCTGCGAGTCCAATTCTATTTTGTTCCTTCAGTTTTGCTTTTGTTTGTATACTCCACAAAAGAGTGAAATCATTTGGTATTTGTCTTTCTCCACCTGGCTTATTTCACGGAGCATGATACCCTCTAGATCCATCCATGTTGTTGCAAATGGGAGGATTTCTTTTCTTTTTATGGCTGAATAATATTCCATTGTGTATATGTACACATCTTCTTTATTCAGCTATCTATTGATGGATACTTAGGTTGCTTCCATATTTTTGCTATTGTAAATAGTGTAGTGGTAAACATAGGGGTGCATATGTCTTTTCAAATCATGGATCTTCTTTTCTTGGGGTAAATTCCTAGGACTGTTATTACTGGGTCAAATGGTATTTCTATTTTTAGGGTTTCGAGGACCCTCCATACTGCTTCCCACAGTGATTGTACCAATTTACATTCCAACCAACAGTTTAGGAGGGTTCCCCTTTCTCTGCATCCTCGCCAGCATTTGTTGTTTATTATCTTTTTGATGTTTACCATCCTAACTGGTGTAAGGTGATATCTCATTGTGGTTTTAATTTGCATTTCCCTGATGGTTAGCAATGTGGAGCATCTTTTCATGTGACTGACTGTTGACCATCTGAATTTCTTCTTTAGAGGAGTGTCTGTTCAGGTCCACCACCCATTTTTTAATAAGGTTATTTGTTTTTTGGGTGTTGAGGTATGTGAGTTCTTTATATATTTTGGATGTTAATCTCTGATCTGATAAATTGTTTATGAATATATCCTCCCATACTGTAGGATGCCTTTTTTTTCTGCTGATGGTGTGCTTTGCTGAACAGAGTATCTTTAGTTTGATGTAGTTCCATTTGTTCATTTTTGTTTCCCTTGCCTGAGATGTGTTCAGGAGAAAGTTGCTCATGTTTACATTCAAGATATTTTTGCCTATGTTTCCTTCTAAGAGTTTTATAGTTTCATGACTTACATTCAGGTCTTAGATTCATTTTGAATTTACTCTTGTATATTGAGTTAGGCAATAATCCAGTTTCATTCTCTTACATGTAGCTGTCCAGTTTTGCCAACACCAGTTGTTGAAGAGGCTGTCATTTCCCCATTGTATATCCATGGTTTCATTATCATATATTAATTGACATATTAATATATGTGTAGGTTTATATCTGGACTCTTTATTCTTTTCCATTGATATATGGATCTATTCTTAGGCAGTACCAAATTGTTTTGATTACTGTGGCTTTGTAGTAGAGCTTGAAGTTAGGGAGTATAATCCCCCCAGCTTTTTTTTTATTTTGGTATCATTAATATTTAATTACATGAACAACATTGTGGTTACTAGATTTCCCCCATTATTAAGTCCTCACCACATACCCCATTGCAGTCACTGTCCATCAGCATAGTAAGATGCTATAGAATCACTACTTGTCTTCTCTGTGCTATACTGCCTTCCTCATGCCACCCTCCTACATTATGTGTGCTAATCATAATGCCCCTTTTCCCCCTTATCCCTCCCTTCCCACCCACTCTCCCCAGTTCCTTTCCTTTTGGTAACTGTTAGTCCATTCTTGGGTTCTGTGAGTCTGCTTCTGTTTTGTTCCTTCAGTTTTTTCTTTGTTCTTGTACTCCACAGATAAGTGATATCATTTGCTACTTGTCTTTCTCCACCTGGCTTATTTCACTGAGCATAATACCTTCTAGGTCCATCCATATTGTTGCAAATGGTAGAATTATTTTTCGTCTTATGGCTGAATGATATTCCATCATGTATATGTGCCGCATCTTCTTTATCCATTCATCTACTGATGTACACTTAGGTTGCTTCCAATTCTTGGCTATTGTAAATAGTGCTGTGATAAACATAGGTGTGCATATGCCTTTTTGAAACTGGGATCCTGCATTCTTAGGATAAATTCCTAGGAGTGGAATTCCTGGGTCAAAAGGTATTTCTATTTTGAGTTTTTTGAGGAACCTCCATACTGCTTTCCACAATGGTTGAACTAATTTACATTCCCACCACCAGTGTAGGAGGGTTCCCCTTTCTCCACATCCTCACC
Source organism: Smutsia gigantea (assembly GCA_032199065.1). NCBI lineage: Eukaryota > Metazoa > Chordata > Mammalia > Pholidota > Manidae > Smutsia > Smutsia gigantea. The sequence continues at coordinate 319,128 of JAVSCE010008989.1, forward strand.
AACATTTGTTGTTGTTTGTATTTTGGATGTTGGCCACCCTAACTTGTGTGAGGTGATATCTTATTGTTGTTTTAATTTGCATTTCTCTGATGACTAGTGATGTGAAGCATCTTTTCATGTGCATGTTGGCCATCTGAATTTCTTCTTTGAAGAAGTGTTTGTTCAGATCCTCTCCCCATTTCTTAAATGGATTATTTGTTTTTTGTTTGTAGAAGTGCATGAGCTCTTTGTATATTTTGGATGTCAACTCCTTATCGGATATTTTATTTATGAATATATTCTCCCATACTGTAGGATGCCTTTTTGTTCTATTGATGGTGTCCTTTGCTGTACAGAAGCTTTTTGGTTTGATATACTCCCACTTGTTCATTTTTGCTTTTGTTTCCCTTGTCTGTGGAGATATGTTCATGAAGAGGTTGTTTATGTTTATATTCAAGAGAGTTTTGCCTAAACTTCTAAGAGTTTTATGGTTTCATGACTTACATTCAGGTCTTAGATTCATTTCGAATTTACTCTTGTATATGGAGTTAGACAATAATCCAGTTTCATCCTCTTACATGTAGCTGTCCAGTTTTGCCAGCATCAGCTGTTCAAGAGGCTGTCATTTCCCCATTGTGTATCCATGGCTCCTTTATCATATATTAATTGACCATATACACTTTGGTTAACATCTGGACTCTCTATTCTGTTCCATTGGTCTATGCATCTGTTCTTGTGCCAGTACCAAATTGCCTTGATTACTGTGGCTTTGTAGTAGAGCTTGAAATTGGGAAGCAAGATCTCCCCTGCCTTATTCTTCCTTCTCAGGATTGCTTTGGCTATTCGGGGTCTTTTGTGGTTCCATATGAATTTTAGAATGATTTTCTCTAGTTTGTTGAAGAATGCTGTTGGTATTTTGATAGGGATTGCATTGAATCTGTAGATTGCTTTAGGCAGGATGGCCATTTTGACAATATTAATTCTTCCTAGCCAAGAGCATGGGATGAATTTCCATTTATTAGTGTCCTCTTTAATTTCTTTTAAGAATGTCTTGTAGTTTTCATGGTATAGGTCTTTCACATCCTTAGGCTTAGTCCTAGGTATTTAATTCTTTTTGATGCAATTGTGAATGGAATTGTTTTCCTGATTTCTCTTTCTGCTAGTTTATTGTTAGTGTATAGGAATACAACAGATTTCTGTGTATTAATTTTGTATCCTGCAACTTTGCTGAATTCAGGTATTAGTTCTAGTAGTTTGGGAGTGAATTCTTTAGGTTTTCTTATGTGTAATATCATGTCATCTGCAAACAGTGACAGTTTGGCTCATTCCTTACCAACCTGGATGCCTTTTACTTCTTTCTGTTGTCTGATTGCCATGGCTAGGATCTCCAGTACTATGATGAATAAAAGCGGGGAGAGAGGGCATCCTTGTCTTGTTCCCAATCTTAAAGGAAAAGCTTTCAGCTTTTCACTGTTAAGTATGATGCTGACTGTGGGTTTGTCATATATGGCCTTTATTACATTGATGTACTTGCCCTCTTTGTTGAGAGTTTTTATCATGAATGGATGTTGAATTTTGTTGAATTCTTTTTCAGCATCTATGGAGATGATAATGTGGTTTCTGTCCTTCCTTTTGTTGATGTGGTGGATGATGTTGATGGATATTCAAATGTTGTAGCACCCTTATTGCATCCCTGAGGTGAACCCTACTTGAACATGGTGTATGATCATCTTGATATATTTTTGAATTTGGTCTACTAATATTTTATTGAGTATATGTGTATCTATGTTCATCAGGGATATTGGTCTGTAGTTTCCTTTATTTGTGGTATCTTTGCCTTGTTTTGGTATTAGAGTGATGCTGGCTTCATAGAATGAGTTTGAAAGTATTCCCTCCTCTTCTATTTTTTGGAAAACTTTAAGGAGAATGGGTATTAGGTCTTCTCTAAATGTCTGATAAAATTCAGTAGTGAATCCATCTGGTTCCGGAATTCCTGGGTAGTTTTTTGATACCAATTCAATTTCATTGCTAGTAATTGGTCTGTTTAGATTTTCTGTTTCTTCCTGGGTCAGCCTTGGAAGGTTGTATTTTTCTAGAAAGTTTTCCATTTCTTCTAGGTTATCCAGTTTGTTAGCATATAGATTTTTCATAGTATTCTCTCATAATTCTTTGTCTTTCTGTGGTGTCTGTCCTGATTTTTCCCTTCTCATTTCTGATTATGTTTAAGTGTGTAGATTCTCTTTTTTTCTTAATAAGTCTGGCTTGGGGTTTATCTATTTTGTTTATTTTCTCAACGAACCAGCTCTTGGTTCCATTAATTTTTTCTATTTTATTCATTTCTTCTCTGATGTTTATTATGTCCCTCCTTCTGCTGACTTTGGGTCTCATTTGTTCTTTGTCCACTTTCAATAATTGTGAATTTAGACTATTCATTTGGGATTGTTCTTACTTCCTTAAAAAGGCCTGGATCGCTATATACTTTTCTCTTAGGACTGCCTTCGCTGCATCCCACAGAAGTTGGGGCATTGTGCTGCTGTTTTCATTTGTTTCCATATATTGCTTGATCTCTGTTTTTATTTGGTCATTGACCCATTGATTATTTAGGAGCATGTTGTTAAACCTCCATATGTTTGTGAGCCTTTTTGTTTTCTTTGTACAATTTATTTCTAGTTTTATACCTTTGTGATCTGAGAAGTTGGTTGGCACAATTTCAATCTTTCTGAATTTACTGAGGGTCTTTTTGTAGCCTAGTATATGATCTACTCTGGAAAATGTTACATGTGCCCTTGAGAAGAATGTTTATCCTGCTGCTTTTGGATGACATATTCTGTAGATGTCTGTTAGGTCATTGTTTCTAATACATTGTTCAGTGTCTCTGTCTCCTTACTTATTATCTGTCTGTTTGATCTGTCCTTGGAGTGAGTGGTGTGTTGAAGTCTCCTAAAATGAATGCATTGCATTCTATTTCCTCCTTTAATTCTGTTACTATTTGTTTCACATATGTAGGTGCTCTTATGTTGGGTGCATAGATATTTATAATGGTTATATCCTCTTGTTGGACTGACCCCTTTATCATTATGTAATGTCCTTATTTGCTTTTGTTACTTTCTTTTTTTTGAAGTCTATTTTGTCTGACAGAAGTACTGCAACCCTTGCTTTTTTCACCCTATTGTTTGCATGAAATATCTTTTTCCATCCCTTCACTTTTAGTCTGTGTATGTCTTTGAGATTTAAGTGAGTCTCTTGTAGGCAGCAAATAGATGGATCTTGCTTTTTTATCCATTCTATTATTCTTTGTCTTTTGATTGGTGCATTCAGTCCATTTGCATTTAGGGTGTTTATCGATAGATGTGTACTTATTGCCATTTCAGGCTTTGGATTCGTTGTTACCTAAGGTTCAAGGGTAGCTTCTTTACTATCTAACCATCTAACTTAACTCACTTATTACACTATTATAAACATAGTCTGATGATTCTTTATTTCTCTCCCTTCTTTTTCTTCCTCCTCCACTTTTTGTATGTTAAGTGTTTTATTCTATACTCTTTGTGCTTCCCCTGACTGCTTTTATGGATAGCTGATTTTGTTTTGCATTTAGTTAGTATTTGGTTACTCTACTTTCTTTGCTGTGGTTTTATTTTCTCTGGTGACAGCTCTTTAGTCTTAGCCATAGTTCCATCTAGAGCAATCTCTTTAAAATACATTCTAGAGATTGTTTGTGGAAGGTCAGTTCCCTCAGCTTTTGCTTATCTGGGAATTGTTTAATTTCTCCTTCAAATTTAAATGATAATCTTTCTGGATACAGTATTTTTGGTTTAAGGCCCTTCTGTTTCATTGCATTGAATATATCATGCCACTCCCTTCTGGCCTGTAACATTTCTGCTGAGAACTCTGATGATAGCCTGATGGATTTTCCTTTGTAGGTGATCTTTTTCTCTCTCTGACTGCTTTTAGTACTCTGTCCTTGTCTTTGATCATTGCCGTTTTAATTACTATATGTCTTGAGATTGTCCTCCTTGGATCCCTTGTGTTGGGAGATCTGTGGACTTCCATGGTCTGAGAGACTATTTCCTTCCCCATATTGGGGAAGTTTTCAGCAATTATTTCTTCAAAGACACTTTTTAACCATTTTTCTCTCTCTTCTTCTTCTGGTACCCCTCTAATGTGAATATTGTTTTTTTTTGGATTGGCCACACAATTCTCTTAATATTATTTCATTCCTAGAGATCCTTTTATCTCTCTCCCTCAGCATCTCTGTATTCCTGTTCTCTGATTTCTATTCCATTAACAGTCTCTTGCACCTCGTCCAGTCTGCTCTTAAATACTTTCACTGTTTGTTTCATTTCTGTTATCTCCCTCCTGAATTCATCCCTTAGCTCTTGAATATTTCTCTGTAGCTCCACATGCTTATGACTTTTATTTTGAATTATTTTTCAGGAAGATTGGTGATTTCCATCTCACCAAGCCCTCTCCGGTGTTTGAGGGATTTTGGACTGAATAAAGTTCTGCCTTTTCATGGCGATGGCAGTGGGCGCCGGCAAGTGGTGCGTTTGTCAGCTGGGAGAACAAAGTCCCTTCCTGCTCGCCAGTCACCTTGCCTGTATCCACTGTCTGTGCCAGTTAACTGCACACAGGGAGTAGCCTCTGGGTTAATCCCCTAAGCTACTGTGTGCAGGGTGGCCTTCGAGATGGCCTAGGGTAATAGCAGGGGTCGCATTCCAGCAACGCCTATTCTGCCACCAGAGCAAAGCCCCTTTGTGCCTTCTGGTCTCCACGCCCATCTCCACTGTGTGTGCCAGTCAGCCACGTGCAGGGAGCAGCCTCTGGCTTAATCACTTGGGGGTTGTGGTGTAGTGGCGTGCGTTCTGCTTCAAGAACAAAGCCCCTTTGTGCCTCCTGGACTCTGCACCAGTCTCCAATGTCTGTGCCGGTCCACTGCATGCAGGGAGAAGCCTCTGGATCTAGGAGGGTTAGCTGCATGCAGGGAGAAGCCTCTGTGTTAAGCTGTGTGGTTGCTGTAGGTGGGACTGCTCCCTGGCTTTTCCACAGCAATGGCAGGTCAGCTGGTTTGCTTTATGTGCTGGCAGGGATAGGGGAGAAGGAACAGCAGGCTGCTTATTGCTGTGAGGGGGTTCAGAGCTGTGTTGCCACCCAGGGGCTTAGGGCGCCTGAAGTTCCTTAAAGTTCTCAGCCTGCTGTGCTGAGGGTGCCTGGATTATTTTGTTCCCCAGTTAAACCCTTGTCCCTTTAAGACTTTTAAAGGACCTGCTTTTCTTTTGTCTCAGGGCAGCCGGATGTGGGAACCTGTTCACAGTCTTATTAATCTCAAATTTTGCTTTTCTGCCCGTCTAATATCCAGTGCACCATGCAATGTGTGTCTGTGCTCCCTGGGCATATTCCTAGGGCTGGTTATTTAGCAGTCCTGTGCTTCCCCTCCCTTCCCACTCTGATTCTTTTCCTTCCACCAATGAGCTGGGGTTGGGGGCAGTGCTCGGGTCCCACCGATCACCTCTTTTTATCTTACTCTTTCTGTGAGATGTTGGGTTCTCACAGATGTAGCCTGGCCCATGTACTGTAACTTCTGGTCACTCTTTTAGGCATAGTTGTATTTGCTGTATTTTAAAAATATATGTGGTTTGGGGAGGTGATTTCCACCACCTACTCACACTGCCATCTTGAGAATCCTAATCCTCCCAACTTTGTTCTTCCTTCTCAGGATTGCTTTGACTATTTGGGGTCTTTCGTGGTTCCATATGAATTTTAGAACTATTTGTTCTAGTTCATTGAAGAATGCTGTTGGTATTTTGGTAGGGATTGCATTGAATCTGTAGATTGCTTTAGGCAGGATGGCCAAATGTTAATTCTTCTTATCCATGAGCACAGGATAAATTTTCATTTATTTGTGTCTTCCTTAATTTGTCTCATGTGTGTCTTGTAGTTTTCAGCGTATAGGTCTTTTACCTCCCTGGTTAGGTTTTTTTCTAGGTATTTTTTTTTCTGATGCAATTGTAAATGGAATTGTTTTCCTGATTTCTCTCTCTGCTAATTCATTGTTAGTATATAGAAATGCAACAGATATCTGTGTACTAATTTTTATCCTGCAACTTTGATGAACTCAATTATTAGTTCTAATAGGTTTTTGATGGATTCTTTAGGGTTTTCTATGTATAAGATGATGTTGTCTGCAAACAGTGACAGTTTAAATTCTTCCTTACCAATCTGGATGCCTTTTATTTCTTTGTGTTGTCTGATTGCCATGGCTAGGACCTCCACTACTATGTTGAATAAAAGTGGGGAGAGTGGGGCTCCTTGTTTTGTTTCCCATCTTAGAGGAAAAGTTTTTCGATGTTAAGTGTCATGTTGCTCTGGGTTTGTCATATATGGCCTTTATTGTTTTGAAGTACATACTTACATAGCCATTTTATTTAGAGTTTTTTCATAAATGGATGTTGAATTTTGTTGAATGCTTTTTCAGCATCTGTGAAGATGATCATGTGGTTTTCTCCTTTTTGTTGATGTGGTGGATGATGTTGATGGATTGTCAAATATTTTTCCATCCCTGCATTCCTGTAATAAAACCTCCTTTATTGTGATGGATGATTTTTTGACATATGTTTTAATTCAGTTTTCTAATATTTTGTTGAGGATTTCTACATCTATGTTCATCAGGAATATTGGTCTGTCATTTTCTTTTTTTGTGGTATCTTTATCTGGTTTTGTTATTAGCATTATGCTGGCCTCATAGATTGAGTTTGGAAGTATTCCCTCTTCTACTTTTTGAAATACTTTAAGTAGGATGGGTATTTGCTCTTCTTTAAATGAGTTTGATAAAATTCAGCGATAAAGCCATTTGGTTCAGGAGTTTTGTTCTTAAATAATTTTTTTTATTACCAATTCAATTTCATTGCTGTTACTGGTTTTTTCAGATTTTCTGTTTCTTCCTGGGTCAGTCTTGTAAGATTGTATTTTTCTAGAAAGCTGTCCATATCTTCTCGGTTGTCCAATTTGTTGTCACATAATTTTTTATATTCTTTAATAATTCTTTGTATTTCTGTGAGGTCCATCGTGATTTCTCCTTTTTATTTCTGTTTCTGTTAATGTGTATACTCTCTCTTTTTTTCTTGATAAGTCTGGCTCAGGGGTTATTTTCTTACAGAACCAGCTCCTGGTTTCATTGATTCTTTCTATTGTTTTATTCTCGATTTTATTTATGTCTGCTTTGATCTTTATTATGTCTCTCCTTCTACTGACTTTGGGCCTCATTTTTTCTTCTTTTTCTAGTTTCATTAATTGTGTGTTTAGACTATTCATTTGGGATTGTTCTTCTTTCTTGAGGTAAGCCTGTATTGCTATATACTTTCCTCTTAGAACTGCCTTCACTGTATCCCACAGGTTGGGAGCTTTTGAGTTGTTTTCATTTGTCTCCAAATATTGCTTGATAATTGTTTTAATTTGGTCACTGATCCCTTGATTATTTAGGAGGATGTTGCTAAGCCTCCATGCGTTTGTGGGCTTTTTTGTTTTCATTGCATAATTCATTTCTAGTTTAATACCATTGTGGTATGAGAAACTGGTTGGCACAATTTCAGTCCTTTCGATTTATTGAGGCTCTTTTATGGCCCATTACGTGGTCTATTCTTGAAAACATACCATGTATGTACAGTTGTGAAAAATGTGTATCCTACTGCTTTTGGGTGGAGTGTTCTGTAGCTGTCTGCTATGTCCATCTGTTCTAATGCATTGTTCAGTGCCTCTGTGTCCTTATTTATTTTCTGTCTGGTTCATCTGTCTTTTAGAATGTGTAGTGTGTTGAAGTCTCCTAAAATGAATGTGTTGCATTCTATTTCTCCCTTTAATTCTGTCAGCATTTATTTCACATATCTAGGTGCTCCTATATTGGGTGCATAGTGGTTATATCCTGTTGTTGGACTGACCCCTTTATCATTATGTAATGTCCTTCTTTGTCTCTTGTGACTTTCTTTGTTTTGAAGTCTATTTTTTTCTGATGTAAGTACTTCAAATCCTGCTTTTTTCTCCCTATTATTTGCATGAAATATCTTTCTCCATCTGTTCACTTTTAGTCTGTGTATATCTTTGGGTTTGAAGTCTCTTGTAGGCAGCATATATATGGGTCATATTTTTTTTATCCATTCTGCCACTCTGTGTCTTTTGATTGGTGCATTCAGTCTATTTCCATTTAGGGTGATTATCAATAGATATGTACTTATTGCTATTGTAGGCTTTAGCTTTGTGGTTACCAAAGGTTCGTGGAATCTTCTTTACTATCTAACAGTCTATCTTAAATTGTTCATTAGTCTTTAAAACACCATATAAAAGTACTTTTTTTCCTCTTCCTCTTTTTCTTTTCTTCCTCCTCCACTCTTTATATATTAGTTTTCATATATTGCACTCTATGTGTATCCCTTGACTAACTTTGGGACTAGTTCATTTAATTTTGCATTTGCTTAGTAATTAATTGGTATACTACCTTTACTGTGGGTTATTTTCTCTGGTGACAGCTATTAGGAGCATTTCCATCTAGAGCAGTGCCTTAAGAGATCCTGTAGGATTGGTTTATTTGTGGTGAATTTCCTCAACTTTTGCTTATCTGGAAATTATTTTATCCCTGCTTTAAATTTCATTCATAATCTTTCTGGATAGAGTATTCTTGGCTGGAAGCCCTTCTGTTTCATTACGTTAAGTATACCATGCCACTCCCTTCTGGCTATAAGGTTTCTGCTGAGAAGTCTCTTCATAGCCTAATAGGGTTTCCTTTATAAGTGATCCTTTTTCTTTCTCTGACTGCTTTCCATCCTCTTTCATTGTCCTTGATCTTTGCCATTTTAATTATACATCTTGGTGTTGTGTTCCTAGGGTTCCTTCTACTGCATCATCTTTGTGCTTCCATGACCTGAGTGTCTATGTCCTTCCCCAGATTGGGGAAGTTTTCAGCAATTATTTCCTCAAAGAGACTTTCTATCCCTTTGTCTCTCTTCTTCTTCTAGTTCCTCTAATGCAATATTGTTCCATTTGGATAGGTCACATAGCTCTCTTATTATTCTTTCATTTCTAGAGATCTTTTTACTCTCTGTTCCTCAGCTTTGTTTTCCTGTTCTCTAATTTTTATTTCATTTACCATCTCCTCTACATCATTTAGTCTACCTTTAAAGCTCTCCATTGTATGTTTCATTTCAGATGCTGTATATTTCAAAATTTCTTTTTGTTGAAGTCCTCCCTGAGATCTTGAATATTTTTCTGTAGCTCATGAACATGTTTATGAGTTTTATTTTGAAATTTTTATCGTGAAGATTGGTGATTTCTATTTCACTAAGCTCTCTTCTGGTGTTTTTTCTTGTAATTTTGTTTGGACCAAATTCCTCTGCTGCTTCATTTTTTTAGTGTTTCCTGTGGAATAATAGCTTAGTGTAGGTGGTGCCCTCTAATGCCCAGACATTCAGTTTCCTGTGCAGGAGCCCCAGCTCTTGGTGTGCTGTGGATGTGGTACCTTTCTGCCTTGCTTATAGTGATCTGAATTCAGGTGTGTTGTGCGGGCAGTCAGCTGCTCATGCAAGCAGAGAGAATACTCTTTGGAGTTGCTGTGGGTGGAGCTACCTCCCTCCAGCTTGCCATAATGGCAAGGGCCACATGTGAGTGTACCAGTGCCTGCTGGGAGGTAACAGCTCTGCTGGGAGGGTTTCTTGCCTTCTTGGCTCTAACACCTACCTCCACTGCCAAGTCAAGTGGGCCATGCATGTAGGGAAGAGCCTCTGTGCTATGCCCCTGTAGCTGCTGTGGGCAGAGCCACTTTTCAGCAGGCCTGGTGTGATGGCAGGGATGGCAGGTGAGCAGAAATGGTGCTTGCCCATAAGAAGGATCAGCAGGCTGTGCACCACAGTGGGGGGCCTTGGGGCTGCATTTCCAGCCAGCAGAATGGCGTGTCTGAAGTTTTTGAGAGTTCCCAGCCTCCTGGACTCCGCATGCTGGGAAGATTTTGTCACCTGCCCTTTCTCTTGTGCAGAGAGCTCTGTGTAATCTTTGCCCTTTTAGTGCCTCTCTCACTAGTGGGATGTCCTTCAAACTTCTCACCTTTCTTTTGTCCCAGGGAGCTGTTGTGTGTACCTGTTTTCCACAAATGGTTGGAATCTCAGTCTTTCTGAGTATTCCATCTGCCTTTCTTTTTAGTGCCACCAATCTCCAGAGCACCATGTGATGTGGGTTCATCCTCACAGAGCAGATATCCAGGGCCAGGTGTTCAGGGGTCCTGGGCTTCTATTCCCTTCCTGGTATGCCCCTTTTCCTCCCACCTGCAGGCTGGGGTGGGGAAAGGGCTTGGTTCCCACTGAATCATGGCTTTGCCACTTTAACCTTTTCTGTGAGGTCTTCTCTTCTTCCCTAGATGTAGGCACTTTGTTCTGTAGTCTTCAGGTCGCTTTTTCAGGATTAGTTGTGTTTGTTGTTTTTTTGTGTTCTGTGTGATTTTGGGAGGAGGTTTCTGCCTAGCTTTTCACACTGCCATCTTTCTCCCCACATGTGATTTTCTATAGTGTTATTTGTCTACGTCCCATGGGTCAAGTTTGTGACCTTTTAATCCCTAACCTGATTAGGTAGTAATCAGATATAAGAAAAATCAGGATTTAAGAATGATAAACTAAAATCATGCTCATTTGCATGCATGGTCTCTTTAAATTATTCACACTAATTTCTCCATGTTGTAACAGATATTTATTTTTTGCCTCCCCAGCATCCATTCCACCCTATTTATCTCACCAAGGGTACTATGGTTTTCCTTTTGGATATCTGCCTTTCTTCATCATCCAGTTTGTTTAGATCAGATTAAATCTACTGCAGTTCCAGGCATTGGCACTGATTAATCTATATCATTTGATGTACTCGATCCTTTTAACCTAGCCAGATGTTATATACAAATCAGAGCCAATGAGTTATGAGATGTTTGTTGAATCTTCTGAGAGAGATGAGCTTTCTCTCTTCCTTTACATACTGTGAGGTTAGGATTTGAGGTTATAAACTGCTTCAGTCATTTTCTACTGTGAAGCAACAGTGTGGGCAGCTATGTTGATTCCAGTTTAACTGAAGGGGAATATTTGTACAACCTGATATGAAAAGTAAACTGTCAGAAGGCAGAATAGAGGATCAGATAGAAACCAGGCTTCTAGTTGATGTAATTAGACCAACTGGATTTTGTGAGCCAATAAATTCTCATTTTTCTAGCTAATTCGAGTCGACACTTTGACTTGCAACCTACAGTTCTTTATGATAGTTATGGGCAATCTGAAGGAATATCATACACAATGAGTAGGAAACCAGTTAACAGGGAGAGCCAACCTAAATGCAGATCATGTAGTAGGTGAAGCCGTCCTGATATTTTAATTCTAATTGATTAACTCATACATATAGAAGTTGAAGTAGCATGGTTTGGGATGCTTTCACATTATAGAGGGAAATGCTAGTGGTCTGCTCTGCCATCAAATAAAATAACATATTGCCTTAAGTTTGTAGGACATTCTTCCCTTTGGGTATAGACACAGTTTGTGAGTAGTCAGGCATCGATAGAATGACCTGTGTGTGTTTCCACCTGATGTGTCTTTTTAAAAAAGAAGGAATGTGAATAACAGAATCTCTGGTCAATGCTTTTTTCTAAGAGTTAAGAAAGTGTAGCTGCAAGTTAAAGACACAAAACTCAAAATAGATTTACTATCATATATAAAACATTAAGTGATTACACATTTGATTTATTCATCAGCTTGATTATATGATCAGGGACCCAGGTTTTTTCATTATTTTCTCTCTGCCAACCTTAGAATGTTGGTTTGTTTTCTTGGGTTAGCTTCTTATATGGTCCTAGGAGGGCTTGTTATCATTTCAAGTGTCTCATGTGGGTAATTTTATCCAGAGATAGGAATAGAAGTCTCTCTGTATTTATCTCTATTTAAAAGTAAAGAAAACCGTATCCTTTCAGCAGAATAACATTCATTGTTCAGAATAGTATTACATACTTGTTTCTTAATCATTGGCAAGAGGGTATAAATTATCTTGATTGGCACAGACACAGGATATTCATGCCCCAGTCTGGGGAGAATCTTCTTCCCTGATCACAGGCCACGTGGGAAGGAACTACTCTAAAAGAACTGGTTCTGCCTGCAAGATACAAGAGGAAGTAGAGATCAGAGATGTGTGTTTTTATCAGATGGTTTTGGCCCCCTTGGTAGAGATCATCTGGATCTAATATCTCTGATTCTGTGACAACAGCTTCAGTTCAAATTCCTTTTATTAATGCCTATCACTTTCTGCTGATATTGAAAAGAAATATGCTTCTTATGATGGTTTTGGTACACACTTGTATTGTCCCAGAGAACAATCCTTCAAAATGTTATATTGCTTTAATCCAGTCACACTTTAACTTGCCCATTTTTGCCTGGATTGACAGCAGTTGGCAAAGGGGTTCAGCTGGATTAAATATCATAAGTCAGTTAATCAGCACATTCTATTTTGCAACTGACCCAACCAATTTCCCTATCTTTGCCTCCATCCCATGATAAATGATAAACGGGACAGTTATTTGAATATATTGACTTAATTAACCTGCTTTTTCTGAATCATTGTACCTCCTTTTTAGGGCTCACAATTAGATATATCTTAGAAAGTTGTCAGAACTGCTTAAAAAAGACTGTGTTGATACTTTCAAACTACTGAGCAAGAACACATCTAAATAAAATATGAATCAATTCTACTAACCATATTGATATTTCCTGTCCTTGGTGGGAAAAATGGCATTGTTCCCCAAGGTAATTTTAATGGAGTGAGATTACAAACCTCATTAAATATATACCTGTCCTTGGCATTCTTATGGCTGTTATATATTACAGTGGAGATATTTCTCAAATAAATGTAGTTAAGATCAGATTTTTATCAATATATATGCACTTAAAACAAGACTGACCTGGCATTCTGGCTGCAGATTTGCTGATGGACTGGGAGTAATCACATCCACTTGTTCATACAAAGTTTAAATTTGATTAAGAAGTGCCTGATGTTCCTCTTTCAGATGTGCTGGGTTACATCCCAGGTTCTTTCAGAGAAGTGTAAGTGGCAGTGAGCTGACTTTAGTTAATTCACCTCAGGTTTGTTGAACCTGAAGGGTCAAGGTATGTTACCTATACACATGAAGTTTTTTTCCACCAAAATTCATATATTGAAACCTAATTCCCAGTATGGTGGTATTTGTAGGTGGGGCATGTAGAAGGTGATTAGGTCAAGAGGGCTGAGCCTTCTGGAGTGGGGGTAGTGCCCTTATAAGAGATGCCAGAGAATCCCTCTCTCCTTCTGCCATGTAAGGACAACAAGGCAGCTCTCTGCATTTGTACCAGAAGGGAGCTCTCACCACACTCCTAGTCTGCCATTGTCTTCCTCTTGGACTGCCCAACCTCCACACCTGTGAGAACAAAATACTTGTTGTTTAGGGCACCCATGGCATTTTTGTTAAAAAGGCCTGAACGGCCGTTCACTAGAGCAGCTCATCAGTTTGTTGGAAGTAGGAGCTACTTGTTACTTATAAAAATAGGTCAAGGGAAAAAAAATATTTGAAAGCCTTTACTTTTTTGTGTGTTTTCTTTCCTCTTTTTACTGACCCTGGAGGCCCATATTTACCCTTTTTAGAGTCCCATTATCTGGAGCAGCTCTTCTCTAACTTTGATGTATATATGACTCTCTTGGAAAGTTTGTTAAAACAGCAATTTTAGTTTATTGGGTCTGGGTGTGTCCTGAGAGTCTGAATGTCTGACAAGCTCCCCGGTGTTGTGGATCATGCTGTCCCACTGTTAGTGGCAAGATCTAGTATGCCTTTCCTCTCCTTTGCATTTAGTCCTAGGAGTTCCACATCCACTCCTTTGGAGACTGGCTACACAACTGATTGTTATTTAGACATTAGAGATGGGACTGCGCTTCAACTCAATTAATGCTTTGAGTACTTGAAATTTCCTTTCTATTTGGTAGTGATTTATGATGCTGTTAGATACAGGGACTTTATTTTTGCCCTAGTAAAGGGTTGTTACTTAATGTTTGTTCATGGCTATGGATAAAGTGAAGGTTCCTGTGGCCAGAATTCTCACCTGGCCTGGTTGGCTAGCTGACTACACACGTGTGGGCAATGCATTGTTATTGACTCTATATAAAGAGCCCTGCCCAGTGCTCTGGGCGAAACAGTGGAATGGATGTAAGGCTCCAGGAGAGCAAAGCAGAGGCTAGAGTGGTGGCAGCACTGAGATCAGAGGCCCAGAGGATGCCTATGAGGGGCCCAGAGGATGGCTGTGTGGGTAGAGAGGCCCAGAGGCAGAAACTGGCTTCCTGCACACAGACTCGCTCTGAGTGGATGGGATTTTAGTGATTGATCTTCTACCATGGAAATAAAGTTGGGTATAATCCTTTCACCCCAAGAAAATTCTACTGTCATTACTTTGGTCACACTGAATCCATAGTGAACTTGCCTGGGGCTGAAACCCTTCTATTTACTTTTGTCCCCAAAGAAGAATAGTGAACAACACAAGGACAAAACAATATTATAAATGGGTGTAGTCATTTAGTTTGTGGTAGTATCTTCAATTCTATCCCCACATTAAAATGCCCCAGAGAACTAAAAACAGGGCTGCTAGATAAAATATAGAATTCCTAGTCAAACTTGAATTTCAGATAAACAAATTTTTTCTCAGTATTAGAATATCCAATGCCGTAATTGGGACATACTATATAATGTTTCATGGGTAACTATCAGTTGAAATGAATTGATTGTTGTGCATAAACTGAAGGTTCCCGTGGCCAGGATTCTCACCTGGCCCTGATGAGCTAGCTCACTACACATGTGTAGGCAAAACGTTGCTATTGATTCTATATAAAGAGCTCCGCCCAGTGCTCTGGGTGATATGGTGGCATGGCTGCAAGACTGCAGGAGAGCAGAGCAGAGGCTGGAGTCATGGCAGCACTGAGGACAGAGGCCCAAAGGGAGGTAGAGAGGCCCAGAGGCAGAGGCCCTGCTTGCTGCATGCAGACTCGCTCTGAGTGAATGGGATTCTAGTGATTGACCTGGCACCGTGGGAATAAAGTTGGGTATAAACCTTTAAGCCCAGGAACATTCTACTGTCATTTCTTTGGTCACATGGAATCCATAGTGAGCTTGCTCAGGGCTGAAACCCATTGGCAACACAATTGGCATAGTTGGCAGTATTCATTGGAGACCAAGGAAAAAGAACAGGCTGCCCTCATGGAAGGAGTGTTTTAGCAGGCTGCACCTATGGATGGAGACATTTAAGTGTCCCCTGTGGACATGTGGTACTGTGAAGGGGTGAAGGACTGGGGACCATCCCAAGAGAAAGCTGACTGAAATGGCATCAGTGCGAAGTGCTGTGGCTCAAGTGGAAGCAGCACAAGAAGGAGCAGTGGCCCTAGAAGGAGCGGCACGGGAAGCAGTAGCACGCAGGCTGCCAGGAGCCGTGGTGCAAGAGAAGGATGTAGTGGAGCCATCAGCCCCAGAAATGGAGGAACCGAGGTTTGTCAAACAGGTGGGGATGGAGGCCCTGTCAGTGCTGGAGGCGTCAGCTCCTCCTTGGTTGAGACCCCACCTGGTTCAAAGCTGGTGGAAAGCCAGAAGGACTCGGCAACCACGGGTTCTTTCAAGAGAAGTGCAGCCGCCTCTCAATTTGTGAAAGGCTCCATGCTCTTCTTCTGCTCTCAGGCTCAAGCACAAAGGGAAATATGGTCTGCTTCTCCAAGGAAGAATTTATAAGGCCCCATGAAGGTCCTGAGGACCCAGATGTAGGTTGGTTTGAAAAGACAGGAGCAGACAGAAAGAAACTGGATGACTGGAGCTGTGGCAGTGATTGGGACTGGAGCGGCAGTTCCATCTGCTGAGGATGAAGTAGAAGGCAGAGATAAAGGAACAAGATCGGCCTGTGTGTCTGCAAGACATTTTGCTGGAGAGGCTGGAGAAGGTGGGTACTGAATCAAGAAGGGCCACCCATGGGCCTTTTTGTTAACTCCTTTGAGTAGAACTGGTTTAAATACAGCCAGGATGACCAATTGGTGGCAATGCATCACCTCAGGCTTGAGGGTTATTATAATTTGTTAGAACTAGTTTGAATATGCAATGAATAGCCTCAGGTTTGAGGGTTATTATATGTTGTAATTTTTGTTATTTGTATATTGTCATAGCCTCTGTTGTTATTGTGGAATTTGGTTACAATGCTCCAGCTTTCTCACACAGGGACCATTGAAGAGGATTGAGGGTTCATAGATTGATAGGAAAGAATCCTGGAGGGGTGGAGTGTGCATAAAATGAAGATTCCTGTGGACAGGATTCTCACCTGGCCCTGGTTGGCTAGCTCACTACACATGTGTGGGAAAAACATTGCTATTGACTGTATATAAGGAGCTCTGCCCAGTGCTCTGGGTGACATGGTGGCATGGCTGTAAGTCTTCAGGAGAGAAGAGCAGAGGCTGGAGTGGTGGTAGCACCTAGGACAGAGGCCCAGAGGTGGGTAGAGATCCCTAGAGGCAGAGACCTGCTTGCTGCATGCAGACTCGCTTTGAGTGAACGGGATTCTAGTGATTGATCTGCCACCATGGAAATAAAGTTGCATATAACCCTTTCACCACAAGAGTGTTCTACTGTCATTTCTTTGGTCACACTGAATCCATAGTGAATTTGCCCAGGGCTGAAACCCATGGGCAAGACAATTGTACTAGTTGGATAAAAATCATTTTGTCTGACTTAATCTAAATTAGCCAATGCTATAATTTAGGCTGTTTTAAACATATCATCAATTGGTTGTTATATGCTATGCTAATCCTGCATTTGTAAGGACTATGTTTCCATTCTCTCAAGGAGCAAATGGATTTGACAATAATTTCCTCTTCCCCTCTAGTTCTTTGCAAATTGATTTGTGGTTAAAACTGATTGTCAGTGAAAAAAATACCAAATGCTGTTAGGATTTGCTATATCTAAATATCATAATCTAAGCTATGGTCCATGTTTCCACAACATGGAGTTCACATATTTGTGGGAACTCACCATATCTTACAGGGTTTAGAAAAATCTTGAAAAAATCATCTGATCTCTTTCCTCTAGAAATATCCACGAGCATCAAAAATATGTGTGGAATTTTTATGTTGGCTGGAAAATCTTCTCTACCAATTTATGTGCAGTGCTTGGGATGCTGTGAATTAACTGACAATAAATTAATAGGAGAAAAGTTTGTTACCCCTGTGTGAGCACTCAGTAACTCAGAAGATATAGAAGAAAGGGTTTATATATCAACTTAACAAGAGGGGTGGTGGTGGTTAGAACTTAAGTGGCAAAGTATCAAATAATCTCAGGCCCTTTCATACTGCTGCTAATCCTGGCTCCTTCCAGAAGCTCCTCTGGATTGGAGGGGGTAATGGTAGCTAAATCCATACCTCCCCTGCTAAGGATCAGTTGCCCAAATAGGGAAGACCCTCAGAGGTGAGTTAAGGGCAGCTGTATTTTCAGAATGCTCTTTCAGTGCTGGAAGTTCAGAAAAGATTTCTTTCTGCTGATCTTTCCAGTGACCTTCGATTATGAGCAGCTCATAAGGGCATACCCTCTTAGGATGACTATAAACCAATATTTCCAGGAATAAAAACAATCCCAGAAGTTAGGCATTATGTGGTGTCAAATAGACTGTGTGGAAAGTAACTTTAGGAAGAAGTAAGGGACAAAGAAAAGGATGGCACAAAGTCATATTTTGTCCTTTAACTTTTAGGGTGGATTCATTGGTTTTTACGGAAGTACAGCAGGTGTGAAGGACTAGATAATGAACATATTTTCAATGAAAACCAGGTGGTACTAAATAAACACTTGCAGCTGTACCCTATTTCATTTTTATCTCCATCCATGGCTTCCAGCAGGAATTCCTGAAATTAACTAGATCTAACACAGGATTATTTCATCTATAATTTAAGTTTGTATGAAGAGTCCTCCTAATTATAAGGGTTCTTAGGTATTGAGGAAGGTCTGAGGCAAGATGGAGTATGAAGAGACATTTGGATATAAAATCTAACTTGAAAGAAATATTTCTTATTTTTAAGTGTGGCTTATTATTCACTGCTCTTACTAAACCCATAGGAGGAGCTTTGGCAATAATTACAAAACAATACATATTCTTACCCATACATCTGTATTATCATAAAAGATATTTTAATGTAAACTAGTATTTGCACATAAATGCTTTCTCCTCCCTAACAGCATACCTAATATTTTGTTTATATTTAGAAGTACACAGACAATAAAGTGCATAAATGAGCAAGAACAACTTGGTGGAATCATAGAAATTCACTTTAACCTTATTATACGTCTTGGTAAGAAAGGAGGGAAAAGGAATCTCCATTTTCCCGGTTACCTGATTGCAGTATCATAGACAGTTTTGATCTTCATTTTATAGACGTCTAATTTAAATGGGATAAATGGACTAGAGAAATATTTGTGAAAAGGTTAAAATTTGAATTGTAAATTATTGGAGAACTATAAAGGTACTGATAGTATTTTGGATAATGTATTAAAATGTTTCCTCTGGACAGGTAGATTATGTTCTAACCCTAAGAACTAATTATATACATCATTTATTATCTGCTTTGGGTCTGATCTTCGATGAACAATATAATCCTACAACTGTGACTTTTTTTTTTAACCTGAGAAGCTAATTTATTCTGACTAACCCATGCTCTGAATTTTATCAGTGGGGAGAAAGTGAAGGTTCCTATGGCTAGCATTCTCACTTGGCCCTGGTCGGCTTGCTCACTACACAGGTGTGGGTAACACATCGTTAATGACTCTTACATAAAGAGCTCTGCCTAGTGCTCTTGGTGACACGGTGGCATGGCCGCACAGCTGCAGGAGAGGACAGATGAGACTGGAGTGGTGGCAGTGCTGAGGACAGAGACTGAGACGGCTGCAGGCTTAGAGAGGCCTGGAGGCAGAGACCGGCTTGCTGCATGCAGACTTGCTCTGAGTGGATGGGATTCTAGTGATTGACCTGCCACCGTGGGAATAAAGTTGGGTATAAACCCTTTCACACCAAGAATGTTCCACTGTCATTTTTTCAGTCTCACTGAATACAGTGAACTTATCTGGAGCTGAAACCCATTGTCAAGACAGTCAGATATTCTCTTAGTAATTTTGAGGTAATTTTTTCTCTTTCTAGAGTTATATACTTTTAGGGTATGGTATTTATTAGATTTTGATTCTGTCTTTAATATAGAAAAAACTCTTGGAACATTTTGTGAAGGTATAAAGTGAGGCATGTTAAAAGTCTTCAGAGTTTATTTGAGCAAAAACGGATTCTAATTGGACAGAAAAAACAAATGATTAGGATGGCTCTGTAGACAGCAGCAAGGAGAAATACTGACAGAGAAAACAGAAAAAGAAAGGAAATTATTTGATTGGCTGAAACTTAAAGCCTCTTTTGCTGTTGTGACTGGTTGTCCCTTGGTGTTGATTTCTTAACCATGAGGCGTTTATAGGCTAATGTTTTGGTTTGCTTAGGTAGGCTGCTAAGGCGTTAGAGCCACCACAGTCTCATTGGCTTCCTTGTTTAACTCATTCAACAGTATCACTTGATATTAGAACAGTTGCTATATTGATGGAGATTTCAAAAAATCAAGTCTGTGGTTACTAGCCCTTAGTTTTATAAAATTCCATTTTTTTGGTTAATGGTAGCTTATATGATCCAGGGGGGCTTGGCAACTTATTGGTTACCTTTATCAATGTGAGTCTCTAAGCTTAGTGTCTAGAAACCATAGATGATCCACAAATATTTGCTGTATAAGTGAATGGAAATACAGGTGGAGAGAAATTAGTAATTGTATTAATCAGATATCATTGTTTTCCTTTTTCCATGCTATGCATTTAAATATGTTCTGCCTTCAGTTACATGTAGCTGTGAATAAAAATAACTTCTCATTTCATGTGGTTTTGCCTCACATAACAAGAAATCAGGATTACAGGTTGACAGTACTATTTCTTTTCTTTTCTTTTTTTGGTATTATTAATGTACAATTACATGAACAACATTATGGTTACTAGATTCCCCCTATTATCAAGTCCCTACCACATACCCCATTACAGTCAATGTCCATCAGTGTAGTAAGATGCAACAGAATCACAACTTGTCCTCTCTGTGTTATACTGCCTTCCCATTATCCCCACCCAGCTACATTATGTGTGCCAATTGTAATACCCCCTTTTTCCCCTTATCCCTCCCTTCCCACTCATCTTCCCTAGTTGCTTTCCCTTTGGTAACTGTTAGTCCATTCTTGGTTTCTGTGAGTCTGCTGCTGTTTTGCTCCTTCATTTTTTTCTTTGTTCTTATACTCCACAGATGAGTGAAATGATTTGATACTTGCCTTTCTCTATCTGGCTTATTTCACTGAGCAAAATACCCTCTAGCTCCATCCATGTTGTTGCAAATGGTAGGATTTGTTTTCTTCTTATGGCTGAATAATAGTCCATTGTGTATATGTACCACATCTTCTTTATCCATTCTTCTTCTGATGGACACTTAGGTTGCTTCCATTTCTTGGCTATTGTAAATAGTGCTGTGATAAACATAGGGGTGCATATGTCTTTTTCAAACCAGGCTGCTGCAGTCTTAGGGTAAGTTCCTAGGAGTGGAATTCCTGGGTCAAATGGTATTTCTATTTTTAGTTTTTTGAGGACCCTCCATACTTCTTTCCACAATGGTTAAACTAATTTACATTCCCACCACCAGTGTAGGAGGGTTCCCCTTTCTCCACATCCTCGCCAACATTTGTTGTTGTTTGTCTTTTGGATGTTGGCCATCCTCACTGGTGTGAGGTGATATCTCATTGTGGTTTTAATTTCCATTTCTCTGATGATTAGCCATGTGAAGCATCTTTTCATGTGCCTGTTGGCCATCTGAATTTCTTCTTTGGAGAAATGTTTGTTCAGCTCCACTGCCCATTTTTTAATTGTCTACTTGCTTTTCGTTTATTGAGGTGCATGAGCTATTTATATAATTTGGATGTCAACTCCTTATCAGATATGTCATTTATGAATATATTCTCCCACACTGTACAATGTCTTTTTGTTCTACTGATGGTGTCCTTTGCTGTGGAGGAGATTTTTACTTTGATATAGTTCCACTTGTTCATTGTTGCTTTTGTTTCTCTTGCCCTGGAAGACATGCTCATGAAGAAGTTGCTCATGTTTATGTCCAAGAGATTTTTGCCTATGTTTTTTTCTAAGTCTTATGATTTCATGACTTACATTCATGTCTTTGATCTATTTTGAGTTTACTTTTGTGTATGAAGTTAGACAATAATCCAGTTTCATTCTCTTACAAGTAGCTGTCCAGTTTTGCCAGCACCAGCTGTTGAAGAGGCTGTCATTTCCCCATTGTATATCCATGGCTCTTTATCATATATTAATTGACCATATATTCTTGGGTTTTTATCTGGGCTCTCTAGACTGTTCCATTGTTCTATGGGTCCTTTCTTGTGCCAGTACCAAATTGTCTTGATTACTGTGGCTTTGTAGTAGAGCTTGATGTCAGGAAGCATAATTCCCCCTCCTTTTTTCTTCCTTCTCAGGATTGCTTTGGCTATTCGGGGTCCTTTGGGTTCCATATAAATTTTAGAACTATTTGCTATAGTTCATTGAAGAATGCTGTTGGTATTTTGATAGGGATTGCATTGAATCTGTAGATTGCTTTAGGCAGGATGGCCATTTTGATAATATTAATTCTTCCTTGTCATGAGCACAGGATGTGTTTTCATTTATTGGTATCTTCTTTAATTTTTCTCCTGAGTGTTTTGTCGTTTTCAGTGTATAAGTCTTTCACTTCCTTGGTTAGGTTTATTCCTAGATGTTTTATTCTTTTTGATGCAATTGTGAATGGAATTTTTTCCTGATTTCTCTTTCTGCTAGTTCATCATTAGTGTATAGGAATGCAACAGATTTCTGTGTATTAATTTTGTATCCCACAACTTTACTGAATTCAGATATTAGATCTAGTAGTTTTGGAGTGGATTCTTTAGGGCTTCTATGTACAATATCATGTCATCTCAAACATGGACAGTTTGACTTCTCGCTTACCAATCTGGATGCTTTTATTTCTTTGTATTGTCTCATTGCTGTGGCTAGGACAGCCAGTACTATGTTGAAAAAAAGCTGGGTGTGTGGGCATCCTTCTCTTGTTCCCAATCTTAAAGGAAAAGCTTTCAGCTTCTCACTGTTAAGTATAATGTTGGCTGTGGGTTTGTCATAAACGGCCTTTATTATGTTGAGTTACCTGCCCTCTATAACCATTTTGTTGAGAGTTTTAATCATGAATGGATGTTGAATTTTGTTGAATGCTTTCTCAGCATCTATGGAGATGATCATGTGGTTTTTGTCCTTCTTTTTGTTGATGTGGTAGATGATGTTGATGGTTTGTCGAATGTTGTACATTCCTTACATCCCTGGGATGAATCCCACTCGATCATGATGGATGATTTTGTGATGTAGTTTTTGAACTCGGTTTGCTAATATTTTGTTGAGTATTTTTGCATCTATGTTCATCAGGGATATTGGTCTGTATTTTCCTTTTTTTGTGGTGTCTTTGCCTGGTTTTGGTATTAGAGTGATGTTGGCCTCATAGAATGAATTTGGGAGTATTCCCTCCTCTTCTACTTAGTATAACACTTTAAGGAGGATGGGTATTGTCTTCACTAAATGTTTGATAAAATTCAGCAGTGAAACCCTCTGGTACAGGTGTTTTTTTCTTAGGTAGTGTTTGATTACAAATTCAATTTCTTTGCTGATAATTGGTCTTTTCAGATTTTCTGTTTCTTCCTGGGTCAGCCTTGGGAGGTTGTA
Organism: Smutsia gigantea; assembly: GCA_032199065.1. Taxonomy (NCBI): domain Eukaryota; kingdom Metazoa; phylum Chordata; class Mammalia; order Pholidota; family Manidae; genus Smutsia; species Smutsia gigantea. The sequence continues at coordinate 342,004 of JAVSCE010008989.1, forward strand.
TTTTTCTAGAAGTTGTCCATTTCTTCTAGGTTATCCAGTTTGGTACCATATAAAGGGAACTCACCATATCTTCACAGTATTCTCTTATAATTCTTTGTATTTCTGTGGTGTCTGTAGCGATTTTTCCTTTCTCATTTCTGATTCTGTTTATGTGTATAGATTCTCTTTTTTTATTGATAAGTCTGGTTAGGGATTTATCTATTTTGTTTATTTTCTTGAAGAACCAGCTCCTGCTTTCATTGATTCTTTCTATTCTTTTATTCTTCTCAATTTTATTTATTTCTGCTTTAATCTTTATTATATCCCTCCTTCTACTGACTTTGGGCCTCATTTGTTTTTCATTTTCTAGTTTCATTAATTGTGAGTTTAAGCTATTCGTTGGTATAGTACTTCTCTCCTGAGGTAGGCCTGTATTGCAGTATACTTCCCTCTGAGCAGGGCCTTCGCTGTGTCCCACAGATATTGCGGTGTTGAATTAATGTTGTCATTTGTCTCCATATATTGCTTGATCTCTGTTTTTATTTGGTCATTGATCCATTGATTATTTAGGAGCATGTTATTAAGCCTCCATGTGTTTGTGGGATTTTACATTTTCTTTGAGAAATTTATTTCTGGTTTCGTACCTTTGTGATCTGAGAAGCTGGTTTGTATAATTTGCATCTTTTTGAATTTACTGAGGTTTGTGGCCTAGTATATGACCTATTCTTGAAAATGTTTCATGTGCACTTGAGAAGAATGTGTATCCTGTGGCTTTTGGATGGAGTGTTCTGTAGATATCCGTCAGATCCATATGTTCTAACATGTTGTTCAGTGCCTCTGTCTCTTTAATTATTTTCTTTCTGGTTGATCTGTCCTTGGAGTGCGTGCTGTGTTAAGTCTCCCAAAATGAATGTATTGCATTCTATTTACCCCTTTAATTCTGTTAGTATTTGTTTCACATATGTAGGTGATCCTGTGCTGGGTGCACAGATATTTATAATAGTTATATCCTCTTCTTGGACTGACCCCTTTATCATTGTTATGTTTTTCTTTGTCTCTTTTTACTTTCTTTGTTTTGAAGTCTATTTTGTCTGATACAAGTACTGCAACTCCTGCTTTTTTCTCCCTATTAGTTGCATGGAATATCTTTTTCCATACCTTTACTTTCAGTCTGTGCATGTTTTTGAGTTTGAAGTGAGTCTCTTGAAGGCAGCATATAGATGGGTCTTGTTTTTTTATCCATTCAGTGACTCTACATCTTTTGATTGGTGCATTCAGACCTTTTACATTTAGGGTGATTATCGATAGGTATGTACTTATTGCCATTGCAGGCTTTAGATTCGTGGTTGCTCAAGGTTCAAGAGTAATTCCCTTACTATACCACAGTCTAATTTAAGTCACTTGTATGCTATTACAAACACAACCTAAAGATTCTTTTCTTTCCTCCTTTTACTTCCTCCTCCATTCTTTGTATGTTATGAATCATATTCTGTACTCTTTGTCTATCTGTTGGGTGACATCTATTCAGCCTTAGGAATACTTCCACCTATTGAAGTCCCTCCAAAATGCACTGTAGAGGTGGTTTGTGGGAGGTAAATTCTCTCTGCTTTTGCTTATCTGAAAATTGTTTGATCCCTCCTTCTAATTTAAATGATAACCTTGCTGGATAGAGTATTCTTGGTTCAAGGCTCTTCTGCCTCATTGCATTAAAGATATCATGCCACTCCCTTCTGGCTTGTGTGGTTTCTATTGAGAAATCTGATGATAGCATGATGGGTTTTCTTTTTAGGTGATCTTTTTTCTCTCTCTAGCTGCTTTTAAAAGTTTGTCTTTGTCCTTGATCTTTGCCATTTTAATTATTATATGTCTTGATGTTGTCTTCCTTCGGTCCCTTGTGTTGGGAGATCTGTGCATCTCCATGTCTTGAGAGACTATCTCCTTCCCCAGATTGGGGAAGTTTTCAGCAATTACCTCCTCAATGACACTTTCTATCCCTTTTTCTCTCTCTTCTTCTTATGGTACCCCTATTATGCAAATGTTGCTCCATTTGGATTAGTCACACTGTCCTCTCAATAGTCTTTCATTCTTAGAGATTCTTTTTTCTCTCTGTGCCTCAGCTTTTTTGTATTCTTCTTCTCTAATTTCTATTACATTTACCATCTCTTCTATTACATCTAATCTGCTTTTAAATCCCTCCATTGTATGTTTCATTTCAGATATGGAATTTCTTAGTGATTGAGTCTCCATCTTAAATTCATTCCTGAGTTCTTGAACATTTTTCTGTACCTCTATAAGCATGTTTATAATTTTTATTTTGAACTCTCTTTCAGGAAGATTGATGAGTTCAGTTTCATTTGGCCATTTTTCTGGGGTTTGTGAGATTTTGGTCTGAACTATGTTCTTTTGATGTTTCTTATTTCTGTGTGGTGCCCTCTAGTGCCCAGAAGCTCTAGTCTCTGGAGCTAGTCAGCCCCTAGAGTGTGGTTGTGGGTTGTAGGGGAGCAGAGTTTGTGCCTGGGGAGAGGAAAGATCTGTTTCCTGATTCCCATCTGCCATTCCTGTCTCCAGTGTCAGAGCCAGTGGGCCAAGCACACATGTGTAAGCCTCTGTGCTTGGCGTCACTAGCTGTTGTAGGCGGGGTCTCCCTCTGACTGGCCTGACGCCTGAACAGTGACTGACAATTTGTGAGCTGGTGCCATCAGGCCAGTAGGAAGGCCCAGCAGGCTGTGTATCCCAGTGTGGGGCCTCAGAGGTGAGTAACCAGCCACAGGGATGGAGCATTTGAAGATCCTCAAAGTTCCGAATCTGCTGGGCAGAGCACGCCCAGACAACCTTGTCCCCCTATCCTTTCTCCCGCACATCAAGCTCCGTGCAAACCCTGCCCCTTCAGCAGCCATCTCGTTGCTAGGGAGCCTCTCAGACCACCTGGCTTTCCCTTGTCCCAGAGCAGCTGGGTGTGGATCCCATTCTTCACAAATGGCTAGAATCTGTCTCTCAAGCACTCTGCCTGTCCCAGCTCCCCATCCTCCAGAATGCCACACAATGTAGGTTTCTGCTTGCAAAGCAGATCTCCAGGGCTAGGTATTCAGCAGTCCCAGGCTTTCACCCCCTCCCAGTTCTGTTTCTCTTCCTCCCGCTAGTGAGCTGGGGTGGGGGAAGAGCCTGCGTCCCACCAGATCAAGTCTTTAATACGTTACCATGTTCCATGAGGTCTGTAGGCAGTCTGGTGCTGCCTTCTTTCCTGTTGTTGTTTTAGGGTTAGTTGTATTAACTATATTTTCGCACTATCTGTGGTTTTGTGAGTTCTCTGTCTCACCTCTCACGCCATCATCTTGATTCCCCACTATTTCTTTTTTAAAGCATATTTTTTATTGACATACATTTGAGACACATTATTATTTTGGTTTCAAGTATACAACATAGTGATTTGACAGTTATATACCTTATTATCCTCACCCCAACTACTGTAGTTACTGTCAACATAGAAACATGCTACAGAACTAGTGACTGTATTCTCCATGCTGTACTTTCTATTACTGTTCCTAATTTACATTATGATTGAGATTTTGTGCCCTTCACCTATACCATCCACCCATCCCAGCCCCTCCCCCATGGTAACCACCAGTTACCTCTTAGTGTCTATGAGTTCACTGTTGTTTTGTTCATTTTCTTTTTACTTTACTATTTCTTAAACCCATGGTTATCATCTATAGAGCAAGATTGAACAGAACAGTGATTAATAGAATTGCTAATTGCTCTTTCTAGCGAGGCCGTTAGTCAGAACAAAGGTAAGTGTGTTATCTCCCATTGCTTGAGCAAGCAATTGCTGCTGGATCTTCATTTCTCTTTGGGACACATTGCATTTTGGGGTCTAGCTATTATAACAAGTACCTAGCATAGCTGTGAGATAAACCAGCAGAATTTCTTCTAAGTGTCTTTCTGCTTTTTCACTCTGCAATGCATGTGATATGCAGGAGAGCCTAATGTTTTGATTTGAGGAGTTCACCAAACTACTGAGACCCATTTATTGAGGTTGATTTAATTGGGTTACGATATTGAAAGCTCTTCAGGTAATCCTAATGGTGCAGCCAAATTGAGAATCACTAGATGGTTAGGAACCCAGGCTCTTGGCAATCCATGTAATCCTTCTGTTCCCCAATTTCCTCTTCCATAAAGTAGGGAAAATAATCATAGACTATGAAAGGAATAAGTGGGTTAACACAGATCTGCCTCGACTTACAATGGGGTTACATCCCAATAAACCCATTGTAAATATTGAAGTCTAAAATGCATTTAATACACCTAACCTACATGACATCACAAACTTAGCTGAGCCCCACTTAAACATGCTCAGAACACTTATGTTAGCTTACAGCTGGGCAAAATCATCTAACACAAAGCTATTTTATAATAAAGCATTGACTATCGCACTTAATTTATGGGCTACTGTACTGAAAATGAAAAACAGAATGGCTGTGTGGGTCCAGAATGTTTGTAGTTTAATTGGTAGTCTAGCCTGTTGATCGAGTGGCTGACTGGATCTGTGGCTCACTGCCCCTGCCTAGCATTTAGTGCCATGCCACACATTCCTGCAGGGAGAAAAATGAAATTTAAAATCTGAAGTATGGTTTCTACTGAATGCTTATTGCTTTCTCACCATCATAGAGTTGAAAAATCATAAGTCAAACTATCATAAGTAGGGGATCATCGGTATATGTAAAGCATTTAGATATTTTTCTACCACATAAGTGCTATATAATTGTTGGCCCTTATTGTTTGGTAGATAAGGAATTAATTGTAATAACTAATATTTATTAAGCATATGTGCTGAACTTCATTCTAAGTGTTACTGTTTCATTTAACCTTTACCATCATCTGAGTGTGAAACTGCTATTCCATTTTACTAAAAAAAAAAAAAAAATGCAGAGCTTTAGGTAATTTTTCAAAGGCCTGGATTCCACAAAAACTAAATCTTAGGTGAGGTAAATTCAAGCACATAATAAATACCACAAATTGAATTGGAAAGTAAAATGTTTCCAAGTACTAGACAGTTAAAATTTAAAATGCAATAAAATATTTAATAACAAAATATCTCATGATTGTACCAGACAATTGCCAAATCTGTTCATAAGCACTTCACTTATCAACAAGCATTTTTGGTTTATTGGTCTGATAGCTTATTAGCTGACTGTATTATAGAATATAGTGTAATATGGTAGCATGGAGTTGTTTTTTTTTTAATTGTTAAGAGAAGATTCAATTCCTAAAATTCTAGAAATAAGAGCTTTAAAAGTCTATTTATTCTATCAAAGTAATTATTTTATCAAGTATGTTAGTGGAGAAATGTTTGACATAAATGGGCAGGGGTACATTCATGCACTGGGCTAGAATTAGCAGTAGAAACATTTTTCATTGTTATGTTGAGAATAAACCAGAAGCGAGGATTGATTCAAGATGGCAGCATAAGAGGTGAGACAGAGAATTTAAAAAACCACATATAATACAAAAATATAGCTAAAACAACTAAGCCTAAAAGACAATAGGAAAGAAGGCTGCACCAGACTGCATACACCTGGAGAACAGAACAGACCTCACGAAACAGGATAACATAACAAAGCCTTAATCTGGCCGAACCCAAGCCCTTCCCCAAAACCAGCTCACCAGTGAGTGGAAGAGAAACAGAGCAGGGAGGTGAGGAAGCCTAAGACTTCTAAACACCCAGCTCTGGAGATCTGCTTTGGAAGCACAAAGGTACATTGCATGGTGCTCTGGAGTATGGTGGGGCTGGAAAGCTGAGATGGGTGGCATACTTGGAGAGACTGAGATTCCAGCTATTTGTGGAGGACAGGGATCCACATCTGGATGCTCTGGGACAAAGGAAAAGTGGTTGGTCTGAGAGGTTTCCTAGCAGTGAGAGGGCTGCTGAAGGGGCTGGATTTGCATGGAACTTGCTGTGCAGGAGAGGGATAGGTGGCCAAGGATGTATGGGCTCGCTCTGCCCAGCAGGTTGGGAACTTTCAGGATCTTCAGGCGCTCCATCCCCGTGCCTGGCTACTCAGCTCTGAGGCCCCCCACTGTGATCCGCAACATGCTGCGACTTCCTCCTCACCTGCCAGCACAGGCTTGTATATGAGCATTAACTACACTGGCATCAGGCCAGCTAGAGGGAGCCCCCTCCTACAACAGCTACAGGTGCAAAGCACAGATGCCTACATCTGTGTGCCTGACCCACTGGCTCTGAAAGTGGAGAATAGGCACTACAGCCAGGAAGCAGGAAATAGCTCTTTCCTCCCGCCAGACATGAGCACCACTCACCTGCAACCACCGACCTCACTCCAGGGGCTGAGGAGCTCCGGAGACTAGAGCTTGTGGGCACTACAGGGCACCACATACAAATATGAAAGGACAAAGGAAACTGGTTCAGACCAAAATCTCATAAACCCCAGAAAAAGGGCCAAGTGAAATTGCACCAATCTTCCTGAAAGAGAGTTTAAAATAAAAATCATAAACATGCTCATGGAGGTACAGAAAAATATTCAGGAACTCAGGGACGAATTGAGGATGGAGAATCAATCATTAAGAAATTCCATATCTGAAATGAAACATACAATGTTGGGATTTAAAAACAGATTAGATGTAGTAGAAGAGATGGTAAATGGAATAGAAATTAGAGAAGAGGAATACAAAGAAGCTGAGGCACAGAGAGAAAAAAAGATCTCTAAAAATGAAAGACTATTGAGAGAACCGTGTGACCAATCCAAACAGAACGACATTCATATTATAGGGGTACCAGAAGAATAAGAGAGAGGAAAAGGGATAGAAAGTGTCATTGAGGAGGTAATTACTGAAAACCTCCCCAATATGGGGTAGGAGATAGTCTCTCAGGCCACTGAGGTGCACAGATATTCTAAAAAAAGGGACCCAAGGTAGACAACACCAAGACATATAATCATTAAAATGGCAAAGATCAAGTATAATGACAGACTTTTAAAAGCAGCTAGAGAGAGAAAAAAAGATCACTTACAAAGGAAAACCGATCAGGCTATCATCAGACTTCTCAACAAAAACCTTAGAGGCCAGAAGGGAGTGGCATTATATATTTAGTGCAATGAAAAAGAAAAGCCTCGAACCAGAATACTCTATCTGGAAACATTATCATTTAAATTTGAAGGAGGGATTAAACAATTTTCAGATAAGCAAAAGTTGAGAGAATTTACCTCCCACAAACCACCTCTACAGTACATTTTGGAGGGACTTCTATAGATGGAAGTATTCCTAAGGGTGAACAGCTTTCAGGAGGGGAAATAAAACCACATCAGTAGAACAATTAATTAGTAAGCAGATGCAAAATCAAATCAACTACCCCCAAATTAAATCAAGGGTTGGACAAAGAGTACAGAATATGATACCTAATATATAAAGAATGAAGGAGGAAGAAAAAGGATGTAAAAAAAAATAACCTTTAGGTTGGTTTGTAATAGCATACTAGGTGATTTAAATTACACTTTTAGATAGTAAGGGAATTATCCGTGAACCTTTGGTAACTAAGAATCTAAAGCCTGCAATGGCAATAAGTACATACCTATTGATAATCACCCTAAATGTAAATGGTCTGAATGAACCAAAAGACATAGAATCACTGAATGGATAAAAAAACAGGACCCATCTATATGATGCCTCACTTCAAACCCAAAGACATACACAGACTGAAAGTAAAAGGATGGAAATATATATTTCATGCAATAATAGGGAGAAAAAAGGAGTTGCAGTACTAGTATAGGACAAATTAGACTTCAAACCAAGAAAGTCACAAGGGACAAAGAAGGACATTACATAATGATAAAGGGATCAGTACAGCAAGAGGATATAACTATTATAAATATCTGTGCCTCCAACACAGGATCACCTACATACATGAAACAAGCACTAACAGAATTAAAGGGGGAAATAGAATAAAATGCATTCATTTTTAGGAGACTTCAACACAAAACTCACTCCAAAGGACAGATCAACCAGAAAGAAAATAAGTAAGGACACAGAGGCTCTAAACAACACATTAGAATGGATGGACCTAACAGATATCTACAGAACTCTGCACCCAAAAGCAGCAGGATACACATTCTTCTCAATTGCTCATGGAACATTATCCAGAATAGACCACATACTAGGCCACCAAAAGAACCTCAGAAAATTCAAAAATATTGAATTTCTTCCAACCAACTTCTCAGAACACAAAGGTATGAAATTAGAAGTAAATTACACAAAGAAAATGAAAATGCCCACAAACACATGGAGGCTTAATAACATGCTCCTAAATAATCAATGGATTAATGACAAAATAAAAGCAGAGATCAAGCAAGATATGGAGACAAATGAAAGCAATAATTCAACACCGCATAATCTGTGGGACGTAGCAAAGACCGTGTTAAGAGAGAAGTATATTGCAATACAGGCCTATATCAGGAAAGAAAACCAATCCCAAATGAACAGTCTAAGCTCACAATTAACGAATTAGAAAAAAAAAGAACAAATTAGGCCCAAAGTCATTAGAAGGAGGGACATAATAAAGATTAGAGTAGAAATTTAAAAAATGAGAAGTTTAAAACTATAGAAAGAATCAATGAAAGTAGGAGCTGGTTCTTTGAGAAAATAAAGAAAATAGATAAACCCCTAGCCAGACTTATCAAGAAAAAAGAGTGTACACACATAAACAGATTCAGAAATGAGAAAGGAAATATCACCACAGACACCACAGAAATACAAAGAATTATGAGAGAATACTATGAAAAATTATATGCTAACAAACTGGATAACCTAGAAGAAATGGACAAAATTTCTAGAAAAATACAACCTTCCAATAATGACCCAGAAAGAAACAGAAAATCTGAATAGACCAATTAATAACAAGGAAATTATATTGGTAATCAAAAAACTACTTAAGAACAAAACGTCTCTATCAGATGGCTTCACTGCTGAATTTTATCAAACATTTAGTGAAGACCTAATATCCATCCTCCTTAAAGTTTTCCAAAAAGCAGAAGAGGAAGGAATATTCCCAAACTCATTCTATGAGGCCATCATCACTGTAATAACAAAACCAGGGAAAGATACCACAAAAAAGAAAATTAAACACCAATATCCATGATAAACATAGATGCAAAAATACTCAACAAAATATTAGCAAACTGAATTAAAAAATATATCAAAAAGATCATCCATCATGATCAAGTAGGATTTATTCCAGGGTTGCAAGGATGGTACAACATTTGAAAATCCATCAACATCATCCACCACATCAACAAAAAGAAGGACAAAAACCACATGATCACCTCCATAGATGCTGAGTAAGCATTCGACAAAATTCAACATCCCTTCGTGGTAAAAACTCTGAAAAAAAATGGGTATAGAGGCAAGTACCTCAACATAATAAAGGCCATATATACAATCCCACAGCCAACATTATACTTAACAGCAAGAAGCTGAAGGTTTCCCCATTAAGATGGGGAACAAAACAAGGATGCCCACTCACCTTACTTTTATTCAATATAGTTCTGGAAGACTCAGCTACAGCAATCAGACAACACAAAGAAATAAAAGTCATACAGATTGGCAAGGAAGAAGTTCAACTCTCCCTATTTGCAGATGACATGATATTGTACATAAAAAACCCTAAAGAATCCACTCCAAAACTCCTAGATCTAATATCTGAATTCAGCAAATTTGCGAGATACAAAATTAATACACCGAAATCTGTTGCATTCCTATACACTAATGATGAACTAGCAGAAAGAGAAATCAGGAAAACAGTTCCATTCACAATTGCATCAAAAAGAATACCTAGGAATGAACCTAACCAAGGAAGTGAAAGATGTATGAGAGAAATTAAAGAAGATAACAATAAATGGAAACATGTCTCTTGCTCATGGATAGGAAGAATTAATATTGTCAAAATGGCCATCCTGCCTAAAGAAATCTACAGATTCAATGCAATCCCTATCAAAATACCAAGAGCATTCTTCAATGAACTAGAGCAAATAGTTCTAAAATTCATTTGGAACCACAAAAGACCCCAAATAGCCAAAGCAATCCTGAGAAGGAAGAATAAAATGGGGATATTATGCTCCCCAACTTCAAGCTCTACTACAAAGCCACAGTAATCAAGACAACTTGGTACTGGGACAAGAACATATCCATAGACGAATGTAGCAGGCTAGAGAGCCCAGATATAAACGCAAGTATATATGGGCAATTAATATATGATAAAGGAGCTATGGATATACAATGGGGAAATGAAAGCCTCTTTAACAGCTGATGTTGGCAAAGCTGGACAGTACATGCAATAAAACGAAACTGCATTATTGTCTAACTCCATACACAGTAGTAAACTCAAAATGGATTAAAGAACTGAATATAAGTCATGAAACTGTAAAATTCTTAGAAGAAAACATAGGCAAAAATATCTTGAATATAAACATGAGCAACTTTTTCCTGAATGCATCTCATCGGGCAGGGGGAACAAAATAAAAAATGAACAAATTGGACAACATCATGCTAAAAAGCTTCTGTACAGCAAAGGAAACCATCAGCAGAACAAAAAGGCATCCTACATTATGGGAGGATATATTTTAAATGACATAACAGACAAGGGATAACATCCAAAATATATGAAGAGCTCACACGCCTCAACACCCAAAAAGCAAATAACCCTATTAAAAAATGGGCAGAGGAGAGAGTTCCGGAAGATGGCGGTGTGAGCAGGGTGGCAGAAATCTCCTCCCCAAACCATATATATCTATGAAAATACAGCAAATACAACTATTTCTAAAAGAGAGATCAGAATACACAGGACAGCGCACAGCCTGCATCTGCACCTGAGAGGACTTGGCACCCCATGAGGCAGGTAAGATATGGAGCCGGGTCCTGGTGGGACCCGAACACTCCCCCACCCCAGCGCACTGGCGGGAGGAGAGGATTCAGAGTGAGGAGGGAGTGGAAGTACAGGCCAGTGAAATAGCCAGCCCCGGTGATCTGCGCAGGGAGTGCTGACACACATCATGCGGTGTAACGGAGATTGGAGAGACAGAAGGTGCAGGTTTGGAGCTGGGAACGCAC